>JAHREE010000230.1:21636-38944 GCA_033628505.1 Tringa tobata
AGGTTGCCCAGAGAAGCTGTGGCTGCCCCATCCCTGGAGGGGTTCAAGGGCAGGTTGGAGGGGGCTTGGAGCAAGCTGGTGTGGTGGGAGGTGTCCCTGCCCAGGGCAGGGGGTGGCACTGGGGGGGCTTTAAGGTCCCTTCCAACTTAGACCATTCTATGATTCTGTGATCATGGTGAGCACAAGAGGAAAGAGATGCTGACTGCTCCAGTGCTGGAAGGATCTGTGCTCCTCCTGTCACGGGAAGGAGAGAGGCAGCAGCAGCCAGTGTGGGCCAGGGGTCTGTGTGATTTGTGGATCTGTGTTTGTGCATGTTAATCTGCATCAACAAGTTATTTAGAAATGAAAGAGATGTTTTTCTAAACGGGTAACTCCCCATTGTCCCAGAGAGCCGAGAGGCAGCTGGGCTGGTTTTGTCTCAGGGCTCTTCCACAGACATTCAGCGTCTGCCTCTACAAGATCCTGGAGTGAAGTGTTTTTTCTCAGGTCCTTCTGAGGTTCAGCCCCAGCCTGCTCAAGGGTGGCGATGGCACTGGCGTGTCTCTCATGGAGGATACAGCAGGGGGTTTATCTGTGTGGGGCTGGGGCTTCAGCTTGCTTTGGGTAGGTTGTGTTTGCACCCCAGGAGCTATTTAGAAAGAGTCAAAAGTGCAAGATAATTGAAATCTAAGGCTAAAATGTGTCAGATGATGTCCAGCTACCTTGTGTTCCCCGTTCACTCAAGGCATACAGGGCGGTTACAGCAGCTCAGCTCCTCCTTGCCTGCCTGCAGTAAATGTTCCCGTATGGGAGAGCGAAGCGGGGAAGGATTTTCTGTACTGAGATACTGGTATTACAGCAACCGCAGAGCTTTCAGGTTCAACGCTGGTAAAAACGCTGATTAGCCCCACAATAGGGACAGTGCTGCTGGATCCTCACCTGCCTGGAGCCCAATTTGGGGTCATTTCCTACCTGCAGGTCATCTTTATAGCTGGGTGTGAGCTCTCTAATGAAGGTCAGCAGTTTGTATATATATATATATGAAATGTAGCTTTTCAGTGGCTCAGTGAGCTCTGTTCATGTCTCTTCTCAGTGGTGGCTGGTTTCCGTGCCAGAGGCAGAGCAACGGCAGGATGTGTGAAGGGCCATCCAGGATTTCTGGACCCATTCCTCCAGACCCTACACTCTTTCCAAACTATTACAAACGCCCCTTCTCAGGTAAGTCCTCGGTGCTCGTTACAGACGGGTGGTTTTGTACATGACACTTGTACATGCATGACACAGCTTGCTCATTTGATGTCCTTGTTCTTTGGCGTCCTCAACAGTCTCCACTCACACTGGTGCAGGTGCTTCTGCTGCCTCACAGATGGTGATCCTAAAGGTGTACAGCTGGTTGAAAGATGGGAAAGTGTAAGGTAGAGGTGGAGAGGGTTTTTCTAGGCTGTGGGTGAAGGAAACCACAAGGTGAAATCGTTCCATGATAATCTCCTTCTCTGTCTTTCTCTGTAGCTCGAGGGAGGCTGGAAGGGAACGCTGGGAAGCTGGATTTTACCTCTGGCTCCCTGGACCCAGTTCCCAACCCATACCCTGCTTTGGGCAGTGCTCACCAGGCCCAGCCAGCCCCTCGCATTCGCCCCAGTGGAAAGGACTTCTTGGAGAAGGGACAGAAGGGGACGCTCGGTCTCTTACTGCAGCTCGAAGGGCTCTCCCTTGGTGAGGGGCTGCCAGTCAAGAGTAAGTATGGCTGAGTCACTGCTGGCCTGAGTTGTGTTCTGGGCCAGGGATGAAGTATGAGGGATTTGGGTGGATTCCTCAGCTCTGCTGCCTGAGGAGAACTTGAGCTTTGCAGGGCCGGTCGCCCCATCTCCTGCCTTTGGCCTGGTCGTGGTGTCCCTGGGACGTCGCCCATGGTGGAGCAGGTGGTGCTGTGGCCTCCATGAGTCCAGTCTGGCCCAGGTCTGCAGCAGGAACTGTAAAAAAGATGCTGTTTAATTTAGACTTGAGGAACGAGTCATAGATGAGAGACTATTGAGAGATGCTGGAAATAAATAAAGCCCTTCTAGCTGACTGCCTCTGAATGTAACCAGTATCTTTATAGTCGATACTTACAGATGGATCAAGTGAAATCTTAATGTATAGAAGATGTTTAACCTGAGGAATTCCTTGTTACTGAAGCCAGGCAGAGTTTGGGAAGACTGTCTGTATATGTGGGTACCAAGGACATCTTTGCAAAAGATGGTCCCTTCTTCAGGGAGTTCAGAGGTCCAGAAAGGAGAAAAGGCTGAGCATGGGCTGTCACTTGATTGGCTTCAGTGCTGGCACTGTCCTTTCTGGTGCCAGCATGGTGGATGCCAGCTAGTGGCTGCCACAGCTGCTGTGCTGAAGCAGGAGGGGAATGGAGGAGAGTCCGGTTGCATCAGATGAGATCTGCCCTGGCCTGGGGAGCCCAAGGTGCTGATGGTCATCTGGGCATGGTGGGATTGTCTGGCAGAATAGGGTCAGTCTGGGAGTGTGGATCTAACATGGGAAAATGCACAGACTGTCCAGTCTGCAGGAGTGGGGAGGGCTTGCTCTTTCTATGGGCAGTTGGACCAGCTTTGGAGGTGGAGCTGTGATCTCTGGTGCCAGTGCTCCAAGAGCCTGCATCCCTTGGCAGTGTCTGAGAAGTGAGGGCTGTGTCTCCCCTTGCTGTGCAGGGAAAGAGTCCAAGGACCACGAGAAGGAAAATGTGAGGCGAATAAAGGAGATTCAGAAGAGGTGCAAAGAGAAGGAGCGAGCCCAAGAGCGCAGCCAGCCCAAGCCTGTGAAAGCTCTGTGGAAATCGCAGAAATACGAAAATGTGGAGTCAAAGGTGAAAGCCAAACTGCAGGTCAGTGCCCACTGCGCTCTTGAACTCTCCTGGCCTGGAGTGCAGTTCAGCCATGGAGGTCTGTGGGATGGGGGAGATGGGGGAGTCCCAGAACCTGTGGGTCTGGGGACAGCTGGGTGCTGGAGCGCAGTGGGCAGATATGGCAGCGGGGCTGTGTGGCTTGGGTCTGGAGAGCGATTGCTGTAGTAATCCCCATCCTGTCTGGCCATGTAGACCTCCTGTGCAGGGGGAGCTGAGAAGGGGAAAATCTCATCACACCCTCTGCCTGGAGGCTCCTACTTGGCCCTTTGGTTGTTAGGGATCTCAAGGATGGTTCCTGGGAGGTACAGAGCAGCCCTCACAGCCATATTCCCTGTCTAGAGGTGCATCCAGCTGGCTTTGCAGCTTCTCAGTGTTTGGGGCAAACTAGTCTGGGTTTGTGCCAAAATGCTGTGGAATTCTGCCCCGTGGATTATGGTCCTCAGAGGTAGGTCTTCAGGCTGTGTCAAACCTTGGTCCAACTCTTACCATCCTGTGGACCCCCAGTGGGCCATATATCTCCAGGTTCTTCTCTGAGTCCTGGTGAATAACCACAGTGCAGTGGGACACACAGACATCTCCAGGCAGTCAGGATGGAGGCCCATAGCTCCAGCAAAACATGAGCAGCTGTACGTACCTCCTGACCTCTGTACATGCCCTTGTCTCCTCAGGCTTTTTCAACTGCCGAAACATCCATGGCTTCTGTTCCAAGTGGACGTCTGTCTTTGTGAAGGTTTTGGTTCGCTTTTGGCTTCTATTTTCTTTCTCTGGATAATTTTTTCTCCTCTGGTGGGTTACTCATGTTTAACTGGTGCCTCTGTTGGAGGGCTTTGCAAAATGCATCGAAGTGGTTGCCTTGGTCAAAGTGTACCTGTTTGTGCTCTGCACAAAAGTAAAGTTAAGGCCCTCCGGAAGAGGGAAGGAGAGCTCCATCACTGTCTTTGGCTGGATCTGTTATCATCAGTCTGGATCTGGGAGACCTTTGTCATCCAGGTGACCTCTCGGTTGGGTTGGCCTCTTCCTTCATCCAGAAGTAGGCACTGTGGCTCCTAGGGATGCGGTGGGTTCCTGCTGCATGGCAGCACCCTCATCATAGCGACCTCCTGGAGGAGAGGCCTTGGGGCTTCCTTCCAGCTCCGCCTCGCATGGGAGAAACTCCTTGAAGAAGGGAAAGCGTGGGGCAGCTGTCCTGGCTGGAAAGTCACTGGCTGTCTGGAGCAGCCTCGCGCTGTTGGATCCTGCATTTCTATCAGGCTCAGGAGTGTCGGCTGCCAGGAGAGGGCTTTGTCCTTCTGTGAGTCTCTGGTAATCTTCACAGTCTCCATCTCTGTTCTGTCAATGCAGTCAGCCAGGCTGTGTGGACAGGAGCGACGTGGGGAGCTGCTGCTTGTCCAGACAGTGAGTGCAAGCGGGGTGACACCTCGAGCACAGCCACTGACACAAGCTGAGCTGGAGCCCTAAGTTCTCCTCATCTCTGCATTCCTTCTCTCTGGTCTGTGGCACTCGTGCCAACTTTTGACACTAAAATTATGTGTATTGATAACAACTGTTAAAAATTGGTAAGATGATTTCCAAGTCAATGGTTCCAAATGCTGTCTCTCTTCTTCCTGGTGTGTGCCACCAACCTCTCTGACGTCCGTGACCCTTCCACACACGGGAGCAAACCCACGTGTGCTTTAGGATCACAAGCCCACGCTCTTCTTTGACAAATCCTGTGGCTCAGAGGAAAATTGAAATAATTCCTTCTTTTGTTCTGGGGAAAGGGGGTGGTCTCTGCGCAGGCAGTTTCTGCGTGGTGCGTTACTTGTGCTCTGCAGGTTCCTCCAGAGAGAGGTGGCAGGAGGCCCTGGTGCTGACTCACCTTGCTTTAACTGTTGCTGCGGCTCTTACAGAGTCGGGGTGTTCCCGGTGAAGGATCTCCATCTTCTGTGAAGCTGCTGCTCAGAGTTTAGGTTGATTCTGTTAGGTCTTGGTGTCTAACATGGAGTTTTTTTTCTCTCATCTGTCTTCGAGGCTGTTCACTGCAGCAGCTGCCTTGAAAAGGGCTCTGACAGTCTCGGTGCTCCTGTAAAAGGGAGATGGGGCACGTTTCTAAGATCACAGACTTATTTGACTTCTAACTGTCCACACGAGGTAAAGGCACTTCTCATTAACTTATGGGGGAGATCTGAGTCTCCCGGCTCCTGTTGAAAAAAGGCTGATCATCTTTGGAGTATGGTCAATCTGGGCAGTGCTGAGGGCATCACGTAGCCTGGCCCTTACACCAAAATTACTGATGTTGCTGCCCTGTCCCACCTTCAGCCTTCAGGACTCCCAAGCTCAATGGGCCAGGACACAAGGAATCTGCCTGAAGAGTGCTGCAGTTCAGCTGAGAGAGCAGCTGAGACCTTGGGTACCTGCAAAGCTCTGGAGGCTGCTCTGTGCAGTTCCTGTCGCTTCCAGGGGCAGAGCAGCGCCCTGGTTCCATTACTGTAAGGTCACCCCCTTGCCACAGTGTCCTTCCACCTTTCAGGGTTCACTGTCCCAGGCAGCCTTGCTGCAGACGGCCTGTTAGACACCAGGCAGCGTCGCCTTGTCCCAACGCTAATCACGGCCTTTGAAGATGCCTCGCAGATGCAATTCCACCCTCCCAAAACTACCAGACTCCTTCACTCTCTGCTCCTCTTTCTGTCTAGAACAGGATAACCACAGATTTGGGGTGCTGAGCAGAGCAGCGCTTGAGAAGAGCATCTCATTTGTGTCAGCTTCATGCCTACCTGTGCCATTTCATTCACACAGGACTCTGCAGCGTACTCTGGATTTGTGGAGGTGGGCTGGCTGCTTCTGGGAGTTCAGGTTCTCTGGTGTTGCCAACAAGGGAGACTGGTGTGTGTCTCTCAACTTTCAGCACGCTTGCTCTGTGCTGCCATTTGCCCTTTTCATGGGAAGATTTCTGCTTTTTAAGGGGTCATGATCATTGTTAGTTTGGACTGTCCCTCCATTTAAATTGTCCCTAGGTCTGGTCAGTATCTCTGCTGGGTTATCTGGTGTTGCTCTCCTTTCATGCCTGCCAGATCAGTCAGTGAAGAGGGACTCTCCAGTCATTGCTACACAGGCATTTGATCCACATGTGTGTTTCTGCAGATGTCCCCCATTCCCCCCCCCCCACTTTTTATTTTTCAAGCCTTTCTTTTCAAAGTTCAGTTGCTGGGTCTGGATTTGTTGCTGTAGGCTGTCTGTTTGGCCTTTGCTGGCTGTGTGCACATTGCCTTCCCTGAGGAACTTCTGCCAAGTCATGGCAGAAAGAGCATACTGTCATCTGCCTCCTGGAAACTTGTGGTTGACCACCCAAACTTTGTTGGGTGGGTTTCTCTTTGCTCCAGCCTTCCTCTGCTAGTGGATCTTTTCTTGCCTTTCCCAGGAGAGCTCCCCACCTCCTAAACCAGAAGCTCTGAAATTCCTGAGGGCATATTCTCGCTGTGGCCCTGGGATCAAGCCGTGCAGACCGCTCTCCCCAAGGCCTGCCAGAACGAAAGCAGGGGCAGACACAGAGGCTCCAGAGGCATTGGGTGATGAAAGCAAGGTGAGTTGCACACTATCTGCATGCTCCCAGGGGTTTCTGGCATTCATCCATCTGAGGCATTTCTGGCACTCATCTGTTGCTCCTGCTTTGAACTCTTCGTGTGTTCTTCTAAAGCATTGGGTCAGTTGTGCTACATGAACAAGGAGGTCTGTAAATACTGTTCCTGGAAGGAACAGGGCTTTGGTCACTGGGGTGGAGAGATGGTTGTTCAAGGATTACTGCTACTGCCCTTTGGCTTCATCCTTTCTCATAGTTGAAGAGATCATGAAGTTCGCTTAGGAAATCCCACCTCCTCGCTGTAGAAGTGCCAGTGATCTCCAATCTGCTCTTCCTAGGGCTTCGCAGGAGGTCTTGGGGATTTGGAGACTGCTCCCACCTTAATCAAAGGAACTGTGGCTTCTGGGCATTAGATAAAAATTTGGGAAATTGGTGTGCTTTTTAGTAAGGAGAGTTAAATCTGTATTGGCAATTAAACCTTTCAGGTAGTCTTGTCTGGAAGGTCCTAAACTGCTCCGTGTCTTCTTTCCTTGGTTCATGTGGGGTTTTCAGTTTGTTGGTTCCCAAATGCCATGGAGCAACTTAATTTAAACAGGACATAAACTCTTAAGGAGGAAAACCACAAAAAGAAAACTTTGAAGTCAAACCCAGCAACCTTCTTTCCTGTCTTGACCACCAGAGGAGCTGTGATAGAGGGTGCTGTCTCTGGGGAACTGCACCCAAGGACCAGCCAAGTTCCTGCTCTGGCAAGGGCTCTGTTGCGTGTATTGGTCTGGTGAGGGCCTGACCAGTTTTTCCCCTGACCTTGTACCTGCTCTGATGGGCTCAAAACACAGCAGTAGGAGCCATGAGGACTATGTCACGCCTGGTTCTTCCTGTCCTACCGGCTTTGAGGGCATGGGGTCAGCTTGAGTACCTCAAAAAGATGGGGTTGAGGTTTTGGCTGGCTTTTGGTGCCAGGCAAACCATGGCACCCCAGGGGGTTCTGGCACTTATTCTAGCACTGGTTTCTTCTCAAAACATGGCCACAGCTCTGCCCGTCTCTCTGACTCCTGGGGTGGGATGTGCTGAGGGTCTCCCCGTCCAATTGTCGTACACCCGCAATTCTCTCCCTTCTGTGGGTGCCTCTTCGCTTTGTCCCTCGTGGGGCCAAAGGCAGCTGCCCATGTGCGTGTGCCGGGCCGGCCCCTACTGCCTCCCCCTCTCTCTCCTAGATGCAGGTGGAGGGCAAGAGCATTGACTTCGTTAAGCACAACGCCCGCAATGCCAAGCGGGCCTCGCTGCGGCGCTCCCAGTCCCTGCAGGCGCTGGCTGAGCTGCTGGAGCAGAAGCAGCGGGAGCAGGAGGAGTACAACGCCAAGCAGAAGGGACACGTCCCCCAGTAGTACGTATGCTCCTGTCTGATCCACGGGACTCTCTGGGACAAGCCCCCTTCCCTTCACTGCGGCCCCCAGCTTCTGCGGAGAAAGATGGGGACAGAGGCACTGTAACCATACACCAGCAGTGGGATTTACTGCGGCCTGGGGAATAAATGCAGTCCCTCCTGGTTTCTTGACTTAACGAGAATCCCGTAGCCAGTGTGAGCGGGTTGGGAAGGAATTTTCTTTCCTCCTCCCTTGCTTACTGTTGTACAATGATGCCGAGACGGGGATGGCCTGTGTGTGCCGAGAAGTGTGCTCCTGCCACTTCGTAAGCCTCGCTCCACGTGGTGTAGCTTCAGTATGAAAAGGTCTGTCCTCTGAGAGGCGGATAGTTCCTTCTGCTTTGCAAGTGTTCCTCCTGCCTTTGACCTGGGGTCTGAAGAACATCCAGTTGGTGATTTGTGTTTTCTGAGTGGAAAACAGTTCCTGGGTGACCCTGTGCTAGGACTGACCGTGGTGTCAGTCCTGTGGCTCTCTGCTGTGCCTGCTGTTCTCTGCCAGCATCCCTGGGCTGTCAGCCGCTTCGTCCAACTTCATTCCATCATTGGCTCAGAAACGGTTTTGAGAGGACTCAGTGGCCTGGGCCAGAAGCAAGGAGCAGAAGCCCTTGTCTCCATGATGCTCGTGTCGGCCTCTCTGTGTCTTCTAGCTGCCCTTCAGTGCTCTTGGAGCATGTTTGCTAGCCCATGCCTGCAGGCTAAACCCAGGTGCATTCCTCCGAGGTGAGGGCCCTGTGCCGGCAGGGTGGGCCTGTGGTCCTCGGGCAGCGACGTGGAGACTAGTGGGGTCTGAAGGGCTTCATTCCTGGCCTCTGCCCCCATCCCTGTGCCACCCCTCCTGACAGATGTGCTGACACATGCTGTCGTTTGCCTTTCCAGCCTGCTGGAGAGGAAGGAGCTGTGGCGTAGACAGATGGAGGAGCGGCTGCGAAACCTGCCAGATCCTGACACGCCACCTGGTCACACCATGATGCCAGAGAGCCAGCGGCTGGAGACCCTCGGCAATCTGAAACAGAGTAAGAGGAAAAGTAATGAGGATTCCAGCTCAGGAAACCAGGCCAGGATTAGGGAGAGGGCAGTTCTGGGGCACTGGGAGGGTTGCCTGGAATGAGGCAGGTAGCTGGGATGTTGCAGCGCTTGAGCTGTGTGCGTGGAAGGAGCAATCTCCTTGAGGTCGGTGGGACTGGCAGGTTACAGGACTGCCTCTCTGGAGCAGGCTTGTCCAGTGGACCTGATGTTAGGGCTACTATTGCTCCTAAAAGTGATAGAAAGGTTTTGCTTAGAAGGGACCTTCAGAGGTCTGTATTCCAACCCTCGGTTCTTCAAAGCTGGAGCAGCTCACTCAGGTCCTCGTCCCGCTGAGCTTTGAATAGAAGGATGGGTGTTGAAGTCCTTGTTCCAGAGCTGACACCATTTTCATAACTGAGGATGAAGTTGTAGCATTAGGAAAAGGATGGATTTCTTTGCTCTTCTGATTATACAACTTGTTTGGTTTTTGGTTTTTGTTTTTTTTTTTCCCACAGCCGAAGAGCAGCTGATAAAGGACCTGGTGATGCTGCCGGTGCGCACAGACACCCTCAGCATGCAGAAGAGGCAGATAGAGCTGGAGAGGAAGCTCTCCCAGATAGAAGAGGCCATCAAAATTTTCTCAAGGCCCAAGGTCTTCATCAAGCTGGACTCCTGAGCCGGTGGGGCTGGGTGTGTTGTACTACTCTGCCTGAACATCCTTCATCGCTGGGAAGGGACGATGATCACTTTGGGAGGGAAGGAGAGGAAGGCAAGTTCAGGACCCTGGGCCCATGCAGGTGCTGATACAGTGTCCAACGTGCAGGCAGCATCTCTTGCTCACCCTCCAGTGTTGGGTCTAGTCCAGGGAAAAGTGTGGGAGATGCCCTAGTTCAGTCTCTGCTGCGTGGTATAGAGAACCTGAGTTCGCAAAGATCAGCTCTCTGCTCTGGATCCATGGCATCACCTCTCATTTTCCCATTTTTTCCCACTTCTGCAAACTGATAGGAGGTCTCTAGAGCTCTCTGTGGTGCTCCTTGTCCTCCTTTTTCTTCTGAGCTGGACCATGGTCGTGGCTCATTCTGAGCACCTGTAGACCCGGCTGCACAGAAACCTTGTGCTGTACCTCTGCCGTGTGTGCCCCAGTCCTCAGCACTGAACCTGAGCACTGAACCAGTGCCTCTGCACCCTCCGACCTGCTGGCTGGGCTCAGCAGCTTGGGGACAGCTTGGGGACAACAAAGAGGCGCAGAGCTTCGGTCCCTCCCACCCAGGGAGGAGCTGGGCTGGTCGCAGGGGGGTCTGGCAGGACAGCTGGAGAAGCCTTTGTTGTCTGTGGGACAGGACATGCTCCAGTAAAGCAGCATTTCCCTCTTTCAGTGTGTGGCAGCTCCTGGTAGGCTCAGCAGGGCCTGAGGAGTGGCGGGGGGAGCAGAAACCAGGAGCATTGATGTAGTGCAGGCAGGGGGAGAGCCATGGCTCCTGGTCCCACTTTCTGCAGAAGCCCAAAGTGGCCAGAAAGGTTTGGTTTTACAGCACTGAGGTGCTAGGACATGGTGGTGGACTTGGAGTGGAGAACACACACAGATCTCGGTCCACAGGCAGGCAGGACATGGCTTGGTGCCATCATGCAGGTGAGCTCGCTACCTCCTTACCTTCAGACGCTGCACAAAGACCCGTGCAGGCCTTTGCAAGGATCCCACTGCGTGAAGCCTAGGAAGATTTAGGCTAGAAGGGGTCACTGGAGGGCTTGGCCTGTCTCCTGCTCAGTGCAGGGCCAGCTCCGCAGCTCAGAGCCTTGCCCAGCTGAGCTGGGAAAATCTGTGAGGATGGGTTGCCACTGCCGTGTCACTGGGGCTCTGTCCCCAGGCTGTGCCACCCTCAGGGGGAACACTTTTTTCCCCCTGAAGTCCCATCAAAACTTCCCTTGTTGCAGCTTGTGCCCGTTGCCCCATCTCCTTTCACCGCGCAGGGAGGGGATGCTGCACACAGTTGCCCCAAGCAGGTGCCTTGTTGCGTGGGGTTCCTCCATCTTGGGCAGGATTCTGTGGGGTGGGGATGTTGCAGAGCGGTCCAGCCCTGCCCACGGCACCCTGTGGCACCCGGAGCTCTGTGGTGCCCGGGATGTCAGAGGCCGATGCTGCTGCCAAGGGCTGGGGAAGCATTTAGCACTCAGAAAAATCACCCCACGCTCCCCTGGGGCCAGCCTGGGGACAAGCAGGCTGAGCTGGCTGGATGAGCGTGGCTGGGGGCCGCGGGCAGCAGCCCCTGAGCACCTCCCTGCCCTAAACAAGTCCGGACTAACCGCCCTGCCATCTGCTTCGCTCCCTTGTCCCTCTGGGCCCCGGCTGCGTGCCGTGAGTGTCACCCGGCCCCAGCCCTCGCTGCTCTCCCAGCCGCTGTCTCTTCAGACCCTGAGAGCTGCGGGTCCTTCTCTTCCTCCTCCTCATGCCCCTGAGAGCAGCACTGGCAGGAGGACCCTGTTTGTAGGGCCCTTGGCACAGGGGCTGGCAGTGCCGGCACACTCAGGCCCTTGGCGCGGCTCCCACGCGGCTGCTGGCAGGGTTTTGGCTACACTGGCACCGGGCGCCTCAGGATGGGGAGCTACCATCAGCGAAGGCAGCAGGACACAGTCCCCCCCTTCCCTGTGGAGGTGAGGGCTCTGCCACCGGCACATGCTCGTGCCTGTGCCCGGCATCGCCCGGCAGGAGCCAGGCCAGGGCTCCCCGCACTGTCTGCGCTGGCTGCCCCGGGCTGTGACCCCATGGCCGTGGGACAGCCCTTGTCCCACCGCAGGGGTGACCTTGCTCTCCCTGAGCACTCGTCTCCAGCTCGGGCGAAGGGGCTGGAAAGCGCTGCCCTCGGGAGCACCTGGTCTGCTGGGCGTCTGCGCCAGCAAACGTGTCCAGGGCCCGCGGTGGGTTGGGGCAGAGGTGGTGGGGCTGGTGCCGAAGGAGGTGGGGCGAGAGTAGGCGAAGGACCACAAACCCAGCCAGCCACCATCTGCTGGCCCGTTCACAGCCAGGGTGGGAGAAGGAGAAGCTGTCGCTGCCGTCACGGACGGGGCCCGGCAGCAGCTCCCCGCTGGGGGGGTGTTGCTCCGTCGGCAGGAAGGTGCTGATGTGGGGTTGGACCAGGCCAGCAGCAAAGCAAAGGCCAAAGCCACCGTCAGCCCGGTGCTTCGGTGCCGAGGGACTGAGGGCATGGGGAGCCCAGGTGAGCAGGAGAGGTGAGTACAGCCCCCGCCGAGCTCAGGGCTGGAGGAGGAGGATGGAGCTGTGCCACCCCCGGCAGCGGTTACTGGGGCTGTCACAGCCAAGGTGCTGCTGCCAGCCTAGGGGCCACCCAGCTCCCTGTCACCAGAGTGTCCCCTGTGTAGTGAGGGCACCGCAGCGGGGACAAGGTGTGTGTGGGGGGCATTGCATCGGGCCACTCTGCCAGGCTCAGTGCCCAAAATCGCCTGAATGTGTGCCGTGGGACAGGGATGCAGAGGGGGAGGGACGTGCCAGTGCCCCCCAAACCCTCTGTTCCTCCCTGCGATGGGTCTCGGCGGCGCAGCCCTGACGTGTGCCCCGGGGAGTTCAGCTCCCGGGCACTGCCCTGCACGGGGCCGGGTCCCCAGCCGGGTAGCACAATGGGGGCCAGTGTGCTCCCTTCTCTCAGGGGATCTACAGAGCTGGTCGTGGAGCTGGTGCCGGCCCACAACAGGGTGGGCTGTGGCACAGGGGACGGTGTGATGGGGCTGGTGAGGGACCTGCCCATCCTCTCCCACGGCGCTGGGGCTGTTTGCTGTCCTGGGGGGGAAGTGTTCCCCACGGCTGTTGGGGTCCAGCCCCCATGGTGACACAAACCAGGGACAAGGGGGGGTTGCTTTCTAGAAAAGGTTTTACTGTCCGTTGCAATATATTAATTGATGATGCATATTTTGATAAAACAATTAAAAAAACCCACTTGTTTGGAGGGAAGGGGTGGGAAGCGAGGGGGCTGGGAGGGGCAGTGCCTGACGGGAGCGGGGGCCACAGCAGGGCTCCCGGGGACACAGGTGGTGGGAGAGGGTGGTGAGTAGCCCCGCGCCAGCCCCATCATCGCCCCGGTGCCCACAGGGCCCCACAGCTATAGGGTGAGGAGAGTGCCATCCTCCCGCCCACTGCCCCGGCCGGGGCTGCCGTCGTGGCTGCCGAGGGACTGCAGGGAGCCCCGCGAGCTGTGCGGGGACAGGCTCCGCTGGAGGGGTCCATCGGCAGGGCCCCCGTTGGGGCAGCCCCCAGGGATGTAGTGGGGCGCGCTGTCGCTCTCGATGACCAGGTCGCCCTCCTCGTCACTCTCGGCCGTGCTGTAGTTGCTCAGGTACTGTGAGGCCGGGCTGGGGGTCTGCTGGCTGGGGGTGCTGTCCGTGGACATGCCTGAGCTGCCCGAGGCCTTGCTGCTGCGGATGACGTTGTTGCGCTGGTTGGCCGGCTTGACGGTGATGATGAGGTTGTGACTGTTGGCCACCATCATGTCCGTCACCTGGTCCAGGGACTTGCCGGCCACATCGATGCCATTGACCTCCAGGATCTCGTCGCTCACTGCCAGCAGCCCCGTGCTCTCGGCCAAGCCGCCCTTCACCAGGCGGGAGATGAATATGCCGGGCACCTTCTCGACACCCTGCGGGGCCACGCGCACGCTGACGCCGTCGCGGATGTAGAAACCCAGGGGCTTGTCGGAGCCGTGCTTATGGAGCCGCACGCGGCGGTGGGTCTCGGGCAGGATGTCCACATCAATGATGGAGGAGATCTGGCGGAAGTCCTGGGGCATGCCGATGAGGAGGTGAGGCTTGGCCCGGTAGTGCGCGGGGCGCAGCAGCCCCTTCTTCTTCCGCTGCAAGGAGTTCGAGGCAAAGACGCCGGCGTCAGACTCTGCTGTAGGCAGCAAGGGAGGACACGGGTCAGGCACTGCAGCCACCCGGGGATGCAGCCACGTGCCCCGGGCTCCAGCTGCGGGGAGCCAGCAGGAGAAGTGTCCTTCCTGCTCATGGGTCTCACCGGCTTTTCCTCCCCGGAGCATCGCCCCGGCTTTTCCTGCAGCCTGTCTCCGCCGGGCCCATCTCCTGGGATTACCCAGCGTACACGAGGCCAGGATTAGTGGGATCCAGGCAGTGATTCAGCCTTAATCACACTTTAAGCCAAACTCTGCAGTTTAACACTAGAGCTGCCATCCCTGACGGCCCAGGACCCACGGCTGTGCCCCAGTTTGGGTTTGGGGAGAGGGACCAACCCCCCTACCACCGGCACAAGGCGGTGCTGGGGTGGCAGCCCACTCCCCAGAGAGAGTCCAGCCCTGTGAGACAGCACCAGCGTCCCTTGTCCCTGCTGGAGCAGGACCATCGCTGGCACGGGATGGGGATGGCCACAGCTGTGTCCTGCAGAGCCCTGCCATCCCCAAGGACAGAGACTCCCCACTTCCTGGAGACCCATCCCAGCGCTGCAGGATCCCTGGTGCCCCTGATCATCCCAAACTGTCATTTGTGCCACTGGCTCTTACTGCACCATCTGGCACCACCACACAGGGTCTGCCTCCATCCTCCTCGACACGGGGCTGCTCCATGGGGCCCAGCTCCACCACATCCCCTCCTTGATTACACGCACCAGGTGCTGGGGAGCATCCCCTGGACCATCTTTGGTTTCTCCCCATCCCTGCCCACAGGAGAGCCCAGACCTGGACGTTGCATTGCCAGCGCATTCCCCATGGTGCCCCCCACCAGCATTGGGACCCTGGTCCAGCCACAGGGCTGCTGGGGATGCCCCCAAGCCCAGGGGACCTGGGGTTTCTTCCTAGCCGAGCCAGCCTGCCAGGGCTCCTGAGTTATAAATATCTCCCTGCACACACAGCCTGGCATATTTTTAGCTTGGGGAAGGGTGGCGGAGGCTTTCCCACAGCTATTTCAGCTCCTCTCTGAGGGGTGCGGAGCGGCTGGGCCAGGCAGGTCCAGCACTCTACAGACAAGCCCGCTGGTGGTCCAAGGGATGTCCTGGGCTTTCCCCTCCCCATGGGCCAGCTCAGAAGGGCCAGCACCGCTGTCCCCAGCCGGGCTGTCCCACGGGGACGGCTTCACCCTAAGGGGTGACGGCAGAGAGAGCAACCGAGCTGCAGCCTTTGCTTTTTGAGCCCCTGCGGCAGGACGGGCTGCTGTGGTGCCCACTGAGGGGTGCACCCCGAGATACACACGCGTGTGCAATAGCTCCCCACACCCGGCGTGTGAGAGCGGCTCTGCAGCCACATTCCTCACCGACCTGGACTGGTTCGACGACAGCCCAGCCCCGGGATGACCTGGATCCATTTTAAATCAGCTGTGACTCACCCGGGGCTCGCTCCCGGCCTCTCCACACGCCTCCCACGATGCTGCCGGCCCCGTGGCCCCTCTCCCGTGGGCACAGCCAGGTGCCGGGGCTTGCTGGTGCTGCCTCCTCACCCTCCTTATCACACTGCCCATGTTTCCAAGGCCACGACTGCCCGCTCTCTGCACTGTGCCAGCTTGGCATGGTCACCCTTGCTCCCTCACAGGCTTTTCCCAGCAGCAGAGGTGGCTCTGGGATCAGGAGCTTGAGCTCCCTGAACCCCAGCCCAGGTCAAGCTGTTGGCCCAGGAACAGGCGATGGTTCGGCGCCGGCAGCCCCGCAGCACACCACGGGCTCTGGCTCCCTCCTGCCGGCTGCCTGGAATCGCTGCTGCTGGCACCAATGCCACGTGGCCCCGGAGGAAACGCATGTCCGGGGCATCCCGCATCACCCCCATGTGAGAGCCCAGGAAAACCAGCACAGCGGCCAGAGCTGGCCACCAGCATCAGCCCTTGCCCAGGGACTTTGTACCACTAACATGAGCTGGAAACACAGATTTGGTCTGGGCACCGTGTCGGGGAAAGCAGAGCTTTTAGACCAGGCTCCAGCTTTGGGCACTGTTGGTTGATGGTGCTACTTAAGAGAAAGCCTCAGTGCTGCTAAACGGAGTGGAAGAAGATGGGCTCGTCTCCATCTCCCTGGTGAAGAGGAGACATACCCGGGATGTGAGGCCTTCATCCTCACTGGGATGCTGCTATCATGGTGATTTCACCCTCCTGCACGAGGAAGCTACTCTCCAGGAACGCACTCTGAGGTCAGGGCAAGCCCCAGGCTGCCAAGGAGGAGAGGAGCCTCCTCCCACCACCCAAAACTCAGTGGCACTCGGGGTACCCCAAGAGCTCTACCAAAAGAATGGCTGCTGGCTGTCAGGGCAGGCACCCGACGGGGCTCCCGGCGCAGCGCTCACGGGAGCAGCACCGTGTTTCCCAGAGCCCACCCAAGCCTTGCTGGAAAACGCGACTTCAAAGGGGTGAATCGCAAGGATTTGCCTTTGCTCGCTGGGGCACGTGGGGCCGGGCAGGCGTGGGTGCCTTTGCCACAGGGAAGGGCTGCCAGGGAGAGCTCGGGCAGGTGCCATTGCCCGGCAGGGCTCTGGGACCTCCTGGTGCTGCCACCTCCAGATCAATCCACCCTTATGATGGTTGGATTGTGACCAGCTGCCACTGCCGCTGGCACAGCCCAAAGGTGGAACCCGTGGTACCACAGGACGAGGCTCATCTCCCTTGATGGGGAGGATGGATCCAGTGCCCTTCTCCGGATCCAGTGCCCTTCTCCAGCTCCCACTTACCCTTCTTCTGGATGATGACCCTGAGGAGGGGGTTGGCAGAGGACACAGCTTTGTGGTAGTTGTCATCGTTGTTGATGGGCAGGAGATCGCCGTGGATGTCCGTGTAGCCCAGGAGCACGTCCACCCGTGGGATCTGGTGCACCGTCTGCAGCAGGCGGTAGAAGTCCTGGAAGCTGCCCGCACTGGAGCGCTTCATGGCAAAGCGGCGAAATTCGGCATCAAACTGTGAAGGAGGAGGAGGAGGAAGAGGAGGAAGAGGAGGTGAGGCTGGGCAGGGCTGGCTCTGGACCGGTGCAGGCAGGGCACAGCACAGAGCTGCCCCGGGGCAGGCAGAGCTGGGCACTGCTAGCTCCAGAGCCCCAACAGCACCGAGGTGGCAGTGCCCGTCGGCCAGAACCTGACCCCAAAACCAAATAAAAGGGGTGGAGATCTTCCCTGCCCCAAAAGCGAAGCAATGAGGCCGAGAGGTGCCTCCACACAGCGGAGGAAGGACCCTCGGGCCGTCCCGCCAGCCGCGGGGGTCACTGAGCTGCAGCAAGGAGCTTGCCTTCGCCATGGGTGCTGCCATAGCACCCCGTGAGCAACGGCCTTAATTATTGCCTCCTTCAGTCACGACAAAGGGGAAGCCAATTAAGAACAGGTTGAGGAATGCTGCAAGGATCCCGCCGCCCGAGGGGCTCCTGCTGATCCCGGGGCGGGTGGTGGCCGGGGCGCCCCGGGAAGCAGGGCACTGTGCAAGGGCACAGCTGGGCAAGGATGCGGCAAGGGGGGGCGCACATCTGGGAGAGCGCGAG
>JAHREE010000230.1:43906-128518 GCA_033628505.1 Tringa tobata
CGGGCGGCCGCGGCAGCCCGGTGAGGCCACCCCGCTCCCTGCGGGGCCCGCGGGCGGAGCGGGCGCGGCCGCCACCGGGCGAGATGGAAGGTGGTCAGGGGCCTGGCGCCGGGGCGACAGCGGGACCATCCCCGCCGCCCCGCCACGGCCGCCGGCCCTTCGCGGCCCCGGCCCGGGTCACGGTCGCCATGGTGACGCTGCGACGGGCGCTGGAGCCCCGCCCCCTCAGCGGCACCGCCCAATCAGGCCCTCCGCCTGCCGCGGGAACCTCCCCGTGGCGCCGCACGCGGGGCTCCGTCCCATTGGTCCACGTTGCAGCTCCCGCCCCCGCTCCCGCCGCGGCCAATCGGCTGAAGCCACCGCGGCCCTGCGGCAGGGCGGGGCGCGGCGGGCGCCTATAAAACGGTGGGCAAAGGGCGGGGGGGTGTCCGTTCTGGCCGCGCGTCGAGTATGGAGGAGCCGCTGTTGCTGCTCGTCCGCAGCCCCACGCACCGGCACCCCGACCTCCGCCTCCGCGCCGCCCCCGCGTGGACCGTGCGTCGCCTCAAGGCCGAGCTGCGCCGTCTCGTCCCCGGGGCACCGGTGAGTGCACGGCCCCCTCAGCGCCCGCCGCTCAGCCCCTTCCCGGCGCTGAGGGGGGAGCGGTGCGGCCTCCACCCCCTCCGCAGCTGGTTGCATCAGCCGCCCGGCGAGCTGTGGGGCCGGCTCGGGGCTTGGCCGGGCTTCTCCTTCGGCCGTCGTTAAACATTACCGGCCCTCCGCGGGAGGCGGCGGCCGCCCTGTCCGGGGAGCGCGGGCGGGCCACGGCGCCGGGAGGGGGTGGCGAGTAGGCTGAGGCGCCTTCGGGGTGTGTTTCGAAAGCCTTTTCCCCCGGCCCGGGCACAGCGAGGTGAGCGGGTCCTCGGAGGCGTTTCCCGGCGGGACCGCAGGAGTCGGGCTCCCTTCCCGGCAGCGGGTCCCGTCAGGCGGCACGGCGGGGGCTCGGCGGCCGCGCTCCGGCAGGAGGGGCTCGGCGGCGCTCCGGGAGCCGGGCCGTGCCCCGCATCTAGCGGGCTTCCAGCCGGGCTGTGCGGGAAGGCTGCGGGAGAGCCGCGGGGCTGGTGCGGGGTGTAGCGGGTTGGTTTGACCCCCCCCAGCGCTGGCTGGGTCAGAGCCTGCTCCAACACCCCCGAGAACCAGAAACGTTTTTCTGCGGACTGTGAAGGAGCCGGCGTGTTCTCTGCCGAAGGGGTGTTTGTACCCTCCTGCCGGTGTCAGCCCGGGTGATCCTGCACTCCAGTGTTCTCAGATCTCATTAGCTGAGCTGAGACCTGCGCCTTAATGTGTGTCTCTCTCCATCTGCCTGCAAGTTGGGTCACTTCATGTTTCGGGATGCTTGGCGGAGAGGTTGTTCTATTGTTTGTTTTCTTTCTTCAAAGCCTGAAGAGGACCAAAAACTGATTTATTCTGGGAAGCTGCTGCTTGATCATCACTATCTGAGAGATCTCCTGCCAAAGGTATAAAAAAAAAAATCTTTTATGCTGTGCTGAAATATATCAAAAAAGTGATATTTTTTTTAATGTGTCTACCCTTATGTTTTAGCACGGGGAATTGCATGCTCTTCATTTGGTATACAATTTCAAGACTCCTGCAAGTGTGCAAGAAACCAGTGCAGAGGTACTTAGTTAACATACTACTCTGGGTCTTGGGGTTGTGTCTGAAAACAGGAAGTATCGAATGGCTATTTTAAAGTTCACTGATACCGTAGCTTTTTCCTACTGGTGCAATGGCAGTATTGCATTCTCACATTCCTAACTAAGTTATCACAAAGTATTTGGATTAAGCAGATTAAAAAATTGGCTCTGTGGTTCATTAGTAAAGATTCTTGTGGCATCTGTTAAGAAATATCAAAACTGTAATCCAGTTGTAACACACTGCTCAGAGGAGAAATGCTTTGTGGTAAATTCAGTTTTATTAAATAGAACGTGACCTGTTGTGTCCCAGGCTCTTTCAGACAGAGGCTGTGCTTGTGGGTGGAAAACATTGTAGTTACAGAGTGGAAATGGTTCTGGGGTGTGTGTGGGGAAGGAAGAAGGCTGTTAGCTGAAGACACTTTAACTGCTCATTAATGACTCAGCCTGTAGTGAAGAAGCCAAAGATGAGCCTTAGTGCTTGGACTGAGTACTTGCTGGTCTTAAGTGCAAATGGCCAAAACCAATTTTTACTTTGAAGTGGATATGCTAATGTGTCTGGAGGTGTGTTTATATTGCCCATTATGGGCAATTTGAGCTTATCCTGTCTGTGTCTGGTGGTTGCTAGATGTGAGCCAGCTTTGGTCTGGATATCATACTGGTGTATCACCATGGAACAGGTCTTGAATTCTCGTGTCTGCGTGTACAGACTTACCATAGCTAAAAAGTCAAACTGTCTTGAGTACAGTTCCCTCTGTTTCTTCTGCTTACATTTTTATAACTAGATGGAACCTGGATGCATGCATAAAAAATAATAAAGGTGTAGATCTGGTGAAAGAGAAGAGTGACATCAAATCAGTTTAACATGCCAGCCACTTTCTAAGGAGCTCTAAAGTACTGATGGAGGTTGTTGTGGCTTGGTGCCCAAGAGCAGCATCACCTCTGTGGCAGTGCCAGAGGTACTGTGCAGGACAAAGTATATGAGCCATGTAGCAATTTTAAAATAAGAACCTATTCAGTGTAGTGTAACCTG
This sequence comes from Tringa tobata, assembly GCA_033628505.1. NCBI lineage: Eukaryota > Metazoa > Chordata > Aves > Charadriiformes > Scolopacidae > Tringa > Tringa tobata. Next base: position 46,610 of record JAHREE010000230.1, read on the forward strand.
CTTATACAGTGTCTTGAATAACCCCTGTTAACTGCATTGCTGTCCCCAGGTGAAAGCTGATCAGCCAAAGTTACTGTCAGAAGCCAGTCAAGAACCGTCTGTATCTTCCTCAAATGGTGAAAGAGTGAGATGCCCTTCTGGTGACCAGTTGTCAGCAGAAGCCAGTAACAGGTAAATACAATTTTTACATAGCCAATATTTTAAAGATCTTAGTGATCTTTGTTGCATGCCAGCTCCTTATGCCACACATACTGTCCTAAGCCCGTAGAACGTGGGCCAGAGATGATGCTGTATATCAAAGCTTTAGTGGCTATGGAAGAAGCTGAAGGAAAATGCACTGCTCTGTTAGTTGAAAATCTTCCCTTTATTCATGTGGGCAAAGAGATGTCTTTAATACTTTAGAAGGAAGAGTTAATTTTGCATGTGTATATACAAAATGGCAGAAGCTATTTACATTGTGCTGCAATAAATGACTCCTGCAGTTGTCCGGTATTTGCTAATGAATGTGTTCAAATTTTGACCAAGGCTGGAGACAACTCGGCATCCCTTCCAAAGTGTGGCTCCTGGCTTCTCTGCTTATACGACCTACAGCATGCTTCAGATGTCCTGGCTCCAGCAGATTTATGCAAGACAGTATTACATGCAATAGTAAGTCTTCTGTCCAAAGCTACCAGTAGAAACTGGAGTGCAAGGAAATAGCTTCTTCCTCTCTTGATGGTGGTTGGAAGACTCTTTCTTCCTAACTTACACGGAATAGTGTAGGAATGTACCTCCAGCTCTCATAGGGTGCTTGGTTTACTGTTCAGGCCAGTGGTTTTGAATCTTGCACTTAAAGTGCAAGGAGTCTGTAGAGTAACTGTAACCCTGCTGATGAGCCTTGGCTTTTCACCATTTTTCTGTAGCACTGTCTGGAAATCAGTGACCAAGAGAAAGCTCAGACTTGTAGAAGCCTTCTGGACTACCTTTAGATTGCTCTAGAGAATTTATTTGCTAGGTATTAAAATTATCCTTCATGAAGTGCAAGGTGTCTGGTTTGACTTCCTGAAGTCACTATGCAACTATTTCATGGGTAGAATTAGAACTTGCTTTTAACCCCTCTGTAGCTTCTAAACTTGACGCTTTCTACTTGTGTTTGATCTGTTCTCTACTACATGTATATGTATGCAAATTTTCAGTGCCTGTTCAGTGTGAAAGGATTTGACTAAGTCTTATTCAGTACTTTGTGTTCTCTGGTTTCAGCTTGGCTTCTACAGCTACACCTGCTGACCCCTCCCATGCACGGCGTTCTCAGGAGATACCAGTGGCCCCAGTGACACCCCCGGCTCCTCTCCCAAACCCTTTTCCTGCACAAAATCAGCCTGGAAACCAGAATGCTGCTGCCCAGGGTAATGCAGTGGCCAACCAGAACTTGCGGATGAATGCCCAAGGGGGTCCCCTCATGGAGGAAGAGGAGGAGGGTGGCAATCGGGATTGGCTGGACTGGCTCTACTCAGCAACGCTGTTCTATGTTTTTGTCAACATTATCTACTTCTACTCCAGTGTCAGCAGATTCCTCCTGGTTATGGGTGGCACTGTGCTGATGTATCTGTAAGTGTGATGTTCATGTTTACTGTGGTATTGGGAAATGTTTCACTGAAGCACTGGGCTGTGGTCAGCTTTCTGGCAGTTGAGTTTCATATGACTGCAGTACCTGGAAAGGGTGAACCACTCTATCCCGGTATAACTTGGTATTTAGCAAAAATATAAGTAAAAGCTATGACTGAATTACACGAGGAATGGGTGATGGTGGCTTTTGTACTCGTACTGCTGGTGTGGCTTGCTTTCTTCTTAGAAAACTACTTGAAACCTAAATAGCTTTCAGTGTAAGGCCTCAGCAGCGTAGAGCGGACATGGGTTCAAAAGAGTAAAGGACGGTTGCTTGTTGGGGGAACAAGTTGTTTGAAGCCTGGGAGGAGGGTCTTGCACCTGCATTTAAGACATGGACCTACACAGGTTCTTCTACTGTGTTGCCTGTGTGGAGAGCAGCCCAAGCCAAACTGAATGCGGTGTCCTGGATTGCCTTTGAGCCCCTCTAAGGGGGGAAAGCTTGGGATAAGTCTCAGGAGCACAATAAAGACAGTGGGCCCTCGGTTGATGTGCTCAAGGTGTCCTGTCTGAGAGGGATGATCTGTCCCCTCAAATTCTTGGATCACCAGTTAAACAAGTGATGTAGGTGGTGGGTCTAGGAGTTGAAACTGGATCAGCTCTCCTGACCTCTATGCAGACTTGGAAAGTAAAGGTTAATTGCTTCATTAAAACTCCTTAAATTTTATGATTGATAATTCTAAAGTGTAACTTTGAGCAGCTTATATTGTGGGTTATAAGGTGCAGGTGCTGTAGAGAGGGACTTTCTAAGAAGGTCTATATGGCCTGTTATGTTTGGTAAGGTAGTGCAGCTTCACATGTTCTTTGTTGTGCCCCTCTTTATGGTGAGGACTGAGGTTACCTGGGGTGCACATAACCTGGCAGACAGGCAGGTCTCAGCTCTCTGCCTGTAGCAGCAGGGTGAGTCCCAATTAAGTAGAGACAAATCCGATGTGGTGCTGCTTATTTTGAATGTGAGCAGATGCTTCTGCCTTGTGGTTTGCTGCTGACTCGAGGCCTTGAAAGTACTTACAGGGTCAGGGCAGAAAGGACCATTATGTGCTGAACTTGCTGTCTGCAGCTCGGAGTGGTCAAATGTTACTTGAACTGTGGTGGGGTAACAAGAAGGAGTGGCTTTTAACCAATACTAAAAAAAATAATCTGTTGGCTCCTCCAGGCACCACGTTGGATGGCTTCCTTTTAGACGGAGACCAGTTCAGCCCTTCCCAGGCAATGCTGCTCCTCAAGCAGCTATAAACCAGGACCAGAACAATAACTTCCAGGTACTGTCTTGGTATGCTTTAAACCATCAGCAGGAAGTGCTGTGAAGTTTTATTTTCAGTTCACTAATTAAATGTAGGAGCAAAAACTTTGTTCTATAAACTTTCATCAGAAACTCTCTTCTGTGGAGGAATAATTGCCACCCTCCTTTGCAGCTAACTCCTCTGTTCTATGAACTATCTCAGACTGGATGTCATCTTCTAGGTGTTTCTGGCCTTTAGGATGCTGTGATGGAGAGTGGCCTCTCCCAGGCTGGACAGGTTCTGTGTCTGAAGGTAGTGTTCAGAGTGACAGGATTTGAGGATATCAGCACTAGGAGTCTTGTGTTTCCAGCTGATGCTCCTGGCTGGTATCAGTGGAAGTCGCTTCATTGTGAACACACACATTGTCTGTCCTAAACAGTGCTGGACATACCACAGGAGTTAACCAAGGCCACTAGGGTGCAGCTTGTTTTTTCAACTCTGTGGTTGTCTGGGGATAATTTATGTCTGACAGTGACATTTGGGTAACAAAACACGATGTTGGACACCTGATTCCTCTCATTTCTACAATAATCTCACTTTCCAAATACCCTTTATTTTGACAGGGGGAAAACGCACGTGGAGCAGATGAATCCGAGGTACCTCCTGATGAGGGACAAGTTTCACAAGAACTGCAGCAGGCCAACCCCTCATTCATGAGCACAGCGTGGGTTTTTTTCAAGACTTTCTTTGCATCCCTCCTTCCAGAAGGTCCTGGAGTGACTCGCAACTGACTTGTCACCAGTCTACTTGTCCAACTGCGATGGGATTTAGTCTGCCTGAGTGCATCGGGTGCCAACTCTGAACCAGGAGTGAAAGTGGGTGGTGCTTCCTCTGGCTCTCACTGCCCAGGCAAATGAAGCTGCAAGAAGCCTTAAGTCATTACAGCCTGGAGACCGAGATGTTTGCCCTCATTCCCAAGAACTCTGCTCTGTAGTGTTTATTAGGTACCCATGTAAAGACTGGGCCTTGTAAACTTGTGCTCTAAATGCACAGGCTCTTAAGTGGGTGTGCAAAAATGTTAAAGAAGCAAATTGCTTCTTTGCAATGTGATTCCTGTTGGAATGTTTCAAATGCTATTTAAATTACACTGAGTGTAGGATCTCAAAAAAAACCCCATAAAATTGCTAGATATGCATTAGCAGATTTTTAGGAAAGGTCTATTGTTAAATTGCTTCAACAATAGTTTAAATCCTCTATCTGAAAATTTCCTATGAAGGATGTATGGTGCAATTTCCTTGTTGGACAAAGGGGAGGATGCTAAGATAGTGACCTCTTGATAAGCCATTACCTCAGTGGCATTGCAGGCTAAATTTCACGTTGCCAAATTCAGGTATTTTAATCTCAAGGCTTAATTTTCCCTCCTCCCCCCCACCCAATCATGGGAGAAGAGTTAAATGTGTTCAGCTCTATCTAGCAAGAATTTATGCAAGATGTAAACTTCACTGCTTTTGGATGCAAAATTAAAGCAGTCTAATGTCTCTATTCAACTTTGAATTCTTACTTGAGAGTAACTCCTGTATTCTTTCATTGTGTTCCCTTTAATTTCTGATACGATTAAGGGCTTTGATTGCAATAAAACTTGCAGGCATTTATATCCATACCTATATGCACTGTTCAGCAATTGGAAAGTTGCCTGTGCAAAGCACGGGATGTGCTCTCAACTTGCTTTTATTGAAAAATCTAAATATGTTGGGATATGAGGGGAAGAGATGCTCACAGAGCCTTCACTCTGCTCCTTGCCTAACCGTCTTCTTCAGCAACCTGTATTTAAAGTGCCTTGAGAGCTTGTAGCTCACTGAGAGCTGCTGGCACAGAGGCTGTGGACATCTGGTGGCAGGTAATTCTGCAGGTGTTTGGAGAGTTTGGCATCTGATCCCTTCAGCTCAATGTGTGACTCCTGGTGGCTTTGCAGTGCATAGTCTTGGCTCGGGGATTTATCTTGGCTTGAAATGTGCTGTGTGCAGGGACCACAGCTGCTCTCAAAACTTGTGATGTTTTTCCTCGGTGCTACCTGCAGTTGGCAAATGTGTGTGTTTAGGAGTGTCTTGTCAGAGTGGTCATGTGTGAGTTGATACAAGCAGTAGCCACAGTCCAACCTGTAATGCTTGATGTTGCTTGAGATCAGACTGAGGTTAGACGTGGTTTGTTGGCACTACCTGCAGCAGTGAGGCTAATGTTAGTGATGGGTTTTCTTTGTCTTTGAACAACAATTTCCTTACTAAGCCTATTGCCAAGCAGCTGTTCTGCCACATCTTTAATTTCACTGAATTTCACTGAGTTTTTTGTAGAGATCATCTAGTCCAACTCCCCTGCCGAAGCAGGCAGGGGGAGTTGGACTAAGTTAGAGGCCTGAGGAGGGTGGGTAGGACAAAGCATTAAAATTTAGCAATAAAGTCTTCTGTAAATAGTTAGAATGAAATAATTTGAGAGGAGGTGTCCCTGCTCACGGGTGGGGGGTTGGAACTGATTGGTCTCTGTGGTCGCTTCCAACCTGAACCATTCTATGATTTCTTTGGGTAGCTTCTGCATAAGCCTTTGAGGATGTTCAGCACTGCATTTCGTGGGTGATGGATTTTTTTTTTTTTTTCCTTCATGGTGTATCTAATCATGGCTTGGGTATCCTGGCAATGTGCCTAAATCCACTGAGATGCGTCTGGGCCCGATCTGGGGAGGAGAAGGTATTTCTTGACAACCAGACCTAAACTGTTCTGGTTTAGGCAACAAGCAGAGTGTTGGATTACTTGGGAAACATCCAATCTGAGAAGTTACCAGGGACAGCAAAACATCTGCATTGATGTCTTGAGGTCTTGCTACTCCCCCTAAGCAGGCGGAGTGGTTTGAAATTAGCTGGAAAACTAATGAAGCAGAGCTAATATTGCTGGAGGGGGGTAGGGAGTCTGCTGGGCCTTAGAGAATGTTTCTGTAATGGCTTAGTGAAAGGCGTACCTCTGTTTGCTGTTGGGGTGGAGGGATGCTGTGACACCAGCAGAGGACACTGGGCAAACACTGTAAACAGTGTGTGATTGTGCAGAGATGCTGCCAGCGTGGTGGGAGAGCAGGGCTGGGCCGGGGGCTCTGAGCACCAGAGACTGAGGCAGCCTGGGCTTACGTGGAGCTGGAGTGTGGTGTGGCCCAAAGTCCTCTTCCCAGTCCCTGTGTGTGGGAGGCCTGGGCTTTGCTGGAGGCAGCCTGGGAGCAAGCGGGGAGGACAGAGGTGTGGGAGCAGTGGAGAAACTGAGGCAGCTTAGGGCAGAGGAAGGGCGATGTAAGGGGACTTGTAAACAAGGATGGTGTGCCAGCTGTGGGTGAGATGGGGCGGGGGGTGATTAGACATTAGGAAAAAATGAGCCTTGAAACTCGCAGAGCAAGGCTGCTGAAAGAGTGTAGGATTCCTGGAGGTTTTCTGGGAATAACGTGACCCTGTGCTGGGACTGCAGTGCTCAATTTGCAGAGAACAGAGGGGACACCACAGGTTTGTGAGTGTAGGAAGCTGGGTTTGTCCTGGCTCACACTTTGAGCTGAGTGGTTCTGCTGCTCATGTAAATCCTCTTCATGCCTGCAGGCACAGCTGGACAGAACTTACCTGTTGAGCCATGAGGGTGCTGTGGGGCTGCCCTGGAAGCAGGGAGGTTGCGCGGGTGGTGAAGGTCCACTGAGTGGCAAAGAAGCAGCTGAATAAAACTAGCTTCTCTGCTGCTTTGTCTCCTGAAATCCTCTGGCAGCTTCCCCAAGTTGAGAGCAGGTCTCCGTCCTTGCCAGAAACAAGCTGAGGGAGAAATGTACTGGATGTCTTATCTCAGGCACCTTCCTTCTCACTGCAGGAACTTCTAACAGGCTGCTTACTTGAGGAGTCATCGAAGTCCTGTTGGTCACCAAGGGTGTGCTCCTGTCCTCAACTCATGGAACATAAAGCTCATGAGAATGAGGTTGCTGCTGAGCAGATGAGCTCTGTGTGTGTGTGGGTACTTCCCCTCTTCTCCAGAGAGCTGTTTCACTTGTGCATGTGCTGGTGGTCCCTAGTTGCTGAGGACATGCCAACGGCTGTGCACTTGCCCAGTGAAGTGTTAGAACCTCCCTCTGCTCTTTGCCCTGGGATCCATTTCTAGATTTTTGAGGCTGGTGGGATTTGCAGAGCTGTGCTGGTCTCTCCTGGGGGACAACAGGCCAGCTGGAGGCCATCCCAGAGTTATGCCCCCATCTTGTTACCAAGCAGGCCAACTGTACTTCACCACCTCATCCCAGCCATCTGTTTTGTAAGAAGCTCTTGAAATGTCTGCCAATGTTGAACGTTGTCTGAATGTCAAATGGAGTATCACGGAGTTAGCAACAGCCCTGGTGTAGAGCCAGGCTCACAAACCGGTGGAGAGGGACTTGAGGTCTGTTAATGCCCAGCTGCCTGCCAAGGAGGGTCGGGCAAATGTTGGGAGGCCTATGTCTTGTGTCTGCTCATTGGCCTGTGCTGCAGAGGAAGCACCCATAATTTCTTATATTAGCACTGAAAGTTGTATTTGCTGCTTTTTCAGTTGATGTGGCAGTGCAGAGTCAGTGCTGCAGAAACACAACTGGTTGTTCTTCCAGGCTTCAGCTCCCCTGCCCTTGGTGACCTCGGCTATGAAAAGCCTGGGCTGACCTAGGGCCATGTGTGTGCCAGCTTATCTTTGGGGTTGTAGAGGTTGTTATGGGTGATACTGGAAGGGAGACCAAGGCCAGGTTGGGTGGGGCTTTGAACAACCTGGTCTAGTGGGAGGTGTCCCTGCCTGTGGCACTAGATGATCTTTAAGGTCCCTTCCAACCCAAACTGTTCTATGAAATCAGACAGTTTTCCATCAAATCCTCCTGAAACCAATGTGAGATGCTGTTGTTCAAAAAAAAAAAAACCCACAACAAAACTCTCATGGGTGGTATAGCCTACAAGTGACAGTCTGCTAAAACATCACAATTACCAGACTGGAGTGGTGAATTTACTTGGTGTCTTGCGTCTAAGCCTGTCATGGTCAGAACTTCTAACTGTAAGAAACGAGCTCTCTTCAACCCAACATTCCTGCTCCTGGGGCTTGATGACACAACCCTGGACAAGGCAAGTGGTGGCAGTCCCTGGCTGTGTGGGATGGAGCGTGGCCCTGTGCTCTCTCGGTGTGAGAGCAGAGTTCAGGTTTGCTCTCCTGCCCAGCTCCCCCCAGGCTGACCCCCCCGTGTGAGCCCCGAGGTGGTGCTGGAGCCCGTCCTGCTGACGGGGCAGAGCATGGCCGGGTACCTGGAAGGCTCTATCTCAGGAAGCAGCTGCGGGGTAACACCGAACGCGTGGGTCAGAGCAGCACAAAGATTAATGGCAACATGATGTACTTCTGCTCTGGACTGTGTGGGGAAAAACAACCCTCTCTTATAGACCAAGCCCCAGAAAGGTGGTGAGCACGTGTGTGTGTGTTCATGGCCTTTGGATAAAGCCTTACACAGCAAATATTTATCAAAACATCTCCCACCACTACACACCAGCTTGGGCATTTAACCTTTCTTTGAGTTTCAAAGCCTGCCCCACCTCCTGCTAGCTGAATTTAACCTTTCTTTGAGGGTTTTTAAGTCTGACCTGCCTCCTGCTAGCCTGACCTTACACTGGGAGGAGGAGGGTGGGCTGCTGTGTCCCTGCTGCCTGGTTACTCCAGGGCAGGGATGCTCGCAGCACCTCCATGTTCCACATGCTTCTGCTATTGTAGGCGGAAAGTCTCCAGCCTTCCTGTTCTGGCTGGAGGTCAATGCCCGACAGTCCCCTGCCCTCCTTTGTCCTCAGCTCAGGTCATCTGCTAGCAGCAACCTCTGCAGTGGTGGTGGGGCAGGAGAGCTGGCCTGTAAGGGGGCTGTAAATTAACTATACATCTACCAGGACCAGCACATTGGCTCCCAGTTCTTGGTCTTTCTACCCTTAGACACCGGTGACAAATGTCTCTGTATCAAAATGCCCTGGTTTTCCCTTTCTTTCCTGCTGGTGGGAATTGCTGCCCTGGGCTGAGGGATGGCTGTGATGTCCTGGGTCCTGCTCTGCTTTCATTTACAGTGATGGGCGCCAGGTTCTGCTTCCCTGCTGCAGCGTCTGCTCCAGGCTGTTCCAGTAAAGCTGCCCGCAGCACTCCCGAGCTCGCGTCCCCCGTTAAATGGGAGCGTGTCCTTCCTCTGCTGAGAGCTGTGCTGAGGATGCAGGCAGATGTGCTCGTGTGACACCCAGCAGTATCACGTCTCTGACTGCAGGTTTAAGCACTTTGCTGCCTCCCACACATTTGTGCTGCTGGGTCTGGGGTACCCTCTCCTGCTGGGGCTGCAGGGCTCCCTCCTGCAGGCCTTGGCCACTGCATCAACATCTCTTCAACTGCAAGCTGCTGGGGAGGGCCGGGTATGTGAGAGCCATGAGCTGAAGGACAGAAACCAGAGCTCTTGCAAGGTTAAAAAGCCTCTTCAATTTAAATCCTTTTGTCATGTGGCTGTGCCCTCCCCAGCTTCCCTGTAAAGAGGCCTCCCGGTCAGGGCAGCGAGGATGCCGTAGGGGACCTTTGCTGGTCAGACAGCTGCTGTGGGAGCCGAGGCAGGCAAGGTGCAGGAACAACCACAAAACCATGGATGCAAGGCAAAGAACAATTTTAATCTTGATACCTCACGGATCGGGGAATCTCCGAAGCAGCACCCGGGCAGAGGCAGGCAAGTGGGGGATACAGATGGTGCCGAGTGAGAGAGAGTCCTTGTCAGCGAGGGAATGAGAGAGCGAGAGCTCACACTTGGTGTTCTTGCCTGTATTTCAAGAATTCAGGCAGAGTTTTCCGCTGTGCTTTGACCTTATTCAACAGCAGGGCAGGAGTGTCGAGCACGTTCAGTAAGGTGCCCCTGGGTCCGTCCCAGGCCTTCATTATCTAAGTGCAGATGTTCTGTTTGTCGAGCACATAAGACCAAGCAACAATTAGTGTGATAGATGTGTTTTCCAGCACTCTGTGTGCAAGTCCCTTGAGCGTGTTTACAGTCCTCCTTGCCAAGCTTCTGTTTCTTTCCCACACCTGCTATCTCTGTATGTGCTTCTAACATTCAATAGCTAATTATTATTAGGTAATGCCATGTTGGCTCGCAGCAGGCAGCCAGTCCCGGGCCACCGCGCTGCTGGTCTGGAGGAAGCCTCGGCGGGTCAGTGACCGGCAGTGCCTCCTCCTGCGGGGTACCCGCGGCCGTTCACTTTCTCAACTCAGGAAGAAAACAGGGTGGGGGCCGTGGACGGCAGGGCTCCCCGGAGGAAACGTGCTCACCCGGTGCAGGGAGGAGGGGGCATCTGCCAGGGAGAGGAGGAAGGCTGGCACCTTGTCTTGCTCAGGGGCTGAGCGCAGCGTGGCTGGGATCTCACCTTTCCTTCTCTGTCAGTCTGTGCTGGAAAAATAGTTCACAGGAGCCTTGTTGCTGGGCTGATAACCTCACTCTGTCTTGTCCCCGAGCTTGTTTTGGGATGGGTGCACCCCAGCACCACAAGAGGGGTGTGGGGAGGATGGTGCCATGCAGGGTGGGTGTGCAGAAGGAGTGGATGTGAACTTGGGTCTCTAACATTTCCCAAATAGCAGCAGAGAGGCAAGGTGTGTGAAACCCCTCACTTAGAGGGCTCTTCCTCCATCAGGAAGGTGCCAAACCAAGGATGGTCCACAAATCCAACCAACACAAAGAGCATCCCGGTCCTGGGGCCCTTCAGGGATGTGGGTTCACCCAGTTACCCTCCAGCAGTAACAGGAGGGCTCCCCTTCCCAGCAGCGTGCCTCAGTTTCCCCACAACGTGCCTAAAAATCAGTGGAGGGGGGAGCAGTTAACAGGGTGGGTACCTTTTGAACAGGCCTTGGCTGAGAAATTGCTGCAAGAATAGGAAATATGGAATATTTCTGTTCAAAGGGCAAATGCAGAACTGGCTGGAGGCAGCACAAGGCTTTATCCCCTTCCAATCTCCATCCCCTTCCGGCCTCGATGCGTGCATGGCCTGAGTTAAAGCAGTTTTGGCAGGAGAGCCAAGTCCTGCAGCCCGAGCGCCTGCTGTGGGAGGAAGGCGGCGTGCGACTTGAAGGGTGTTAAGGAAACTATCGGAAGATTAGGAAACGTGTGATGAGTTTTGATAACTGGAGGAAGCAGGTCATGTCCTGCTTCCAATGAGATCTGCTTGGAGGTATGAAAGCAGCCTTTGCCACAGTCAAGAATCAGTTGATCTCGTCGGTGCTCTCCGCTCTGGCCGAGGATGCTCCGGGCTGGCAGGATGGGGCTGGGGACCTTCGGCATCTTGCTAATGCTCATCCACGCGTCAGCAGCCTGTGAGTTTGGGCCCTTTCCTTACAGCATCACCGGGATCGTCTGCAGGATGACCAAGCCGGCGGCATTGCTGTGTAAGTGTCTGCTATGGGGCTGCGTCTCCCTCTCTCCATCAGGAGTTTGTGATAGATCAACCAAATGAAGGGGTTTCTTGCTTCCCTGGCTCTTATGGAAACTGTTTATCTAGTAAGAAGTATTAATATCTGCCTGGGAGCATGGGTTAAAGCACTGGGTAGGCACAATTTCTCAAAGAACCTAGAAAACAGCCTCCAACCCCTCTGCTTAGCCCAAAGTTTTAGCACCACTCCTCAGGGGGGGTGTGATGGAAGAATTGGAGCAAATATGTGTTTGATTTCTCACTTTCGCTGCAATCTCATCTCCTGGGGCTGGTGTGCAGAAGGGGAGAAATGGGATTCCTCTGCTGCCATGGGTTTATTTGCAAAGATTTTGGGGCTTTGCAGGTAGGGGAAGAATAATTAGCGCTTCTGCAAAGGGTGGGAACAGCTCTGTTCCATCCCCTCCGAGAGTGGTACACGCAGAGAAGGATACTGGGCCAGACTAAGAGAGGGTATTTCTGCAAGGAAAAAGTCCTGTAAAAGCGTTTGCCTGAGGCTGGAGCTGAAACAAGCCAGATAACGTTAGGAAAATGTGTACAGGGCCTTCAGTCTCAGAAGTTTTCCTTTGGAAATCCATCAGCTGACTGCAATACAAGCAAGAGGCAGCAGAGCAAAGTAAAGTCAACACCTTGGCTGGTGTAAGGAAAAGCACAGGTTCAACCTTTCCAAAATCTGCCCTGAAGGTACAGGTGAGGTGTGTGAAAGCTGGGCTTGAGTCCCTGGGAAGGGTCCTGCTGGCTACTGTTGAGCCACACACACTGCCTGTCCCCAGCTGCCCTCAGCTGTTAAAATTAGGAATTTTTTTTTTTTTTTAACATCCTCTGAAGCTACTTCTAGAGCTTCCTTAATCGTATAGAAATGCCTTGGCTAAAACTCTTCTGTAGGGCTTTAATCCAGGGCATGGGCCCGGCTTTGCAGCCAGGAGAGACTGCAGTTTGCTATCTCTGCCCTTTTCTTCCACCGACAGTGAACCAGGAAACAGCACGGGTCATCCAAGCAGCATTCAGAAATGCCAAATTCCCCAATATCACTGGGGAAAGGTCCATGCGGCTGCTCGGCAAGGTGGCCTACGGGCTGAGCAAGTGAGTATCTCCGTGTCTCTGTGCCAGGGGATGCACAGAGGATGAGGGGAACGGCAACTGGCCACGGAGGGAGCTTTGGTCCAGCGATTCCTGGCAAAAGCAGAAGTCTGGACCAGAGCAGACACATTTTCTGATCAATGCCTTGCAGACAATTTGCACATCAGTGTTTAAGGTGCTGATGTTTTAGTATTTAACTGCTCTTCGGGCTCGGCAGGCAGCACAGTGGGTTCTCGGTGGGTTGGGGAGCTCTGTCCCTGGGGGCTGGAGCTCCTGGGGCCCGTCACCGACAGATGGTGCCCACGGCACACGGAGTGGCAGCGGGGACCTGGGGCTGCTGGAGCCATTCCTGTCAGCAGGACGTCACTTGGCAGTGCTTTGTGACAAACAAGGCTGGGTGTCGCTGTGTTACTAACTTTTATTTGGGGACAAGAGATGCCACTGTACAAAGGCAGGATGGATTTCCTGTGGTGGCTGCAGCTGGCACAGAGCACGGCAATAAAATGGGCTGTTTCTGCGGCGCGTTGCTCTGTGTTTCCTCTTTAAAGCCTCTCCCCCACCTTGTGTCTGGACGTGGCAGGAGGGAGCAGCGCATCAAGGCCCAGCGACAGCACCCTGGCCCCTGTGATTTGCAAAAGGTGGCCACAAGAGGTGGCACAAGGCCCATAGAGACCCCACGTCCTCAGGAACAAAACCCTCGCCAGGTCACAGAAAACAGCCCTGGGGTTGGGGAACAAACTGGGTTTCTGTCGTTTCCAGCATCCAGGTCAATGACTTGTCCATAGAGCAGAGTGAGGTGGAGCTGAAGGAGAACGACGCCATTCACATCACCATTAAAAACGTGACGGCCATCTTCAAAGGGACCCTGACCTATGGCTATGCAGGAGCCTGGTTGTAAGTGGCCGGGGGCTGAGTGCTGCCCAGCCCCACGGCCACCCCTGGTCTTATATGCCAGCAGCGCCGCTTAGCCCCACCACTGCTCTCCTCAGCTTGCTTTCTGCCTTTCTTCCATCACTTCTGCTTTCTTCCATCATTTCTTTCATCCATCATGTCTCTTAACACATCAGCAACAAAACCACTTGCCTTGCTCAGGCCTTTAAAGACATTTTTATTTTCTTATTTTCCTGTACAACTTAAGAGTGCTGCTGGTTGTTGTTCTGACTTTGTCCTGCGTTGGTTGTACAGTAGTTTGTTCTGAAGGGGGTGTCTTTTGAAGGTTTCTAAGCTGTGAACCGAGCTTTGGTAATTCCTATTTATCACGCAATACCAGCTTTCAAATGCTACTGCATTGAGCCTTCAACACCAAAGGAAAATCCATGTCCTTCTCCAAATGAGTACAGGTGGGGTGGTTTAGGGGTGTGTAGTTTGGGTTTTTTTTTTTATATCTGTACCCTCCACAGGGATACTGGTTCATTCTGGGTCTTTATATAGCAGCACTATAAGTAGACACTATAGTATCAGTAAATGATTCTGCCCTCCCCTCGCACAAGGATATAAGATGGCCAAACTGTACGAGTTGTCTTTTTCCCTCCGCCTCATTGCTCTACGAGCTTTGAGTGGGGAAAAAGGGGGGGTTAATGCTCCTGTTCTCCTGAGTGCTGCTAAGGCGGTGGCGTGCCATCAGGGAGAAGCTGCCCCCAGCACCGGTTGCTAAATGTCCTCTCTTCTGCCATTACAGTCTCCAGCTTTTCCATTCGGTTGATTTTGAAATCGAGTCTTCCATTGACCTCCAGATAAATATTAAACTGAGTAAGTAGCAGCTGGGGATCACTGCCCCCAGGGTGTGTGGGTGCTTCCTCCAGAGCAGCAGGATGGAGCGGGTAGGGGACAGCGAGCTTTGGCTGGCTCCCCTCATCTCTGTGGGCATCCAATGGCACCCAGAGGCTGAAGTGGGTCTCTGCCACCGTGTGCCCACAGGACAGGAGACAACGTGGCCCTCAACAACCTTGTAGTTTTAACACACCAAGCAGAGGGAGATGGTACAAACCATTCCAGCAAAGTAATGCCGGTTTAATCCAGCAGCAAGTGAAGAAGGGACTGGCCTTCTGGGCTGTCTTTAGGATCCGCTTTTTATCTCCTGCTGTTCAGGAGGACTTGGAAAAAAAAAAAAAGGTGATGTTTCCAAAGAGGGAGGCAAATGAGGGCTTTTTTGCAGGAGGTTTGAACATCCTTACAGTGCACTTTTTCAGCTCTCTCCAGACAAGGCCCAAGGTGTGCTCTGGGAAATGAAGCCTCTTTCTTGGGAAGGTCAATAGATTTAGACAAGAATGGGACAGAGACAAACTGCAGTCTTCCCCCTCCCATAAGGGATGAGAGGGATGTGGGTTATCGCGTGTGCCTCAAAATATATTTTCCTGGTAAGCTCCCAGGAGGAGAAGAGCAGCACAAAGCTTTCAATGGCAGCATACTGCAATTTTTAAACTTTTCGCAACATGACTATATTCCTTCCCTGCTCTGGTTTATGGGTTGCACATAGTGCCCAGGTTCTCCTGCGTGATGTTAGGGGACAGCTGAGTCCCTGACGATAGGAGCAGGCAGGTATCCAACTGAAGCGTGAAGAAGGGTGTCTGGTAGAATTGTTCGTCTGGAGCTGTGAGCAGAAACCCTCCATCCAGGCACAAGGTAGCCCCGTCTGCCCCAACTTTACAGGGTCCTGAGTCTTTTGGAAACATTCCCCCAAGAGGTGTGGGTAACTCAGAGCTGCTCCTCTGCAGTGATGCCCTGCTCCAGGTCTGCAAAGTGTACTCGCCCTCCTTGTCTCGGTAGCAAATTAAATATTTTATCTTTTCTCTTTCCTCTCACACAGTGTGCCAGAAGGACCAAGTGGCTGCCGATGCCTCAGACTGTTATTTGAGTTTCCACAAACTGACGCTTCGGCTCCACGGAGACAAGGAGTGAGTCTGTCCCTCTTCAAAATTGGGCTTTGCTTGCCCCACTGCTGGTCCCTGAGCACTTCAGCCCAAGTGTCACCCACCCTGGGGACTGCTGGGTGTCCTTGACCATGCTCCCTGTCTTGTGCAGGCCGGGCTGGCTGAAGCAGCTCTTCACGGATTTCATCTCCTTCACTTTGAAGTTTGTTCTCAAGAGTGAGGTAAGATAAGGCCATGGACAGAGGAAGGGTTGGTTTGTACGCTACACGTGCCTCTGCTCACCTGTGCCCACAAGATAATAGCAATATCATTTTGGTGCTTGCGAAAAATAAGGCAAATAAATAAAATCCACAAAAAAACCCCAGCTTGGATGAGGCGGGAGGTTGTGCTGACACTGGGATCTCTGACGGTGCTGGATTCTGGCTGACAGCCCCCAGATCTCACCCTGCAGCCAAGCTCTGCTCCACAACAAGCAATCCCAGTTTTTCCAGTTCTTCCAGTTTTTCCCCCTCTTTTCCTTTTGTAGGTGTGCAATGAAATCAATTTTCTTGCCCAGGTGATGGCAAATTTTGTACATGATTTAGCAGGTAAATATCCTTGTTTTTTGTTTTCTTTTTTAATGTAACATTTGAGCCCCAACAGGAGAGTAGCCACACCCTTCAAAAAAGTCCCTCAAAAATTCATATAGGATCCCCAGCCCTCAGACAGCAAAATAAACCTTAGCAATGTTATGCTTTGAATGTTCTGCATCAGGTTGATTTTTAAGGGTGACTGCACTGGTGGAAAGACACTTTACAGTTCATAAGGTATTACTCCTTCATTATTTAATGACCAGAGGTGCAGGACAGCTACAGAGGACTGATGTTGGCTATTACAGGAGAAAGCAACAGGGCTTGAGCTATTACAGCATCTGCTCGCTGAAGATTTTCCCATGGTTCCCAGGCCCAAATATCAGGGAAAAGGAGCAGAATATAGAATTGAGAGTAATTACCCATATTTCCCAGTGGAGAAACTGAGTCAGTGAGCAGCAGCAAGATCAGCACTAGCACCTAAGGGAGCAGGACTCTCCAGTCCCATCCCTGTGTCCTTTTATAACTCCCAGTCACCTCCTGCACCAAGTCCTAAAAGCAACTGTCACAAGCTCCGCTTAAGGTCATATTTCTGGTGTGAGGTTTTTGTATTTTCTTCCGGCAGCAAATTTTGTCCAGGATGAGGACATCAAAATTGATATCTCCCTTGCATCAGTTCCTCTAATAAAAGCAAATTACCTGGAATCACACCACAAGGTACAGTAACATGGGCTGCAGAGACGGAAGGTCTCTCTGGTGCTGATGTCCTCTGGAGGGCTGGGAGGGACGGGTCCCTTGCTGCGGTGCTGCGGCGTGGGCTGATGCCGACCCAGGTCACTCTCTGCTCCGAGTCTCGCCAGCCAGGCTATCGCCTGGCCACAGGAATGCAGATATTGACATTCTGTCCTCTCTCCCCGCTGCTTGTCGTGGCCGACACGCTTGCTGTCCTTTAAAGGGCCTCGTTCTGTATAAGAACTACTCTGATGTCTTCAGTGACTCTGTCTTCTCCCCGTCACTGCTGGCCGAGTCCCGAATGCTCTACTTCTGGCTGTCCGAGCACACCCTCAACTCCCTGGCTTCAGCAGCGTTCCTGGACAAGCGCCTGGGACTGACCATCACAGGGGAGAAGCTGAAGGTGACTAGTTCAGGGGTGGTTCCCTCTTTACCTCATATTTTGGGGAAGAGAGTAAAAAATTGCCTAAATACTGGGGTTTTTTGGTGAGAGCTAGTTTCTGTAGAAGACAGGTATCTGTAGTCGGCCAGTACATGTGATCCTGGTCAGAAATTGGTACGTCTTAGCAAGTGTGTGCTACCAGGTAGTGTTACTTCTTGGAGCAATAGCGTCAGCCAATAGAAAACTTGTCTTCTGAGTTACATGGTGATGTGATTTTCTGTGGGAAGTGAAAGGGGGTGAACTCAGCCACGAACTGAGTCGTTCACACACCAGCACTCTGGGCCATCCAGCCTGCATCGGGGCTAACCATAGCTTCTCTCATCCTTCTACAACCTGTTTCTGCTTTGTTTCTGAAGGCACTGTTTGAAATGGAAGACACGGAAGCGCAGCGGAAGGCAGTGCAGACGGTAACTGCATTTTATGTCAGATGTCCATTTTCAAATGGTTTCTGTTGCATTAAAATGTCTCAACAACTCAAGAGTCTTGGGTGGGCCTGACGGAGAAACCCAGGGGGTGATGGAGAAATGGTTGTGCTTTGCAAGCATTTCTCCACTCTCCATGCTGGCACAGCTTCCCTGAAACCTGGTTATTGGGCTTGTGTGGAGGGGGAATTGGGGACTATGAAGGGGATGCAGTTGTGTGGAAAGTTGGTGTGAAATTGGGACGTGATATGGAAAAAGCCTGACTCTTCTGTTGCTCCTTATGTGACCAGATTTTTCAAGGCACCTCCTATAATGACTCTGTGGCCAAAGTGTGGAGTCTTGCCCATCCCCAAATCTCTGTTCAGCCTGAAGGGACTGTAGTGAAGTCCTTCATAGGAGTGGAGATCAGCATCTTTCCCCCAGGAGAAGAGCCCCTTACGGTTCTGTACATGGAGAAGGTCAGTTCTTGCTTCTCCTGACTGTGAAGACCTTGGGAGAGTCTCTGTGCCGAGTCTGGACGACTCCTGCTTCTCAGGGACAGTATCAGCAGGGAGGCTTTGGGAAGGGTGGGTGACTAAACCATGGGAAGTGGAGCAGGTGTATCAGTTCCTTCTAATGCTCCACTCTCTTCTTTCATTGTCTGAAGTTGGGAATGATGGTAATGACTGTGTTGGCTCAAGGACTCCTCACGGGTGGGCAAGGTGGTAAGTGCAGAACTGGAAAGCTCTGATGAGTCCCCATTAACCTGTATCGGACAGTGCAACTGCTTTAGCTGAGGTATTTCAGGAGAGAAATGACAGCACCGTGGGAATGTATTTCTTTTGAAATCTCCTCATTCCCCAACTCTAGCTTTGCCCCCCACATACAGAATGATTGTCTCTGAAATGGTTAAACTGTCATCTCCTGCAGGACTGGAATAGAGAATAATTCCCTCCTGCCCTCTGCAAGTAGCACATGTTTGCAGGATGTTACAGGGAAATATGCATGGCTCTTCTTTTGTGCTCCAGGTGGTCCTGGTAGGAATGCAGAAGCACTGAACTAGAGGTGGTACCTAAAACCATGGCTCTTAGGATGTGATCTGCTCCTGGCCTGCCAGACCCCTGGTTGTGACCTGCAACTGGGTCACAAAATGCTCCTTTTAAATGAATGTTTGCATACAGGGAAAAGCAAGAAAAAGAGCCAAAACAGCCAGAATGCAGAGATTGCTTTCTTTTTAAATTTGGTTATAAATGTGAGGCTACTTGTGATGGCCCTGGCTACCCTGGGGCTGGCCTTTCCACATCCAGTCTGAAGATCTTTCACGTTGAGATGGATGGTAGTTGGGAAACAACACCGTATGTAACCATTTCCTTCCTCAAGCAGGATTTGGTTCACAAAGTGGCAAAACCATCAGTCCTGTGGATAAGCCAGTCCGGAGCCCCACAGGGTGAGGCTGTAGGCATCAGGGAGAAGTTTGCTGTATGGAAATGGAGAAGAAAAATCCTTCTCTAGTAATATGTGGAGGTAAAGCTAGGAGGATGTTCAACTCTGGGTCATAGAAATAGCTCTGCCACTCATCTTCCTGCAGGAAATCACGGTCACCATCCAAGCTGCCTATGCAGAAAAGAAACTCATTCTGCACCCTTTGGACTCCAGGTGGGTACTGTAGACTCTTGTGGGTCTCATTTCCTCTTTTAGCCCATGTCTGAGAACAGCACAGAAAGAGGATCTCTGTAGCTCTTATTGACCTTTCCTCCCCTTTTCCTTCCCTCCAGGATAGAGTTTAAAGTCTTTAAATGCACAGCTAATCCAAGTGTGGTAAGTCCTAAGCAGGTATTCGCTAGGCCATTTGCTGCTAAACAATGTCTTTAAAACTCTTTTGTATGAATTTTCTGGCTTTCAGAATGACCCGTCCATAAGAAACTTCCTGCAGACAATGATCTCGGTTGTCGGGATCCCCGAGGTGATTTCAAGTGAGTTTTCCCTTTGGGGAAGTGCCAATGTACTCCGTAACGTGTCCAACATCAGAGCTCCTAAACCTAAGCACTGAAAAAATACATCAATAACCCTGAGAGCTGGGGAGGGGGGATTACGTCACTGATGTGAATTTCTGCTGGATTCACTTGGAGAATAGGGAACCCTTTGTAAATGGCTGGGACAAAGGAAAAGTGAATTTTCCTTCAGGCCAAAGGTTGCAGGGCGTTGGGGCACAATTAGCTTTTGGCAACAGGCACACAAGGTTGAGTAAGCAGCAAGGCAGGATGGCCATACCCATAATGGCGTGGGTTTACTGATTCCACAGGAATCGAACCAGCTTTGACTTCACTGATGAACAGCAAAGGACTTCATCTATTTGAGATCAGAAATCCTGAGATCATCACAAGAAAGGTAAGCAGAGTTCAGAAATACCTGACTCCTAAAGCCCTTCTTGGGAGTGTGGCACAAATTAATATAATACTTTTTTTTTTTCCTCCTCCCTTCTTAGGGATACGTAATTGTACAACTTGACTTTAGCTTCCCGAATCATTTGCTTCTTGATTTTCTTGAGAAAAGATTATAGAGATGATCTCTTCATAAAGGAGCACAGGAGCTTGTCTACAAACAGAAAGATTGTGTGTGAACCAATTAAAAGATTAATTTTCTTTCCTTTTCCTAATTAAATGCTCTGGTTTCTGTGCAATTGTATTTCCTTGGAGTACTTTGTACTTCCTCTGCAAAGATCCTGAAGTCTGCAACTCTATGCATGCTGCTTTTTCAGGATCTTTAAAGGACTTGTGTGCTTAGGGTTGGACCCTCAAAGTGCACGGACTCTGGGTTATCACTGATGGTTGGCTGCAAGAATGGGCTTTGCCCACCTTTTGGCATCTCTATTTTGCAAATGAAGCACCTTTTGCGCTGATCCTGGGTTTTGTTTCTACCATGACAAAACAGGCTCCTGGTTTGGACAGACTTCAGCAACTCGCATGACATTACCAAAATCCAAGTAAGCTTGGAAACAGTTATTGCTAAAAGACCTGGCTACGGCTGAAAAAAGTAAACGGGATGTTAATTTACAGTGCAGTTAATTTACAGTGCAGTTTACCATAACACAGAGATCTGATGCCCTGGGTGCTTTCTTTCCAGAGCCTGTAGAGTCTGTGTAGAGCTCTAGGCAAATTATTTTGCTGTGTTGTCAAGATAGTTGGAGCAATCTTGAGAGAAGCAATAAAAATGATAAGGAAGCCAAAGAGATTATAATACACATTGCAAATGTCTAGTCAGACAGCAGGTCCCTATTCCTTCCTACTACAGTGCAATAATTTATCTGAAGTGGCTTAGTTATTTTCCTCTATGAATCCATACTTCTCTAACTTGTCCTTTCACTTGGAAGCGATCTCAGGCGCCAAGCCTAAGACTGCAATGGGGATCACAGTAACAAAGGCAGAGGATGACGTTCTCCTCCCTCACAAAGCAATATTAAAGTTGGGGCTTCCACAAAGAGCCCTGCAAGGCTGGTAGCAGCCTGGCCTCTCTTTCTTGGGCTCTCTGGGCATGGTGGTTGCTCCCTCCCATGGATGTGCTCCCTGGGGAATGAGCCCAGGACTCTCTGACCTGCTCCTCTCCCACACTCATCGCCACCGAGTTGCCCCAGCACCTCCTTGCTCCTCACAACAGCTTAACATCTCTCCAGAGGCCATGGTGTCACAGCTGGTGGAAGAAAAGGCTGGGTCATGCTGAGTAAGCTCACTTGAGAGGTTGCTCTATGGTGTTCCTCCATGGCAGCCAAGGTTTATCTTCCTGGTCCTTAACCAGCAGTGTCCAAGACATCACTGCCAGCGCCAAGTGGCACGAAACCCATGACACCATGGTGTAGCCAACACTGGCCTTGAATACGCCCTGGTGTAGTTGGCACGTTTCCTTTTCCTTCCCCTCCTGTTCCCATCACTGCCTCCACCAGCCGTCCCAGTACCGGCAGAGGGCTTGTCTCTGCTCCCTCCAGCTCTGCAGCCACCAATGCTGAGGTGACACTTTCCCTTTCGCATGGCAATGTCTGCTGAAGACCATGGGAACTGGCTTCTGTCAAGCCACAGCCCTCCAGTCCTCCTGTATGACATCGCACTAGAATGAGGAGTATTAATAAAAAAAGAAATGGCAGAAAAAAGGCGTTTCATGGTGCCTTACCCTGCTGGGGGGGAAGGTGTCCACTGGAGACATTCAGTGGTGACAGGCCCTCGGGGCTGGGAAAGACAGCTGCCCCTGCATGGGGGAGCAGAGCGGGGACTCTGCTGAAGGAGGGGAGATGGAAGAAAGCGGCCAGCAGACCCCCCGAGGGTCCCTGAGCTGCCTCCATGCGGGGGTGCAGCGCCCACCGCAAAATGGTGGCCGAAATCCCCCCGCGGGGCGCTCGAGGGGGCGCCTCGAGCCCCTCCGCAAAATGGCGGCCTCGGCGGGCTCGGGCCCTGAGGCAACGGCGGGCGCTCCTCGCCGATCCTGGCATTGAGCCGAGGCCGCCGCGCTTCCGCGCTACCACGTGCTTTCCCGGCAAAGCCGCTCCGTTCTCCGGGCTGCCGCGCTCCACGGGCGGCCGCGGTGGGGCGGTCCTGAGCTGCCGCCGCCGCCGTGATGATGGGAGTGCGGCGGGACGGACCCACACAGCGAGGTGAGTGCCCGCGGGGGGGTCGCCCCGAGCCGGGAGCATCGGGCAGCGTCGTCCGATTCTGCCCCGTCCTCCCTTCCACCTCCTCCCCGCCTGGGGCGAAGGTCTTGTGCAGGGGCATCGCGTGAGGGTTTAGATTTGGGGGGGCCAGGGATGTGGCTGCGCCCCTTTGCTTCCCCATGCTCACGGCTGAGGTCAGAAGCGGGGCTGCCGGTGACTTTTGCTCCTGGTGCGGGGGAACTGCAACACCCGGACCTTGCGGCGGTCACAGGCCAGAATGGCGTATGGGAACCCGCCAAGGATGGGATTGGGGGTTTTTAGGTGCAGACCTGTGAGTCTGGCTGTAAAGGCATTGCTTTGGGAGTGCTGTGGTGGTTCCTGGCCTGGTGGAGACACTGGTGGGAGCTGTGGTGGGGTCTCCCCGGCGGGGAAGATGGCAAAATGGGGCAGAACTGGCAAAATGGGGCAGAACATGGCGGGAGGTGCTGCCTGTCGCCTCCCCAGCTGCTCCGCACCACTCTCAGTCCCTCCAGCTGCCCCCGGTTCTCCCCGAGCTCCCTCATTCCCTGCGCCATGCTCGAGGCAAGACCACCAGAGCAAGTGTTTTTGTTACAAGTCTTTGTATCAGGACCTCGTTATTTTTTTTTTACCCCGATAAACTCGTTTAGAAAGAGCACTGTGGGTCACCTTGCCTTGTCTAGGACTTGGCTGTAGGCTGTCTCTGCTTTTCCAACTTAGCTTCTCTGGCACCTAGAAGAGTATTAGTAGTGTCTCACTGTTACATCTTCTCTGCTGGATCTGGAGATCTCTGCACGCAGTTCTAACTAGAAACCTGGGATTCTTTTCCTCAAATCATTCACGTGTACTACATTCTTACTTAAACCTTGTCCTCATTCCAAAGAAAAGGCAGGCTGCTTTTTTTTTCTCTTAGATATAGTGGAAATGGTAAATAAATATTTCCCCATGTGCCAGAGCAATCAGATACGTGTATAAATTAAAACATTCCCATTGTGAGAGCCTGAAGCACAACCAAGTCAGAGTTTACGAGAGTGTTTTCCCCCCAGTCCCCTTTCTTTGGGCCACTCTCCAAAAGCGTTGTGGGAGTTATTGCCTAGCTATAGTTTTTAGAATAGGGTAACACTCTTCAGCTGTTCTGATTGATTTTCTTCTGCTCATCACATTGGTTTTACCACGACCGAGTTACAGTTGGGGAATTCCTAGCTGTTTTTACTTTCATTTTGCTCTGGCTTTTGGTCCTCAGGTCCCAAAGGCAGCGAAGGGCTGTGTGCCCCAGGAGAGCGGAGGGTTGGCAGGTGAAGAAATCCAGGCAGCGGACGCTGTCCCCCAGCTCCTTTGTTCTGTGATTCCCACTTTGGTTTTGGTGCTGCTGCTCAGTTTCTGGGCTTCTGGTGAGTAGCACATGCAAGGTTTGCAACAGGGAGCTTCACATTTCGGTTTTATTTTTCGTGGCTGGGAATGGCGTGAATGCCAAGTTGGGGAGGTGAGGTGGAATTTTGCAATGTTTTATTGTGGTGCTTCTGCATGTGAAAGATGAGGGTAAGGCTCAGAAGTTTGCTGGCTCGTCTTGGGAGGTTTTCGTGCTTCGAGCTTGGAGACATTTTACTGTAGGTTGCTGCCCATGGTTTCTGACTTATTTAGCAGAGCAGGAGCTGTGCAGTATCACCTGAGCTTTCATCTAACTTTTCAGTGTTGTTTTGTTCCTGAATATGAGTCTTTCATTAATTCCTAGGAGTCTAGTTTTTGTCTGAATGGCTTTCAGTCTTCATTGGCATTAAGGTCTGATTTATTATTTTTTTTTAATTAATTTAGTACGATCTCATTAAGTCGGCTGTTCTTGGTCATGAGGGGAATAAAGTCAGGGCATTGCTGTCTACAGGTTTCTGTTTTTTGGCTGGAGAAATCTAAAATTAAGGTTGCTAAAGGTTAACTGATCAGGGTGTTGGGAAAGGAAGTTAATTTTGCAGTTTCTTTAAATATTAGCATTTAAATGTTTTCTTTTAAGCTTTCTGGTTAATTGAAACATGATTTCCTTTGTTTTTAATGCACACGTTACTATTAGCATTCTTTATTTATATAATTGATAACATAAAGTGAATTTAATAATAAAACATTTTAATTGAAAACTTTCAGAGTCCTTCCCAGTGAGATTCAGAGATTCAGTTTTTTGGCACACCCTGAGAAAACTGAGCCTGGTTAAGTCTAAATTTCATTTCACTGGGGACTTTTTTGTTGGTTTTGTTAGAATAGTGGATGAGAGGCATTAGAGAATTTTTACAAACTGGGAGTTTTACCCACATTTTGACAGATCCCAGAGCTGCCTCACTTTTTATATAATGCACCCTGAAAGCTTGATCTGGAATGGGAGCCTGGGTAGGGCCTTTCTTGCAGCAATGTTGTGTTACAACAGTACACGGTGACGCCGCGTAATAACCGACTTGTGCCCTGGTGAGCCAGAGGCTGGTAAAAGAGCATATAGTATCACCAGCTTTGCTCTTCTCAGGTGTCTGCTTGGCTTCTGGAGCACAGAAGCAGGAGAGACTGATGAGGCCCTCCCCACGCAGTCCTCTGCTGCAGCACTCGGCCAGGTTTTGTCCCTTTGGCTGTGTCTCAGGACATCCGAGGCTGGCTGAGAGGCATACAAGAGAGGACTGGGTGGTGGGAGAAGGGGGATCCTCTGAAGCACGAGCAGAACAAACTTCTTGAGCAGTTTTACCACTAGTGCGCCAACCTGGTGCCTGCTTTTTGTTGTGTCTTCAGCTCCTGGGTGCGTGCCATGCCCTGTAGCCATGTGGGGAGGTGATGTTATCTCTGTGTGCTGTGCCCCATGGAGCGGCGTGGCTCTACTCCACCATGAGCATGACTTCCTGATGCATTAGGAGGTGTCTGGGCATGGATGAGAAGGTCTTGACTCTTTCTATCACAGTGCCCTTCTGTCTTCCACTTCTGTTTTGAGTTCGCTCCAGATCTATAGGAGATCTCCCACTTCCCTCCTTGTTCAGGTCAAGAAGGTAGCAAAAATAAAAAGCCTGAAGCCCTGTGGCTCACTTTGCTGTAGATACCTGAAGGGTCAGTGCAGAGGAGAGCATGTCTGGGGAGTGAGGGCTGGGCTAAAGAGGGTGAGCTCTGCAGCACGACCCCCTCATCCCTCCACCCTGCTAGTGGTGGGGTAGCTGCTGCTGTTGGGTTGGGGAATAGCAGGAACTGGGGAATGGCACTGTGTGCACCAGCCTTGTTAGGGGATGAAACAGTTCTACCCAACAGGATGCTTACACTCAACAGCTGAGCTAGATTGGTCACTGTCCTGTCCCCCACCCCACATAAACTCAGGTGTTACAGCAGCTGTGGGAATGTGTCCCACAGCATAGAACGATAGATTCGTTATGGTTGGAAGGGACCTTTAAGATCATCAAGTCCAACCATTAACCCAGCACTGCCAAGTTACCACTAAACCATGTCCCTCAGCCCCATGTCTGCCATCTTTTAAATACCTCTAGGGATGGCAACTCCACCACTGCCCTGGGCAGCATGTTCCAGTGTTTGACAACCATTTTGATGAAGAAAATTTTCCCAATATCCATCCTAAACCTCCCCTGGTCCAACTTGAGGCCTTTTCCTCTTGTCCTGTTGCCTGTTCCTTGGGAGAAGAGACCGACTTCCCCCTCCTTTCAGGGAGTTGTAGAGAGCGAGAAGGTCTCCCCTCAGCCTCCTTTTCTCCAGGCTGAACACCCCCAGCTCCCTCAGCCGCTCCTCACAAGACTTGTGCTCCAGAGCCCTCACCAGCTCTGTTGCCCTTCTCTGGACATGTTCCAGCACCTCAATGTCCTTCTTGTTGAGAGGGGCCCAAAACTGGACTCAGCACTCAAGGTGGGGCAGCAATCTCAGGCCTGGAAGGACTGTCCCTTCGTGATGCAAAACAGGTAGTTGGTGGGGGGGTGGAGCATGGAGGCTGCTCCCTGCAGTTTCAGTTTCTCAGCCTTTCTGCAAACATAGTGATGGTAGTTGTAGTTGGAGCTGGCTTTCAACATCAGTGTCAGCAGCTGTCTGCTGGAGACAGCGCAGTGGCACAGTCCCGATGCTGCTGTAGCTGGACTGGGGTCCTGACAGAAGCAGTTCCCTTTGCCATCTCCGCTGAGATGCAGGGGGCTGCACTGGCACTGCCAGTGTTCTCAGCCCCATGGAACTCTTTTGCGAGAGCTGTGTAACCTCAGAGGGTCAGATTTTCATTTTTTTTGGTGTGACTGACAGCCTGACTTGAGCAAGCTTCTGCATCAGCTTCCATGGAGGGGCTAAGAGCAGCAGGTCAGCGTAGAAGACCAGCTCAGATCAAGTCAGACTGTGACATCAGGAAAACTGTGATTACGTTGAAGTCTATCTTCACTTGCATCTTGGGGCACAAGGCTCAGTCCTGCATTTTCATCACACTGGTAGTGGATCCTCAGATTTCCAAAATTTGTGGTTGCTGCTTGTTTAAGCTGAGATTGCTGCCTGGAGGTGAAAAGCTCCACAGCTGACCTCAGGATCAAAAACAGACCTTCTAGATCTGGGACTGGTGTAATCGCCCGTGGTTTTTCATATCTATGTCCTGCCCTGTTGTTGTTATCCCTAGGCATCTGCACCGAGTGAGGCAACTGCATTTGGGCTTGCGCCATGTGTTTGGGTGCTGAAACACTGCCACTAGCAGATCAATTCTTTGTCAGGGAATGGAGCAGAAGCCACCTTTGCATTTGACGGCTGAGAGAAGACCGATCACAGCACAATGCAGGTAGGAGACCGTATGTGCATGGCTTTGCTGTGGGAAGGAAGGGGAAGTGGAGGGTGACATTCACACAAGCACACCCTTGCTTTGGTGACGTATTGTCACCAAAGGAGGGTGACATTGTCACCAAAGAGTTGTTCATCCCCACAAAACAAGCCACAAGAGCAGCTGCCTGAGCCCTTTGTGCAAGAAAATACCTTGGTCTTGGAGTCCCATGCCTTCCCAGAGGTCCTGCTCCATGTGAAGGCTGCCCGAGGTGTTATATTTGGCTGATCGCCACTGCAGCGATACAGATGTCCACAGAGCTTTTCCCTGGCTGATGCCAGAGGGACTAACTCCTGTGGTTTGCTCCCATCCCTTGCAGTTCCACTGCATTAGGCAGACGAGCCCTGTGGTCCTTACACCACGTCACAGCTGGACCGGGAATTGCTGTGGTGAGAGTAAGGCACATAAGAAATGCTGGGTTGGACCAAGGGGTAGAAAAGCAGGTCAAGTCATGAAGGGCTGTGATGGCTGCTTGATGGCAGGGCTGTGGGGGTGAACATTTCTTGCTCCTGTACCCGTTGCCACCCTTTCTGGTTTCATCCCTCCAGCCTCCGTTTCAGAATGATGATCTAGACCTGGAAGCAGCCATAGCAAGCACCCGCCCCCAGCTAGTGGAGTTTCTCAGTCACGGTCCCGACTGGCTGCTCACAACTTCCCAGTGCTTCCTCCCAGCAGTGGCTCTGAACAGCCTGGATGGTATCACCAACCACAGAGAAAAAGTCTTGGTTCTTCTTGAACTGCTGGAGAAGGCTGGCCCTGCCACCTGGAACCAGTTTGCACAGTACCTCTGTATGGAGTGTGACCTCCCCCTGGATCTGGAGATACTGCTCATGAGCTCTGCGGGAGAAGGTAATGGCCATCGGGTGAGCTTTCTTTGGCTGTGGCCCCCCTCCATGGCCAACAGACCACGCTGGGCAGTTACACCAAGTGTCACTCTTGCACAGTCAGTGCCTCACCAGGGAGAGGTGGCAGTCCTCTCCGAGGTGTCCACGCAGATACAAGCCACTTATTTTAAGAAATGATCTGACTTTCCTTCTGGTTTACTCAGTCTGTCTTTCACTGTAATCTCTGGAATAAGATCAGTCCTTCCAAAAATAGTTATTGCTACCAAGCAGCAATAGTTCACATTTGCAGATGTGCTTTTTCACCAGTTGCGCTGTGCCTTGCTGGTGTTGGTGGGCACTTTCTTGGCTCCTTCAATAAGGCTTGGCCTGATTGAGGATGGAGGGTTCTGTGGGCTGTGTGGGAACCTGTGTGGTCATATCATCTGGATTCCTAAATTGGAAGTGTCCCCAAGGGCAAAGTCACTTTGCCCAGAGCAAAAATAGTTTGCTTGAGACATTAGTTAGACATTAGTTAAGTCTATTTGAAATGTGGAGAAAAGATGTGCTGTGCTGTAGGGATTCCTGGTTGCTTTTGTGAGAGAGAAAACATGGATGCAGTAGTAGCTCAGGAGTTTCTCAATGGCAATGATTTTCTTAATCAGAAAATTTAGTGTCAGTCCATCTTTCTTGGTGAGAAAGTTTATTTTGCAAAGTTTTCTCTTCCAGATTTCTTGAAGGAAGGTTTTGAAACTGCTGAAATTTGTTCCAGTATTTTTTTCTTGGAAGCACAACTTTTGGTTTAGAAATGTAAGTGGAGGTAAAAAAAATTAGACATAAAAAGCCAAAACCAGCAATAATTGTGCACCTTCCCTCCAGTAAAGCTGCAATGAAATTTTTAATTTTTTGATAGATTTATTTGAAAAAGAAAGAAAAAAAATATTACCTTTTTGTTCAGGGCTACTTTTTTTTATTTTCCTGATGCAGAGAGGCAAGAAAAGCAGAAGACTTAAAATATTCAGACCACAGGAAAACATTAGCAGTTGGAGGCAGTGGCTTTAGAGAAGACCATGTGAGCCACGAAGAGTGCAGTCACCAGCCCGTGTGTTACGCTGTAGACTATACACACAGCGTGCAAGCATACTCTTCTGTGAAAGCCTGTGGTGCCAGCTGAGCTGTGCCTCTCCCTTATGGGATTACTTCATCTGGTTATTAATTAGTTTCTGTTAACAGTCTTATACGATGAGCCCTTCTCAGTGGTACTGTCTTTTACATCCTGCTTGCAGTATCTTGTTGTTTGTTGCATCAGTCGGACAGATGCAGCCTTTGGTAACCAACTGCCACAGCAGTTACTTCTGCAGAGATTAAATGGGGAAACACCAGAGATGCAGCAGGGAACAAGGACTGATGGGGCTTTCCCTCAGGACTGAAGCCAAAACAGATGTCTGCTTTTTAATGCTGTAGTATATCATAAAAGAAGACATCTCTTAAGGTTTTGGAGTTCACGGATTCACAGATTTGACAGAGTTTGGAAGGGATCTCTAGAGCAGGGTTGCCCAGAGCACATCACTCAGGATGGCATCCAGGGCAGGGCTTGAAGATCTCCAGAGAAGCTCCACGACCTTTCTCAGCTCTGCCACCCTCACTGTAAAGAAGTTCTTCCTCGTATTTGAGTGGAACTTCCCATGTTCCAGGTTATGCCTGTTGCCTCTCATCCTATCGCTGGAAACCACTGACAGGAGTCTGGCTCCATCATCCTTCAGCCCACTCTTTAGGAACTTGTAAACATAGATGAGGTCTCCCCTCAGTCTTCTCTTCTCCAGGCTAAAGAGCCACAGCTCTTTGAGCCTTTCCTCATAAGGGAGGTGCTCTAATCCCTTAATTATTTTAGTTGCCCTACGTTGGACTCTCTCCAGTAGTTCCCTGTCTCTCTTGAACTGGGGAGCCCAGAACTGGACGCAGGATTCCAGTTGTGGCCTCCCCAGTGCAGAGTAGAGGGGGAGAATAACCTCCTTCGACCTGCTGGCCACACTTCTCCCTATGCAGCCCAGGATTCCATTGGCCCTCTTGGCCACAAGGGCACATTGCTGGCTCATGAAGATCCTGTCATCCACCAGGACTCCCAGATCCTTTTCCTTAGTAGTACTTCCCAGAAGATCCACCCCTAACCTATATTGGTGCCTGGGTTTCTTTCTCCCCAGGTGCAGGACCTTACATTTGCCCTTGTTCAACCTCATTATGTTCTTTTCTGCCCAGCTTTCCAGCCTGTTCGAGTCCCGCTGGATGGCGGCACGGCCCTCTGGAGTGTCAGCCAGCCCTCCCAGTTTGGTATCGTCCTATATCAGCCTTGCTGAAGTCAAGGTAGATGACATCTGCTGCTCTCCCCTCATCCAGCCATCTAGTTATAACATCACAGAAGGCTATCAGATTGGTCGAGCATGATTTACCCTTGGTAAATCCGTGTTGACCACTTCCAATAGCTTCTTTATCTTCAGTGTGTTTGGAGATGACATCCAGAACAAGTCGTTCCATTATTTTCCCAGGGACAGAGGTGAGACTAATTGGCCTGTAGTTCCCTGGGTCCTCCTTCTTGCCTTTTTTGTAGACTGGTGTGATATTTGCCTTCCTCCAGTCCTCGGGCACTTCTGTTCTCCAAGACCTCTCATAAACGATGGCTCAGCGATGACATCTGCCAGTTCTCTCATCACTCGTTGGTGCATCCCATCAGGGCCTATAGACTTATGGATGTCTAGTTTGGCCAAGTGGTCTCTAACCCAATCCTCCCCAGGAAAGTCTTCCTCTCTCCAGACCTTCCCCCTTGTCTCCAGGGTCTGGGATTCATGAGGGGCAGCTTTGGCAGTGAAGACTGAAGCAAAGAAGGCATTCAGCAGCTCTGCCTTCTCTGTGTCTTCTACCACCAAGGCACCCACCTCATTTGTCAGTGGGCCTACATTTTCCCTAGCCTGCCTTTTTTACTGATATACTGAAAAAACCTCTTCGTGTCTTTAACTGTGGTAGCCAAGTTAAGTTCTGCTTGGGCTTTCGCCCTTCTAATTTTTCCCCTGCATATCTTCACTACACCTTGATATTGCTCATAAGTAACCAACCCCTTTTTCCAGAGATCGTAGACTTTCCTTTTCTCCCGGAGTTCCAGCCAAAGCCCTCTATTTAGCCAGACCGGTCTTCTTCCCCGTCTGCTCATTTTATGGGACCTGGGGATGGCCTTCTCCTGCGCCTTTGAGAGTTCCTCCTTGAAGTATGACCTACCTTCCTGGGCACCTTTGCTCTTCAGAACTGTCTCCCAGGGGACACTCAACCATGCTCCTAAGCAGGCCAAAGTCTGCCTTTCAGGAGTCCAGAGTGGCTCCCTGTCTTGTTTCTGCAAGAATTGAAAACTCTATGATCTCGTGATCACCCTCCCGAAGACGACCTTGAACCTTTACATCCCCCAGTTGGCTTACGCTGTTTTAACTGGAGTATTAACAGTTTAGCGTCATTGATCCTTCTGAGGATTTTGCTCTAGGGGTGGCTTTCGGATAAGCCTGACACCGTGTGATTGCAGAGGCTGTCCCATGGGCATGGGCAGGACTTCACAGAATCACAGAATCATCGTGGTTGGAAGGGCCCTCTGAGATCATAGAGTCCAACCACAAAAAAAAAAACAAAAAAAACCCCACAAAACACCACCACAAAAAAAGCATCCACCAACCAAACCCCATACCAAAACCAACAACACACACAACACCCTGCCACATCATACCCACCTACAAACCAATAATCTTGGGCACTAGAGCATGCCCTGAAGAGCCATGGCCAGGTTGAGTTCCAGCTGGGCTTTTGCCTTCCTAATTTTTTCTCTGTATGACCTAACAAGATCTCTGTACTCCTTCTGAGTTGCCTGTCCCTTCTTCTGAAGGTGGTAAACCTTCCTTTTTAACTTAAGTACCATCAAGAGCTCTTTGTTCATCCAGGCTGGCCATTTTCCCTGCCCTTTAATTTTGCGCCTCCTGGGGACAGCCTGCTTCTGGGCCCTTAGGATTTCCCTCTTGAAGAGCGTCCAGCCTTCCCGGACCCCTTTGCCCCTTTGACTTGGTTTGGAGAAGGATAACATGCGACCACACTTTAGAGTAGCAAAGCAGTCTTAGGTTAGGCAAGATTAACCATTAGATGGCCTTAGCTGAAGTGACTCTAGGGAAAAAAGTTCATGTCTGCATGGGGAGCATGGGGAGAGCTGATGTGGGCTAAAACCAACCTCAGGGGCAGCCCAAGAAGTGGAGAAATAGTGGGATCGAGTCTTCCAGGAGCAGAACTGGCTTGCTTTGCTTTACGCACACAGGGCAAGAGTTGGGATATTTGAGCAGGTTTTGTGTGAGACCATGGCGCTGCGTGTGTGCCCGTTTGGAGCCTTGTTCTTTGCTGCTTTGTGCTGGTGCTGGAGCTAGAAATACCAGAGTCCTGGGCAGCGCTCCCAGCTGGGAAATGCTGGAAATGACACTGAGAGGAATTAATCTAGGAAGGCTTCCCATCTGATTTTGGAGAATGGTGCTCGGGCATGAGTTTATCTGAACAGAAGAGTCCTGGTGGTGTGCGGACTCCTGTTTGGCCTGAGCAGGATCTCCCTCGGAAGCTCTGTGAGCGTGGTCTGTGGGGCTGGCTGCGCTGGGTGAGGTTTTGTGGTAGCTTGAGCTGTGCGATGAGTCAAAAAACCCCTTAACCAGGCCACTAACTGACTCTGGCAACGGTTTAATCACAGAAACGCCTCCTTTGCAAGAATAGGAAAGAGTAGAGCTTCCCTTTTTGGCTGTGGTGTGGTTTTAGATAAGCCAAAGCTGCCCACACTCTAAGCTTGTATAATAAAAGTTGTTTCACTCCTCCCTTGAAAGCAGAGTTTAACTGAATTTTAGAGCAATCTGAAAGGAAAAGACCTGATGGGGAGCCTGAAACCTGGCTGTTTTGCATCAGCTGTTAACTGAGTCTTGGTTTATACCACTCTGTGTGTTGCGAGCTGCTGCCCATGACTTTGGCCAGCAGCACCCTGGATTTCAGGAGCAGGGCACTGGCAGTAACTGTGTTTTATTTCCAATCCAACCCCTTTAGGTAACTTAAGCCAGAAACGAGAAGCATGCACAGACGTGAGTGCCTGGTCATCTAGGCCGAAAGGTAAGGCTGGAACAGACCCCGGGGAGCCCTGGTCTTGGAGTTTATCTTCTCTGCCTTGGGCTGGGCAGGGCTACAAATGTCCCACATATTGGCCTGGTGGGTGTGAGGAAGCCACTGCAACTTTCGGTCTGATTTTTCTGTCCTTGGTGCTTTTGAGATGAATGTCCTTCTTTTGTTTTCTCTTCCTGAATTTCCGAAAAGCCTTGTTGGCCTTGACTATCCTAAGGAACTTCCTCATTTTAGTTTCTCTAGCCAAGAGAATCTCCCACTGACGCTGCAAAATCCCTGCTTTTTGTCCTTTTATTGTGGTTGGCTCATTGATAGGTGGAGGAAGTTGGTGTGGTTTTTAAAGGAAGAGCAGACAGGCTATTTGGGAGTTGATCCAGCAGAAACCATTTTAGAAGTGTCAGAATTGGAGCTTAAAAGTTCTAGGGCTTTCTTCAGAGGTGAGTTTGGGACTGAGGCCTTCCTACTCAGTGCAGATCATGAAATGGTTTCAAGACAACTCCTCTTCCTCCAGCACTTTACAGCAGCATCCATTACCTGAATGTCCATCAGCAGCCCTTTGTGCAATGTGAAAATGCTGAAGGTATGTGCCACCACTGAGCGATGTCCCTGGGCCTCATGTACCCAGCTGCTGGAACAACTGGGAGCTGCTAAATTCTGAATTGTCTTCTTAGTCACCAGGAATTTAGCTTCCAGAAGAAGAAAAACACCAGCCCAGGTCCTCCCCACGTGAAGAGCATCACAGCAGAAAGAGAGAATGTGATTCTATAGCATCCAGCTTTGTGAGAGGATAAATGGTGGAGGTAGTGGCAAAAGGAACCCAGATTATCACAGGAAGCTGCCATCGGTTTGCTGTGCCCTCCTGAAATGTGTGCTGGGGGAAATTGGAGCAGCAGGGAATGAAGCTTTGTGTTCTGCAGGCTGCGGTGTAGAGGAGTCCGTGTGCTGAGACCCTGGCAGGGCAGAGAGTGCAGGCCTTGTGTCCTGTAGAGGTTCTTCATGTTGGTGACAAGGAGTGGGTTTGGTGCTGGGTTGACCACTGGTGAAAAGCAGATGATATGAAAGAAAAACTGCTTTTTTTTTTTTCTTGCTGTGTGAATTTGGGGACTAGCTAAGGCTCGCGCAGCAGCAGGACCTTCTTGCAGAGGTGGCTCTGCTTGTTGAGGATTGCCAGTTCCCTCAGTACTTTATAAATTGTGTGTTTGCATTCCCTGATCCTGGCCAGACAGAATCACAGAATCATCATGGTTGGAAGGGACCTCTGAGATCATCGAGTCCAACCACAAAAAAAAAAAAAAACCAAACCCAAAACACCCGCCACACACACAAAACAAAAAACCAACCAACCAACCAACCAAACCCCATACCAAAACCAGAAACACGCACAACACCCCGCCACATCATACCCACCCACAAACCAATAATCTTGGGCACTAGAGCATGCCCTGAAGAGCCATGTCTACACGTTTCTTAAATACCTCCAGGGATGGTGACTCCACCACCTCCCTGGGCAGGCTGTTCCAGTGCCTGACCATGCTCTCAGTAAAGTAATTCTTCCTAATATGTAATCTAAACCTCCCCTGCTGCAACTTTAGACCATTTCCTCTGGTCCTGTCATTATTCCCTTGGGAGAAGAGGCCAACCCCCACCTCTCTACAACCTTCATTCAGGGAGTTGTAGAGGGCAATGAGGTCCCCCCCTCAGCCTCCTCTTCTCCAAACTAAACATGCCCAGTTCCCTCAGCCTCTCCTCACAGGACTTGTTCTCTAGACCCCTCACCAGCTTGGTGGCTCTCCTCTGGACACGCTCCAGCAGCTCAATGTCCTTCCTGTTGTGAGGGGTCCAAAACTAAACACAGTGCTCAAGGTGAGGCCTCACTAGTGCCGAGTACAGAGGCACGATGACTTCCCTAGTCCTGCTGGCCACACTATTCCTGATACGTGCTGTTGGCCTTCTTGGCCACCTGGGCATACTGCTGGCTCACGTTAAGCTGGCTGTCCACCAACACCCCCAGGTCCTTTTCTGCTGGGCAGCTTTCCAGCCACTCTTCCCCAAGCCTGTAGCGTTGCCTGGGTTTGTTGCGACTGAAATGCAGGACCCGGCACGTGGCCTTATTAAACCTCATCCCATTGGCCTTGGCCCATTGATCCAGTCTGTCCAGATCCCTCTGTAAAGCCTTCTGACCATCAAGCAGATCAACACTCCCACCTAGTGTGGTGTCATCTGCAAACTTACTGAGGGTGCATTCAATCCCCTTATCTAGATCATCAATAAAGATATTAAACAGGACTGGCCCCAAAACCAAGCCCTGAAGGACACCGCTGGTGACTGGCCACCAGCTGGATTTCGCCCCATTAATCACCACTCTCTGGGCATGGCCATCCAGCTAGTTTTTTACCCAGTGAAGAGTACACTTGTCTATGCCACGATTCACCAGTTTCTCCAGGAGAACGCTGTGGGGGATGGTGTTGAGGGCCTTAGCAAAGTCCATGTAGACAATGTCCGCAGCCTTCCCTGCATCGAGAAGGTGGGTCACATTGTCATAGAAAGAGATCAAGTTGGTTAAGCAGGACCTCCCTTTCATAAACCCATGCTGGGTGGCCCTGATCCCTTGCCTGCCCTGCACTTGCCATGAGAGCTCACTGAAAATGATCTTCTCCATGATCTTTTCCGGTACTGAGGTCAGGCTTGGTGAGCTTGGTGAGCTCTCCTGCCAGCTCCCTGAGTACTCTTGGGTGGATCCCATCCGGCTCCATAGACTTATGCGTGCATAAGGTGCATAAGCAAATCATTAAGTACTTCCTCCTGGATTACAGGGGAGTTGTTCTGCTCTCCATCCTTATCTTCCAGCCCAGGAGGCTGAATACCCTGGGGGTAGCTGGTCTGACTATTAAAGACAGAGGTAAAGAAGACATTAAGTATCTCAGCCTTCTCCTCGTCCTTGGTCGCAATGTTTCCCCCCTCCTCCAGTAAGGGATAGACATTCTCCCTGGCTCTCTTTTTGTTGACATATTTATAGAAACTTTTTTTGTTGTCTCTTATGTTAATGGCCAGGTTGAGTTCCAGCTGGGCTTTTGCCTTCCTAATTTTTTCTCTGTATGACCTAACAAGAGGCAGGCTTTTAGCACCGCACTCCCTGCCTTGCCCATCTCTGCTGGTGTTACCCATTTTAAGTCGTAGCTCCCAGCCTAACTTTTGCAGTTCCAGCAGTTCGAATGGTCACAGAGACAACTTTGGCCTCTGCTGTTCACTCAGAGACTGCTTCTGGGTCACGGCACTGCAAATACTGTATCTCATGTGTCACATGCAGTTTTCAGATTTTGAAAACAAACGTGACCTTTCTGTTCTGCAGACGCTGCTGCTGCTGTGCTGCCCAAGTGAGTAGGCGGTAGATCTCATCAGTTGCTGGTGGAATAGACAATTGGACATACTGCTGGAAATTACTTGGACCAGTTAAGAAAGGCGCACACCTCTCTCAGCTCTGTCCATCTGAGAGTGCACCGCAAACGGACAGGGAATTCATGAACAATCCTGGGAATCTGTAGGCTGTGCATTCCCCAGAAATAGCTGTTCCGTGTCCTGCCCCCCCAGGGTAACAGAGCAGTTCCTGTGTTTGAAGCAGGGCAGATGGATCGCCCAGCCTACAAAAGTGAGGTGGTTGTGGTCAGTCTTGGAAAATGAAGGGCAGGTTGTCACAGCAGCATGTGTATCTCCTTCACACAGTTCTTCCTGGAGGATGAGCTGGCAGCTGGCTTCACTCAAGGAAACTTTCTGTGGAGCTGAGATATGTCTTGCTCCTGCTTTCTTTCAGGTCCATCACATGGGCTTATCCTGCCCATGGGTGGGCAGGGATCCTGAGCAGGAGTGGAGAACAATTGAAATAACTTGGGCTGTGGACTTTGCTGCAGTGTGTAGCTGGGTATGTGGTACTGCTGTTTGCTTTGTCTCAATCTGCCAGGCTTCTTTCATGTGCAGAACCACTTCCTCCATGCCCTGTGTAACTTGTAGTGCTTGTGGTGTAAGTCTGTGATTAGGCTGTCTGTATCCCTTCGTGCTCTCTCTACATCTGTATGCTCCTCCAAACCCAGAATTGCACATGCTGCATTTTTCTGCCTTCCAGAAGCTGTGCTGCCAGTAGGGTAATTTCCTAGGATGCTTTTTGGTAGGCTGTTATGACAGTTTTTTGCTAAGGTTCTGCCACTACTGACTTAGCAGTTTGCTTCTTAGCAAATGAGGATGTTGAGCAAAAGGGTCTGAGCATCATTTGCTAAACCTAACACATTTCTTGCAAAACATGCTTTTCAAAATTCATGTAATTTCCTGCAAAGATTTTCAAAGCCAGGCTTCCACCAGCAGCTTGTACCTCACTGTTCCTGATGCCCCAGCTGCTTTTGGCTGAGAATGGTAAGATTTAGCTATTAACAGCACTGTGAAGCACAAAGTCATGTTCCAATATCAGATAAATGTTGAGTCCTTGTAGCTGATCGTGTGCCCAGGGAGGAGGAGGGACCTGCTTAATTTCTCTCTCACTCAAGTGGATAGAACAGGGAAGGAGCAGATCACACTGTGGCATGCAAGATTGATGTTATCCGTTAGGAAAATCTACATAAATAAACTGAAGTGTTGGAATGAATCGCCTGGAGAAGTTCAGGGAGCTCCATTACTGAAGGTCTTCAAACCAGTGCAGACCTCTGGGTCACTCCCGAGTGCTGTAGCATGTTTGCAGTGGGACAAGAGGATGGATTAGCCTCATGAGGACCAGCCCAAGCTGTCTTTCTTTGTCTCTCTGATTTTGCCTCTTCAGCTCCCCAAATGCTTTGCTGGAGAGTCTTGCCCAGCTCTAATAAGTGCCATTCAGAATGCTCTTTTGACATGTTTCTGTATTTTCACTTTTCAGGGTTGGCTCGGCATCGCCATCGCAGTGGCTCTGTGAGTGACAAGAACATTAAACAGCCACGACTAGGTATGCAGAGGTTCCAGAAGCAGGGTGGTATGCTTTCCTCTGAGGAAAGTGGAGGCTTCCTCTGAGGAAGGACCTGCTTAACTTCTTTGCAGAAACACTCAGGAAGTCAACCTCCCACATCGAGGGAAATTTGTTTAGTAGCTGCATAAACTTCTAATGCAACAGGTTATAAAATATACAGACAATAGGACCTGACAAATAGCGAGAAACATAATTTCCATTTCAGAGATATTTTAAATCTACCTGAGGAGAAGGCATGCAGGTGGCATAGGCTGAGGACTCCCTTAAAGCGTGATATGCTGGTAAAGCATTCAGCTGTAGGTCATCCCTGCATTTGTTTGTTTGCTTTTTTTAACCAAATCAGGAGACATACTGACAATTTAAAACTCACTAAAGGCTCCACAGTTTCTTCAGCAGATTAAAAACTTCTATGATTTCAACTCACCCTAAAGTAACTGAAGAGAAGAGCGATGACAAAGCTGAGGCAGAGTAATTCCAGTAAATACTGGGTAACATGAGCAGACCTGTGGGCTGTCTAACACCAGTGTCCACATCCTTTCCTTCATCATCTGCCCTTCTTTACCCTTTTCTACCTCTGCTTTTCCTCTGCAGTCCCCACAGTCCAGCGCTGCCCAGTGTCTGGTGGGGGCGCTGGGCTGGAGACAGTTTTTGACTGAAAGTTTGCATACAGGAAAGTTCTCGAGGAGGTGCTCCCAGGAGATCAGATTTAATCCACTGACAGAACTCAGCAAACTCAACAGCAGTGACAGTAGGGTTTTTCAGAAGGTGCTGAGTGCCCTTAATCGCCACCACTATTCTCTCTTCAAGAAGGAGGTGCTTCTGAGATCAGGGATCTCAAATTCTTAAAGCAAAAGATACGTATGTTCCAAGGTGGAGATAGCAAGGGTGGGACATGGCCAGCATGGGTGAACAGGGAATTATATAAGTGATATACCAGTACCTAATTCTTATCTTAATGAGATAATAAGATTTAGTTTTTATATAAGGCTGTTTCACCTTTTCACTGAATTTTCTTCTTCTTTGACGCCTGTGCAAAAATAGGAAGAATTATGGGTTAGTTTCATGTATTCAGAAATCGTCATCTCTGCTCTGTGGAGCAGCCTCTCATCAGGGCTGTGTTTCTCTGTGGAGAAGAGCTAGTATTTTGGATCTGAAACAGTTCAGAACTAAATTTTTTACCCTCATACTCACTCTGTTGTCTTATCTCTCAGATTCACCTGAAAAGTACCGGCATCACTTCATCAATTATATGCGCCAGAGATATGGAAGCAGTAGAAGAGCAGAAGGAGCAGCGCAGGAACAAACACGGCCGCTGGCTTTCAACCAGGCCTTCATTAACCTGGTTATTCGGCAGAGCAGAGCCTCCCGCTTAAAGGAGAAAACAGAGAAACCCCGAGAGGATGTGGCAAGTGCTCCTGAACCAGAAGAATGTGCAGATACAGCCATGAAATTGTCGGATCTGTTCCGTAGTGTGGTCCCATCGGGCATGACAAAGCTGATCATTTTGTTTGGTAAACCAGGTACAGGCAAGACCATGCTAATGCACAGGATTTGTCAGAAATGGGCAGAAGGTGTCCTACCTCAGTTTCTCTTCACTTTCCTGTTTGAGTTTCGGCAGCTGAATTTATTAAAAAGAAAATTGACTCTGAAGGAGCTTTTGTTTGACCTGTTCCTTCAGCCAGAAGACAGCCCTGATGCAGTGTTCCAGTACCTCCTGGAAAATGCCTGGCGTACGCTAATCATCTTTGATGGGCTGGATGAGTTTGCAGCTAACATGGACAGGTCATCCTCTCCTAAGGGAGGCCCAGCTCTTAATTCCCCTCTCTCCATATCTGAGCTCTTTGCAGAACTCTGTCATGGGAAGCTCCTACCTGGTTGCACAGTGTTGGTCACCAGCCGACCTAAGAGACTACCTGACTTTTTATTAAACTCAATAGATCTACTAGCAGAAATTTGGGGATTTGACCGTCAGAAGGTTGAGGAATACGTTGGCCGCTATTTTCATCAGCATTCATTCAAAGAACAAGCCATTGCTCACCTGAAGAACAACAACAAGCTCCTCAGCATGTGCCTCATCCCTGCTCTGTGTCACGTCGTGTGCATCTGTTTGGAGTATTTGCTCCTTAAACATCAGATGAGTGTGGAGCTTCCTCAGACTATGACGCAGTTTTATATCAAAATGCTTCTCATCTTCATAAACAAACAGCAGGGAGAGGGTGCAGGGAGCGAGGAGACTCAGCTGAACTGTAACAGGGCAGCCATTTTGGGTCTGTGTGATCTTGCACTGAAAGGCCTGGAAGATAAGAAGCTTGTATTTTATGTCGGTGATATTCCAGAGCATGTGAAGGAATTTGCTTCCCTACATGGACTGCTGACTGTCTTTGAGGTGAAGACGAGTGGCACTCGCCCAGAGGCTGGCTATGCCTTTGTGCACTTGAGCTTGCAGGAGTTTTTTGCAGCACTGTGTCTCATGGTGAGCAAGAGGGTGGACAAGAACTACCTGAAGAAGAAGTTCTCTTTGAAGTCAAAGTGGACTTTAAAGAATGAAGCAAAAACCGAGTTCATGGAGAGTTTCCACATCTTTCTCTCCGGCTTGTCATCAAAAGAATGTAGGACCTTTCTCATGCTGCTTGCTGAACAAGGTGAAGCTTGGGTGCAGGACAAGCAGGACACAATCCTGCAGTCTCTCAAGAAACTGGCAGCCACTCATCTGACAGGGCCTAAAGTCATTGAGCTCTGCCATTGCACGTTTGAAACACAAGACCTTGAGGTAGCCCAGCACATTGGGAGCCTGCTGAATTTCAAGTATGAGTTTAAAAATTTTAGACTGACACCTCTGGACATGTCGGCTTTGGTTTTTGTCATAAACTCAGGCCAGGATTTGACTCATTTGGATTTTGCAGGATGTCTCCTGGACACTGACTGTTTGGAGATTCTGGCTGGCTGCAAAAATGTAGAGCACTTGAGGTAAACACTGAGTGGTGTGAGGTGATGGGTGGAGAGAAGGGCTATGGGGTTGGAAGGGCAGGTTCTAATCTGAACAGCAAAACTTTGATACTGAAGAAATTTATGAAATAATGAATTTATGAATGATTGAAGGATATTAAGATTATACATACATTCTGGCTGGTTTTTTTTTGTTTGTTTGTTTCTTTCTGTATTTCTGTCCAAAGAAGTGGTGGAGTCTCCGTCTCTGGAGACATTCAAATCCACCTGGACACGTTCCTGTGCAACCTGCTCTGGGTGGACCTGCTTTGGCAGGAGGTTGGACTAGATGATTTCCAGAGGTCCCTTCCAACCCTGTATCATTCTGTGATTCTGTAAAACAATCAAACAACAGAGTACTTTGTCTAGTAGATAAGAGAGAAAATGATAGGTATTTCTTGGCCCTAAAAAGGCAGGGCAAATCCTTCAAGGAAATGAAAAAATTGTGATCTAAGTGAAATCACCATAAACCAGATGAACAGGAGGTGACAACTGCACTCTGAGGTGCTCTCTCACATTGCTTTACTGTAATACTGGAAGGACATTTCAAAGAGAATCTCTTGAGTCCTGCTGTGGGATGGGTCTCATTCTGTATTTCTATGAATGACTGGGAGGAATATGTGTGGAGTTTGCTGGTGTGGAGAAGATGGGGAGCAGCCAGAGTGAGAATTGACTTCGCCTGAAGGGAATGGTGGTGTCTGCTGTGAAGCCGAAGAGCTTTAAGAGAGACATGAAAACTACTGTTCCTGGATATTGATATTATAAAAAGGACACTCGCTTTTTCTCTGCCTCCGTTAAGACAAATAGGAATACCATTTAATTTACTGTTAGAAAAGCTTTCTGATGATACATCAGATCTGTGAATCCTAACGTGGAGTTGCTAATGCAGGCATGGGGCAATGCACAGAGTCCTCTGCTGTCAAAGAGCAGATTGGGCAGATGCCCAAGGATGTTGAGGCTGTTCCTTTGCATTAGGAGAATGGAACCAGGGTTTTTTGAGGGCTCTCCCTTGGCTCATACCCACTCAAGTCCATGCCTGCTTTCGGTTACAGTCCGCAGGATAGAAGGCTCTGAGTACTCTCTTGGAAGGGCAGCAAAGGGCAGTGGGACCCCAAGCCTTTCAGCTGCATGTTGCTTGTGCAGAACCTGTCTAAAGAAGAAGCATTGCCTCAGGCGTGTTCCTGGTGACCGTGGGCCACATCTGTCCTGCCACCACACCTCTGCAGCTTGTTTCTGACTCCTTCTGGTTTAGAGGAAGGTGGCGGGGCACTTGGGACAACAGGGCCATAGAAGGGTTTCTGCTCTCATGGCCCTCAGATGTGCTGTGGAGACATGCAACCTAGGGGTCCTTGTACCCAGTCCATCCCATAACAGGTGCATCTTGCAACTGATTCAAAGGAGAGCTTGTGTGCCTGAAAGCTTACCTGTTTGTCTCTTTTTTCCAACACCATCAGCTCCTGTTATAAAAGAGGTACTTTCCCTACAAACCTTGTGTTTTTTATGTTTTGGACAACTCTGGCTACTCTGCCACCCAAATTTGAAGTATCTGGCCTGAAATGAACCCTCTCTTAACTTAGCAGCTCATCACATGGGAGCCATTAGACACTCTCCTTTTGTGTGAGCTGGGGTTGCCCTTGTGTGATCTGGCCTTGTGTCATGAGTGGGTCTCTGGTGGGACAGGCTGACTCTTCGCCTGTGGCAGCCCTTAGACATGGTGCCACTGTACCAAAAAGCAGAAGCCATCTCTTGAGGTATTTGCAGTTGATGTGAAAGTTTAATGTTTTTGGATTTTTCTAAAGCAGATGTTGGAAAAGATAAAGATGCTGCAAAAAAGAGCATGATGTTAAGGATGTTAAGAGCAGGCTGTTAAGAAAGAAATTGAACACTTTTTTTTTGAATCATGTATTAACCTTCTGTGTGGACTAGCTTATTTCAGTTTTTGTTGTATTTATGTTTTTTCCCTTCATGTTTTAGCTTTCGTAGCAGGAGATGTGATGATGACTTTGCTGCTGCTCTTTCAAAGAGCGTACAAGGAATGGGGAGCCTGAAGAAATTAGAGTAAGTCTTTGCTTGCAATGTCAGAGCCTTCCCTCTTTCTATCTGTCCTCTGTTTCTGTCTTGCAGTTTAATTA
The DNA here is from genome assembly GCA_033628505.1 of Tringa tobata. NCBI lineage: Eukaryota > Metazoa > Chordata > Aves > Charadriiformes > Scolopacidae > Tringa > Tringa tobata. Next base: position 89,602 of record JAHREE010000230.1, read on the forward strand.
CATCTGCTAACTGATCTGCTCTGTGCAGCACTGTCTAGAGAATAACAGAGCAGCACAGATATGTGCGGCTCTTGCTTTATGCTGGTATCAAGAGGAGTATTGCATTGCCCTGGTTAGAAAGGAGTATAAAGTTGATTGCAGGTGACAGAGTCAGGCCACCTCCTGTCTGTGCTGCGTGTGCGGTGCAGGCACACATCTGAGACAGGCTTGCCATGTGCTGCACAGGGTGCTGATCCTCCCTCTGCTTGGTTTGAGTCATTCTTTCTTTTTCCAGGTTGACAGGTGGGAGCGTCACAGCTAGGGGGATGACTAACTTGGTGCAGGCTTCATCACAGTGCTTCCAGCTTGAGGAAATAAAGTGAGTGTATTGTGGCAATGACCCTCAAATCAGCTGTTCATTCCTTGGAAGCCAGAGGTATTAATGAGAATGAATCTGTGTGCAGGTTGCAGGACAATCACATACGGGATCTGGAGGTGAAGAGGGTGGTGGACCTGTTTTCCAGAATGGAAAAGCTGAAGAAAATAGAGTGAGTAAAAATGGCTTAAACCTATTAAAAACGGCAGCCACTCTGAAGCTAAGCATAGCATCAGAGAGGGTTTAAATCCTAATCAAAGCAGGGTGCTGGATGTCACGTAAGGGGTGACGCTTGCACTTGGAGATGCCAGTGGGGGACATGGGGGCACTAAGCTGGGGCACAGGCATTTAAGTGCAGGCAGGGCTGTGCTGGAGACCTGGCTCAGTTTGAGACAGAACTCTGAGGCTGAGTCTTACCCAGGTGTTTTAAAATAATCTCAAGGGAGCTCTGGCACCATTGACACCTCTCCAGGAATTACAGTGCATGTGCTCAACTTGGTGTCTGCCATGACTTCTTCCTCTTATGTGTCCTTACCTCTCTTCCCCTTAATCAGGCTCAAATTGAGATCTCTGCATAGGAGAGGATGGCTCTATTTCTGTTTTTCTAGCCCAGTTGTTAGCCCTCTTCTCCTGAAATCCTCCTTCTAGCACTCCTGTAACAGCAGAGTGCTGAGTGAGAGGGACTGACTGCTAGGAAAACTCCCAGCACGGATCTGGAACATTTTAGGTGGAGAGAACCAGCCTGATTTGTGAAGGGATTTAAACCTTTGAAAAGCCAGCAGAGACAGTGTAAGCAGTAGCAGGGAAAGCAGAGCAGAGCTGCTGTGAGTTGGAGTAGTTTGCATTACAGGAGAGGGGTAGCCACAAAACTGTGCTGCCCCTGTGGGAAGGCGAAGGCACAGTATTGCCTGCCTGCCCTGGTTAAAAGGGAGTGACTCTGCCTTTAAAGTTCTTCCCCGTGTCCCTGGGCCCGAGCAGGTGGACCCAAAACACCTGCAGGTATTGCTGGACTCCATCCCGGAACTAATTACTGGCTTTGCAGTATGATTAGAAATGTTTAAAAGCATGTTGGAAAGAGGGAGGGAAGGGGCAACGTACCCGCTCCTCTGCTTTCCTGAGCACATTGGGTAACAGCTTGTGGGAAATGCCAGCATGTCCCCAGGGAAGCAGCTTGTCGTATGGAAAAGGTGGGCAGCCAGTGCAATTTGTTGGCCTCGTTCCTTCACATGTTGCTATTATGCACATACAGGATTGTTGTCATAGGTGATTCCTTTGAGGACGGTGCTCTGTAGCCCTGAGAGCAAGCAGAGGATTTGTAGAAGCAAGACCTTATGTTTCATTTTTAATGAGGCTCAACAAGTAATGAAACAGAATAAACATGCAATTAAAGAATACATCCTTAAGGCTGCCAGTATTGCGGTTTGGGGGATGTTTTAAATGTGAGGGTTTAGACCACACTAATAAGCCATATTTAAATTGGATTTGTTTTAGCAAGAGTTTAACTACAGTGTGGGCTGGTGGTGTACTCATACAGGTATAACATACATTTCCTACAGAACCGAAAAACTCCTAATGATTCTTCCATTGCCCACAGAGGAAGTATCTCTGATTCTAAATTCATGGGAGCTATAGCTTGCAGAGAAAATCTATTATCCGATAATGCTTTTGTTGGGATCCTAAATGCAAAATTCTGAAGTTTTGGAGAAATCCCCTAATGAAACGAATGGGTGTTTGTGTGCAGAGCATTTGCCTAAAAAAAGGCTATGCTGTTGGGTCCAGCTGCTGAGGTTGTGTTCTTCCTTCTGTTCACAGTCTGAGCAACAACAATCTTTCCTTGAATGCTGTTCTCATTTTGGCAAAGGAAGTCGTCGCGTGTCAAAATGCTACTGAACTGCATGTCAGGTATCGATGTATGGGAGCTCTTAAAAAAACAAATGCGTTGTCTCTTTAGAAGCTGACTTTTTAAGTGGACGCTGCTTTGCAGCTTAATTGTTGGCTAATCGAAGTCAACAAAAATTAATTTTAATCCTTTTTGGTTTCTGTTTGAAACAAAATTTGAATTTGTCGTCTTATGGACTTTCTCTTTGTATTTTTTTAATTGGTCATTTTATCCTTGGTCCCTAAATTGAATCACAGGGTGTAATATTTCTTCTAATAGAACATAATTTAAAGTTGCTTATAATCTCTGCAGTATATCAAGCTTCAAAATTCTTTACCAGCTAGCATAAATTGGCGAAGTTTTGCTTTGCTAAATCAGCTAAGTTTACTCAGGCGTGGATTTAAGTAGTTCTAGCTCTACTTTAAATTATAGGATTTGGTGTTTTCATGGGTCCGGGATGACAGAGAAAAGGTAGAATTATTAAATCCTAGCTCTTACGGTTGTAAGTTTTAACAGGCCAAATTAATCCTTAACGTAACTCAAGGGATGTCACATTGTGTACAGCTTTTTCTTCTTGCTGGAATGGAGTTTCTCCTGAACCTCCTTCCAAAAAACTGATGGTCTTGCAAAAGAAATCCCTGTTTCTTCTTCTTAACTGCATTACTCTATTGTCTGTGCCACAGCCCCGTTTCACAGCAGGGTGTCCTGCTGCCCTCTAGCCACAGGATTGCTCATTTCTCACCTTTGGCCACGTGCCAGCGTGGCCGATGTCAAGGCCCTCTTTGGTGTCCAAGCATTAGTTCATACTGAGCTCCCCTGTTTAAGAAATGGCATCCTTCTGCCTGTGCCCTAACATTGCCTTGGATCTCTTTTCCAGGAGGGACACGGTGATGATACATTTTTCTGGCCCATCTGGGAAAGTTCCAAGGTGAGAAACTGCACTTGGGGTTATATTCAGAGTTATGCTGTTTCAAACCCTCAGTTCGCTGTCACTATAAACCACTCCAGCAACAGAACTGGTTGCCTCTGCTCTTGCGTCTGGCAGAGCTGGATCCACCTGAGCAAGGAGAAGGGTAACCAAAATAGCTGGTTTTCGCACAGACCTACCAACCAGTTCCAAAAGTAGCGTCTTACTGCCTGTGTGAGCTTGAAATTCTGTGTTCCTATTGCAAAACTGCTGATGCTGAAGCCAATGGACAGTTGAATGCGAAGATAAATGAAGGAAAAGCTTTTGCTCCTTCTCCAGCTGGCTCCTTTGTTCTCCCTGCTTGTGCATGCTTTTGAAGGGAGGATGGATTTGACCTTAATTAGAAATGAAAAAAAAATATTGTTCCTTGATAGGGAACTCACTTTGCCCTGTGTTGTGCAGTCCTTGAAGGACCTCAGAATATTTTGCATGGGCTTAGTTAGAACTTATTCGGATGCCTGAATGGTCGTCCTGTACTGTTGTAGGCAGCCTGGTGCAGGTGGATATGTTTATCCCTTCCTGTGGTGGCACGATGCCACGTGGAGGCAAAGCATTCTGCATCTTAGTAGTGCCTTCGAATTGGGGCTCAGTTACCCGGTCAAATGTACAGTGAAACCCTGGGGGGATACCCCATGGTCTCCTGATGTACCTCTTCTGGCTCTTGAAAATCACTTTCCCTTGCATGGAATGATTGGACAGAACACAGACTTGTGGTTTCTTCCAGAAAATGGTAACCAGCCCCCAGGTCCTCTTATTTTGTGAAGGCATATTAAAGGTCAAATATTTTGCTTGTTTGCAGATCTTTGGATTTGAGGTGGGAAGAGGATAAGGAACATGTAACTCCAACTAGATTTGTGAAGTTATGGTAAGAGAAAGCATTGAAATTCCTGCCGGTGAATGTGATTTGTAGACAGGTTCTACAGAAGGACAAGAATAGCAGTGGTTGTCCTTAAGGGCAGAAGGTATTTCCACATACAAAACAGTTTGAAATAAACCTGAATCAGTAAATAAAAATAACAACATAAATCCCTATCTGGCCCACCCAGTGGCTGGCTTTCTGGTGTGTTGGGCTCTACAGCCCTAGAGAGGTAGATTTCCCTTGGTAATGCCCATTGTGCCATATGTTCTTATAACTGCCAAAATTAGATAGCTTTGTTTCTTGCCTGGGCTCTGGAAGAGAGTAGTGGCTCCTTTTGCAGCACTGGCTGCAGAGAGACAGGGTAATCTGAATATGCCCGGGATTGTGGGGCAGAGCAGGGAGTAAAACCTCCCTCTCTTGATACTGCTTCTGCGTGCCCTCATTTGAGGAGTGTCATCAGGGATGCCTGGTCCCCACTGTCCCCTTACCGCTCATTAACCCTCCTTGTTCCCAGCTTGCAGCATCGCAGCCTGTCTTCCCAACACGCAAAGGAGATTGTGGCCATTCTCCAGAGCTGTCCCCATCTCTCCGAAGTGGAGTAAGTGCTGAGTGGCTGCAAGCGGGTGGTGGGGAGCAGGGGATACTACATGCAGAGGGCAGTGAGACATGGGGCCTGACCCCAAGGAAGGCTCCCAGCACTCTGGTACATCTAGTGGGATCCTAGTTAGGGATTTTTGGCTGTAAAGCTCTCCTTCTAGCCAGTCTGCCCTGGAAAAATGCAGGAATATCTGTTGCAAGACAGTTCAGAGTGTATCTTGAATTTAGCTACAGCTCAAACCCTAGTTTTCTAGCTCAACTCATTTGAATTGGAATGTGGAGATCTTTTTTCTGCCTTCCTTTCTTCCTTCCAGGAGGACAGTAAACACTCACTCATTTGGTTTCTTTTCTGTACTCCCACTTAGGTTTTCTAAAGTCATATGTTTCTGGGGCTAAAGCATGAATCATGTTGTGCTAGCGATAAAACTCTGTATGAAGTGGCTTTATGCTAAGATAAGCAGGGAAGATTGATCTGGGACAGAAGAACAGTCCAGGCAAAAAAGCAATTGTAGGAAAGGGAAATCAAGCAGGTTTTGAAGGCTTTGTTGTTTATGCTGTTCAAACCAGCCCCTAATAACTGGGAAATGCCTCAGTTTATCAGGTAACAAGCTTGGAGATGAAGGCTGCAGTTGCCTGCTGGAAAGCCTGCCTTGGATATCAATTTCAAAGCAGCTGGAGTAAGTGTTGCCTTGTACAAACCCAAATTGCCCTCTTTTCTTCAGCCTGGCAAGGACCACATGGAGATGCTGCATGGGGATGCAGGAGGCAGAGACCTCACTCTTAAGGCAGGGTGAGACTCAGCCCATGAGACTGTTCAGGCTGAAGTCGGTAACTTGCTCAGAGCATCACGCGTGGAAACTGGTCTAAGTGCATCTGAAGTGCCCTTTTATTAAAACCCCTTCCTCAGGAGCAGCGGTTCTGTGTTTTTTCCACTGTGCCACTCCTGAAGTGAAATGGGTTCACATCTGCAGCACACTGGTGACCGCTTCCACTGGGACAGTCCTGTCTGATTCAGTCACCAGCTAATTGCCTTTTTTATCTTTTTTAGTCTCAGTCAAAACTGCCTCTCCGTTAATGGCATTTGCCTTCTGTTGAAGTCAGTAAATACCTGCCAGAAGCTGCTGGAGGTACAAGTCAGGTATGTAGGTGTTGAATTGTTCCTGAGGTTAATCCCAATATACAAGTCTGAGAGTTGGTTCTGAGACTTTTGTTGAGTCACCTCTGAAGTGGGACGGGTGAAGAATATAGAGTTGTAGAAGTGTTTTGGTTAAGATCATCAAGTCCAAGCATTAACCTGACACTGTCAAAGCCACCACTAACCCATGTCCTTCAGCACCACATCTGCCTGGCAGGGATGGTGACTCTACCGATTCCCTGGGCAGCCTGTTCCAATGCTTGACAACCCTTCTGGTGTAGAAATTTTCCCAATATCCATCCTAAACCTCCCCTGGTGCAACTTGAGGCCGTTTCCTCTTGTCCTGTTGCCTGTTCCTTGGAAGAAGAGACCGACCCCCCCTGGCTACACCCTCCTTTCAGGGAGTTGGAGAGAGTGAGAAGGTCTCCCCTCAGCCTCCTCTTCTCCAGGCTGAACACCCCCAGCTCCCTCAGCCGCTCCTCACAAGACTTGTGCTCCAGAGCCCTCACCAGCTCTGTTGCCCTTCTCTGGACATGTTCCAGCACCTCAAGGTCTTTCCTGTAGTGAGGGGCCCAAAGATGATTACTAACGCTGATGCTTGTTAGTATGTTGCTGTAAGTTGATTTTGTCTGTGCCAGGTATTTTGAGAAGGTACAGAACAGTGTGTCCTTTCATGTGTGGGAGCAGTTTTAGACTCTTTTCTCTTCTCTGCCCTGGGAGGTTTTGGAGAGAGGGTCTCTGTGGGGTGTGAGAACTGGTGACATCTCCTGCAGTGGAGCTGGAAGTTCATCCCACATTACTTCTCCTTGGAGTTCAAGTGTAACAATTTTGTCTGCACTTTTTCTAATGGTTCAGAGAAACTGGGTCATCTGATATTGTTTGATCCAACCATGATTTAAAACTAATGGAGATTTTACGTGATTGGTGTCACCGAAGAGTTTTGCAGAACAAAGTCAAGTATTCTTAAAACAAGTCCTGTAAGTAACCAAAATGTGACATTAATTGATTCTTTCTCTTCTTCACAGCCTTTGTCATGAGACTGCAGTCCTGAGGTTTATAGAAGACAGAGAGTTTGCTTCCCTTCCTCGGAGGTAGAGTGTGTATGCACAAATATTCTTATATCCTGTTTAGATACCAAGGATAACATTTCATCTCAAGCAGTTCTTGCTCCTCCTCCCCTCTGGGTCTCACTGTAGTATGTTCTCCTGGTTTGCTTAGCCACTTGGGAAGTTGTCCACTGCCTTCTGTAGTGTTTGTCAGTACGTTTTATGTCTCTAGGTGACATTTCAACCCACAGCATCCTGAGCAAAGCAGCCTGTTTAATGTCACTGTGTTATCTGATAACAGTGAACGGTAAAAAAGCAAGTGAACCCCACACCTCCAAACCAAATTCCAAAAAGATTCACAGATCCCTGCATGTTTAAAACCATCTAGTTTGCATTCTGGATCATGATACTCCTAAATCAGAATAAATTTGGAATTTTATTTTTCTCCTCAGAAAATTATGGGTCAAACCAGCTCAACCCAAATGTTTTGTTTGAGAAATGGTTTCTGGTTGCTCCAGAGCTGGAGGTTCACTTCTTTATGCCCTTGTTCTCCATGGACCGAGCCCATTGCAAAATAGCATTGCCCAGGGTACACCTGCAAACCCCTTGTTAGCCACAGAGGAACAGCAGGGATGTAACCCAGTTGTTGTGGCTGTGCTTGAATGAGAGTGACAGCCTGAGACACTCCTTTAAGGCACCAGGTGACATTTCAAACTCAGATGTTTTAGGATTTGGATGTTCTATTTATTTATGAATAGTCAGTTTTTTGCCCAGACTTGGACTCTTCGTAAAATGTGTTTAGACAAAAGCAGAATTCTCCATCAAACTGTAGCTTAGATGAGGAGTCTGTCTTTTCTCCTTCTCCCCACTTGCCTTTATGCTCCAGTGTCTGGTCAATCGCAGAAAGAAGAACTTGCTATTGGCAAGATGGTGGCTAGAGCCAGGGTAGCCCCAGGGACCTGCCAACCTGGTAAAGTGTGTTTTACCCTTGTCTGGTTTTGTGCTCACTTACTAGGGAGGAGCCTGTGTTCTCTGCTGATGACCAACAGTGTGGAGAGGAAAACCAGATACCTACTGGTCCCCAAAAAATAAGGTACCATGGCAAATTTTCATTGTATTTCATGCATGTCTCTGGATCCTATAGCTGACCCAGCCTGCATCTCCGAGTTTGAACGGTGGATCACATGGGAGCTGGTAAAGGCCCCTTCAGTCAGTCATTTGTCACTGTTTACATTCCAGCTTGCAGCACTAGGAGCTCTGTGGTTGGTGTCTGTGGTCTTCTACAGGAGTTAAAATAGATTGTGGATTATGTCTCAGCCCCAGAACACGTGATTGTGTGGTTACTGCATCAGCTCCCACGTGTGAGCTGAGGGAGCTGGTGGTGACAGAGCTTGTGATGGTGGGGGGTTCTCTGCTGATCTAGAGTTGTGCATCCTAAGCTGTGCCTGTGTTCGGATGCATATCAGATCGTGCTCTGACTCCAGCACAGTGTGCTCCTGTCTGCTTTGTAGCCTCAGTGAGGAAGGAAGAAGTTGTGGCTTCTAACCAGGACCTTGTTGTGCCATAAGTTTCCTTTCCCTTGTCTCTTTATTCTCTGTTTGGAGACAAGTCTGAAAGTATGGATTATCAGTTGTTGCAGACAAAAAAAAAAAAAAAAGCAAGATATTTCAAGGGACATTATTATTATGTCCTGATTTATTCTCTTGATTTTTTGAAGGAGTGAAGTTTACAATCTTGTTTGCAATCCTGCAGACCTGGACTGTTGCTTTCTCTTTCTCTCTAGACTGACAGACAGTTGTTTTCAAGCCAGCGACCTGGAGCAGCTGTATGCAGTCCTGAAGGAATGTCACAGCATCTCTGAGCTGGAGTGAGTCCTTCTTAACTCTTACGGTCTTTATCTGCAGTTGTTTGAGATACTGAGAAAATGACACTTTTTTTTTGTTCTGCAGTGTTGTATGGAGAATGTGGTAGGGACGTAGCCTTATGAAAGGCATGGCTTTATGTGGGCTAATATTCTTTGGCAAGGGGACATACAGTTCTAGTGCTCTCTTAGGGCAAAGGCTGCAGGATAAAAGTCTAGAAAGGGGCTGTTTGATCACTTAGCCTGACTTCAGGTATTAAAAAAGCTGTAAAACCTTGTCCTGTCATTTTTGCCTTTGGGACATGTGGGAGCAAAGCTGCAGAGCATGAAGAGTCCCACCTAAAATGAAGGTGGCAGCCTGTGTTTCTGCTGGGGGTCCCACATATGATGTGTAAGGACCTTCAGCACCAAAGTACTTCCTTCTGTTAGCGCTGGGTACAGGAGTCATCCCCTTTGCTAACACCAAGAGGTGAGCAGACCCAGCCCTGACGGGAAGGAGCCAGCACACACGCTCACATCTAGGGTTTGAGGACAGAACCAGGACCAGCACAAACGTGTTTAGTCGTATGTACCACCACCCAAGGACTGGCTGTTCTCTTAAGCCTGGCAGCCCGTGGAAGAGATTTTTAGCCTTTGCTCTTCTTAAACAATCATGGCCCTTGTTCTCACATGGCCCTGGTTCTTACATAGGCCGTAGCCCAGTGTAGTATCTGGGCCTGATATCCTCCGTGACTAACCTGTGGCTCCTCTTTTGGACCTGACCAGGTTGATCATTTCTCAGAGCTGTGGACTTCTGGTCCTTGGTAACTGCATTAAAAAAGCACTGTCAGTCCAGGGGCATCACTGGGTGGACATGAGAAAAAGATGAGCCCTGAGCTCATCTGTCTGTCTTATGTTGGTTAATTCCAGTCCTTGGTCTCCCTGGAGGCATTAGTAGTCAGTGGAAAGGGGCAGTGCATGTGTGGTCTTCACTAGAGTGCCTGTGTTCTGCTTTCAGTGCTCTTGTTACAAAGAGCTGATTTTGTCTATTTTTGGGTTTTGGTGGGTTTTTTTTCTATGAAAATGAAATGCCTTTTTTTTAAATCCTAGCCTATCAAATAATGATCTGGGAGACGAGGGACTTTTGCAGCTGTTTCAGTTCCTCCCGAATTTGAAAATGTTAAGATCTCTCAAGTGAGTACCTGAGTACCTTCTGTTTCTTACTCATGGATGGGGTTTTGTGGGTGTTGTGGGAGCACAGTCCACATTTGGAAAGGACTTTGCAGGACCAAGTGCAATTACATTCTGTGTCTGTTGAGGGTAGATCCACTGTGGTGTCTGGTTCGTCCCCACCTCTAGTCTAGACCAGATTGACTCCACTTGCAGCTCGATTGAGCTCGGTGCCCAGGAGGTGGTGGACTCAGTTCTCCATGGAGGAGACAGGTGGTCTTGTGTTCAGGTGTGGCACCTGCTTTCTAAAACAGCATGAGATCTTTACCAGGTCGCTGAATTTTTGTTCTCCCTGTTCCTCATCAGGAGGGAGAGCAGCCCTTCCTTTCCTGGGGTTGGGCACCTTTGGAAAATAAATGCTGGGGAGCTCCAGCTTCACCAGTGGAGCCTGAATTCAGCCGCAGTGATGGCTTATGTGTACCTGCATATTCTACCTGGCACTCCCATTGCAAGTGCATTGTACAGCACTGTGGCTTAAGGAGTATAGCACTATTTTGCTTTATGTAAAGAGAGATTTATTGTTCCTTTTTGATTAATTGAACTGTTCTCAAGCCAAGACTGTTCCAGTTATTGACAGTCTGCAGCTTCTCCACATCAGTGCAGTGAAACACACTTTGATTATCTGGGTTTTTTCCCCAGCATCAAGCAAACTGCCCACAGTCACACTGGACACTGTGATAGACATAATAGTCCTGAGCATCATCTTAGTTAGTGAGGGTTTTGTACTGCCACAACTGCGCCTACAGCCAAGGAGTTGGTTTTGCTTTGCATTGGTGTTTTGAAATACAAGGAATTCCATTTAACCTTAGGAAAAAACTTGTGTGGTGAGGATGGTCCAGCACTAGAAAAGGTTGCCCAGAGGGATTTTAGATTCTCCATTTTTAGAGATGTTAAAAACCCATCTGGACAGTGTCCTGAGCAGTCTGCTCTAGTCTAACTCTCCTCTGAGCAGGAGAGTTTGACTGCATCATCTCCAGAGGTGTGTTCCAGCCTCAATTATTCTGTCATTCTCTGAACTCTAAAAGTGAGGGACGAATTTAAAAAATACTGGGGTGAGTTGTGTTTACAGAACTAGTTGGAAACACAGGCAGAAGGTGGGAAAGAAGCAGTCTCTGAGAGTCTTGGACGAGGATTGCTATTACTGAGTGACACAGCATTAATTGCTAGCAGTTTTGCTTGCAGCAGCTGATTTCATCTCTTCTTCCTGTAGGCTCAATGACAACCACATCTCCCTGAACTCTGTGTTTTTCTTAGTTCAATCCTTATCTACATTGGAACACATTAAAACAATGAACCTGAGGTATGGCCAGGAGTACTTTTCCTAAGTTTTTTTTGCTATTTAAGACCTCACACTCTGTTTTCTGAGGAGTGATACAGGAGCATGTGTCTTCAAACTCCGTCCTAATTATGTTCTTTTCTGGTTACAGCTTAGGACACACGCAGGTGGTTCATCTAACTTTTTGGGAAAGAATCAGGTAGAATCATGTTCATTTGCCTGTCTAAGCCTTTCAGACTCCTCCTTATGACATCTTATAGAGATGGTGACGTGTGAGTCCCTGAAGTGTGTCGATTAAAGAGCCGTTTGGCTCCAAACTCCAGTCACGGTGGTGGAAGCAGGGTGAGATGTTTCATGGCTGAATGACAGTGGCTTGAGGGTATGGAAGAGACGGCAGGTGTGGAGCCTGTCAGAGCTACCCAAAGTGCTGACTGGCTGCAGAACTCTCTAGATTCTGGGAGAAGGATGATAAGGTTCTTTTTCTTCTGTGGATGACAGGAACCTAATTCTGGCAGGTGGTGGGAAAAGGCAGACTGGAGCGTGAAGCCACTGCCACCACCTTGCCCTCTTCCCCAGCTGCAGTGTGGGGACTCAGCTACATGGGGGCAATAACATCAGCGCAGCTCATGGAAGCCTTCTTTCCCCAGGGTCAGAAGTACCAGCAGATGGAGAAGTAGTTTCCTGGTGCATCCCAAGCACGAAGCAAAAGGACGGCGCTTTAGGTATGGCAGCCCCAACTTCCTTCCTTCTGTCACCCAGGAGCGTAGGGGAAGGTGGCTGGGGGGGTCTGTATCTGTAGTTTAATGTAAGGAACAGACCTGTCCCCTCAAGCGGTGTCTCCTCAGAGAGCTGTCTGGTGCCCTGCTTTCCTCTCCCCATTATGACCAATTCTACGTGAGACATCTCTGGAGAAGGTCCACCTCTAATAGATCTCTCTTCCGTCCTTTTCCCTGCTGATACTGGTCAGGGAGGCCAGTCCCCCAAGTAGCACTTGGTTACAAGGGAGAAGGGCTTGGCTGGTGTAATTTGGCAAAGTCTTAAGGAGGTTGGGCCAGCTGGCACCAACCCAGGCCAACAGGTATTTCTATTTTGTGGTCACTGGAGGGACACAGTGATATGGCAGAGGTGGCTGGGTGAATAATATACCCTCTTGGGATAGACTTGGGATGTCCACTGCTACAGGCCTATATGGGAAAACAAATAGTGTTTCTTTTACATGGCTGGACTCAAGAAGATTGTCTTGCTTTCCTGCAGAGGAAGCTTCTACCCATAAAAAATGAGATACAGATCTGGCTGGCTACAACATTTGTCCCATGGAGACTTGCCAGTTTGTCACCCAGGAAGGTGTCTGTGATTTCCTTCTTGGAGAAGGACATAGGAGGCACTATTCCTAGCCCTGCTCTGGGAGAGCTGAGACAGTGCTGAGCGGGGAAAGACATTGTCCAGTCTCCTGAGACAATTTAAGTGCCAATGATGTGGCTCTAGGGAGGCAACATCCAAAATAACACAGAATTCTGGTGGACTGGCTCTCTAGAATCAGCTCAGAGCTGGTGAAATCTTCTGGTTGTCACAGGTTTTGACATCTCAGCCCTAGACTGAGGGTAGCAAATTTATGTTGTGGAAGTGCAAGGGTTGCTATGGATCTCATCCTAAGATGTGAGGCTCTGGGACATGAAAAGATCATTGCAGTACCGTGGTCATGGGAAATGTTTAGCTCCTGTGTGCTTTGTTTGCTTCAGTCTCAGGGACTGCACACTGGGTCCTGAGGATGTGACCAGGCTGTGCCAGATACTGATTCAATGTCCTCAGCTGATGGAAATTGAGTAAGTGTTGTGCACTCCCTCCCTCGCTGTCTGTCTGGTTGGTCTGTCTTGTCTGTCTCTCCAGCCCACAGATTCAGAGTTGGTGTCCAGGTCAGCAGCTGGTGTAAATTGTCTCTTGTCTCACCACAGCCTCCCAGAAACCCCCACAAAGCTTGACCCAGATAGTTAGATAAACGCATGCCCTCCACTGCCCTCTCTGCTTCAGAGTTTGGCCTCTCCTAAGTCTACGATGTCTGTGTGTAACACCACAGAAGATGTATATGTTCTCATAGTCTTCCTCAGTCATATGGCTATACACAAGTATTTGCATCTGCTCCTCCAGAGCCTGGCTTGCAGTGAGGCCAGGGCAAGAGCACCTGGCCCACAAAGCCATAAACCAGATTCCTAAAGAGCTGCTCGCTCCAGACAGGAAATTAGAAGAATACTGCTCACAACAGAAATGGAGTCATGACAAATAAAAATAACATAATATCTGTATTGCATGCAGGAAACATGTCAGTCACATCATTTTATAAACTTACAGTAATGGAAAAGTAAGACTCTTAAAACTTGAATGTTAATTGGCTATAGGATGTGGAGGGTCAGGACTACCTCTCACCCAACTTTCAGGGTGTTTCTGGACATGTCCTTTTTCAGAACTTGCCTTTAACAGCCCCATGCACGTGTGTTCATGTCCATGTAGATTTTGTAGAAATACTTACAGATTGTCCTAGTTTATCTTGGAATTTGTTTCCTTCCATGTTTTACAGTCTGTCTGGAAATTCATTGAGTGATCAGAGCATTGAGAACTTACTGAGCTTCCTGCCACACCTCTGCCATCTGACACTGCTGAGGTAAGGACTGGGGACCCTGCTTTGGTTGCTGACGTGAATCATTGGCTTGGAAAGTGCTAACACCACAGCATATTTTAGGAGCACTGATCAGCAGTTGTAGATTAACTAGCTAGGCAAAGAAAATGCAGAAACTGTTTCATAACCAACCCTGTCTTGTTTGTAGAACCAAAGCAGCACTGAACCTTTTTTATTTAATGATACATAGAGGAGAAGAAAAGGACAGGAGAAGTAGCCATTGGAGGCACAGCAACCCAGATACTCCTCACTTAGCAGGTCCCATGGAACATGACTTCCAGCAACCCTGACAGTTATAGGACATGTTGGCTGACACCTGGTGATGACAGCACACCACCTGTGTGCACGGTCAGCATCTCACAGCTCTGCCTCTGCAGGGAGCTGCCATCCTGCCACGCTTGACACCAAAAGTGTTTCCTGGCGGCGTATCAGCCATTTAGGCAGGGAATTTAGGCTAGAGAGCTGCTGTCAGAGGCTGGGGCACCACCACCATGGGGGCAAAAAGCCCAGAAGGAGCTTGGCCGTATTTTGTGAGATTTTGTAGCATGGAGGAGCTGCAGCGTCTTGAGAACCTGAATTTGCTCAGTCAGGAAGTTGCTTCCAGTCTGGGGTGTCTCTAACCCAGTAGCCCTGAAGAAGAGTTGTATAGCATAAACCCTTGGTCCATGCTCCCTTTTCAGTCAAAGGAGACTAGAGCAGATTCTCCTTCAGTTAAAGGAACTCTGGGTGCCAAAGCTCAAAACCTTAGATCCTTGCTTACTGATCTTGAGTTAAATGGGGTGGATCCAGCCTTTTGCATCTCAAAGTAAACAGTGGGAAAATTGGAACGTATGTAGCAGAACCTCTCTTCTTGGGGGGCGATTTCATTGTTCTTTCTTTCTCCTCCTTTTCAGTATTAGGAACAACACGTTTTCTCCATATTGCACTGTCTTACTTATCAAGTCCATCAATCTCTGTAAGAGGATCAGGCTGGTAGAAGTCCGGTAAGACACTCAGAATGTTTGAAGCCCAGCAGCTCAGCTTTAAAGGGACTACAAAGCTTGTAATCTTTGAGGAGCGATGCTGAAGGACTGTCTTTTGTGTTTGCTCCAGGTCAAGTGAAAATGCCTTTTTGCATTTAGGAGCAAGCACACGAAGCCAAAAGACATCCTGCAGGTACTGGCATATGACATTTAATTATAATTCACTGGTTTTCATTAGGTTTGAAACACTAGTGCAGGTAGCCAAATCTCCTCTTGTGTAAAGAGCTCATGGGCTGCTAGTCAAGGAGCTTGGGCTAATAGCTGGAGCTTAGGGGCTCAATTCAGCTGCCTAAGTGCAACTCACTACCATTTGAGATGCATTGTGATGGCAGACGCCTCTGCCTTTCTTGGCCACTGGACTGCTCATGATCATCTTGAGTGGCACCAGATTCTGTTGCACAAGTGACTTGAGCCTCAGCTAAAACATTTTCCAAACGTGTGCCTCAAATTCTGGGTGATAATCTCTATATGAGCATCAGTGTGATGGGTATGTGACACACGTCTGCAGCCTCTCTGGGACCAGTGGTTTCTGGGTGTAAAGAAGACTGTAACATGTCTCCAGTTCGGCACCAAGGAGATGGCAAAAAATGTGAAAAAGATCTGTTTCCCACTGAGAACGTGGGGTTTGTCATTACTAAGACAACTTAGTTACAAGAACTGTCAAATACTGGTACATCTAAGGGCGTTCATCTTGGTGAATGTTGCACAGACTGGTGTAAAAGCACAACGGCTGATGGGCATGTCTCTCTGCTCAAGCTGAGCCTGGTGCCTGGCCGTGTTTTAACTCTCTTGCTGTCTCCTCTGCAGGGTGGTGGACTGTGCCATCGGTCAGGGGCAGATAGAGGAGCTCTGCAGAGCCCTGGAGCAGTGTGGGTGGCCAGCAGAGGTGGAGTAAGTGGGGTTGTTGCCATGACCTTGAGCAGGTGTCACTGGGGGAGAGTTGGGTTGGCATGGGTCAGCATTGCCTGGGCTTTTCCAGCCTGTCTGTGTGTGTATGTGTGCTCGTTCAGACTATTAGAAACAAAATTGATTAGTAACCATAAAGCTCCTTTATATATGTATTTTAAGAGGGCTAGAGCTGGTGGGACAGCTTACTTGGGTTTTTCACTCTGTGGCAGTTTTGAGGCATTTCTTGCTCTGCTGAGCTTGTGTTCAGAGCTGTTCATCTGAGCTGGCTCTGGAGCTTATGCATGAGGCAGTTTTGTAGGGCAGCAGTTTGTTTTAGACAGAATTTTAATGGCCGAGCTGGGATTTAAGTGCAAGAAGTTTGGCTTTTTCCTTCAAAGCTTCTCAGAGGAGCTTTGCTGCTTAAAAGGCTGAGTTTTGGTCATCCACCTTGTTTTTCTGCCTTTCAGTCTCTCCAGGAATCAGCTGGGAGATGAAGGCCTGAGGTGCCTCTTGGACCACTTGCATCGAGTGCCCGTTACCTGTTACCTCAAGTAAGAACACATATGGTGAATGTGGGGTGCCCTGGCAGAAAGGGGTTCACGTGATCCCTCCTGAAGTCCTGCTTCTTTGCTCACTCCTGCCTTAGGAGGTATGGTCTGAGTGAGCCACGAGCACAACTCAAGACCTCCAGGCCAGGGTGACTCAAGGTCTGATCTAAAATCTGCTGAAGTAAGTTCAAGTCTCTCTATGAGTGTCAGCAGGAGATAACAAGCCCCAGAATAGTGTGACAGAAGTTGACCCAGTCCCCTGAGTTTTCAGTTCATGACTTTTCTCTGTATGTTGTCCTCTCTGAATAACTCGAGGACCATAGGTGCTGTGGGCCGACACCAGCCTCTCCCCTCCCCTCCCCTTTCTGGTGGGAAGCAACTGCTCCAGCAGTCAGCCACCACTGGAGTGCAAGAGGTGACCTGGAAGGTCGCTGTGTCACCCACGTCATCGGTGCTGTGTCTTGGGGTATTTTGGTGCATTTAGCACAGCCGGAGGGGCCCAGCACCCCACACACTTTCTGCCTTCGGTGACAACTTGAGTTTTGCCTCTGTGGCTGAGGAGCCTGGGGACAGCTCTGAGTCTTAACGGCTGAAAAACCTTCCTTTTTTTCTGTGCAGTCTCAGCGATAATAGGATTTCTAAGGATGGAGTTCTGCATCTCATAAATGCCTTTGCCACATCTGGAAATACCACTGAAGTTCAAGTCAGGTACGTGTTTCTCCCTACTAATTCTTGACTCTCCCCTGCCTGTTTTCCTCTTAATTATCCTAAAGTTTGTGATCTTCAGGTAATAATGGTGAGGGCCACATTTTCAACTACCTTTATGTATAAGTGCATGCAAAGCTTTTGTTCATATCTGTTTCTACTGGGTGGGAAGCTGCCAAGGAGGAAGCTTGCAGAACAGATGTTCCACGGGGCCAAGTCATTTTTGTGTATAAAGACACAGGTATTCAGCTGTACTAACTGTTTTCATATATGCATCTGGAAAAAAAAACCCTTCAGGGCAGGAGTCAGCATTTGCTCTCTAACACTTCAGTGTGTTGAGGTTTCAGAGTGAGTCTGTTGAAAGCCATTTCCAATGTTCTTTACTTGGATTTGTGACTTCAGAGAGCGGGGCAGGTCAGGATTGCTTCTCCGCCAGTGCTGCCTTATGCCAATTTAGCATTAGCAAAAACTTACTGAAGCATTTCCCTGGGCTGGTTTTTTGTAGGGAGAAGTGAGCTGGGCCAGGGGCCTCTGTCCCTGCTGTGCTCTGTTACTTTCTGCAGTTTGATGTATTGTTAAATTCTGACTGCTGGGAAAAATAGTGATTTTCCACTCAAATCTTACACTCACTTGTCTTCTCTGTGCAGTTTGTGCTCCAAAGCAACTTTGAAAATCAAGTTGACAAGCAGAGGTGACCCAAGAAAGATTTTGAGGTAACGGTACAAATATTTTTTGTGATTTCTTTGACAAAGGTGGCATCCTTTTTCTAGGGACAAGGCAGACAAAAACTCTTATTCCCCCTAGGTTTTGGCCCAGTGATATTTTGCACTAGTAGATGATAAGTTTCCTTTGATTCACTTTCTGAGAAGAGTTTTCTCACATTATAGGGAATCCCACATCCCTTTCTCTCACTGCTTCCCCACTGACCATTCTTCACCTAGGGACCTGTAGGAGTCTCTGTCACAAAAAGCAGGACCATTAGCATATGCTGTATCAGAACATCTCAACAGGTGTTTTTGAAGTGTACCACAATCTTTTTTGGAAGCCCTGGAAGACATTTAAGGTTTTGGTGTCATCCTTCTTTCTCTGTGGGGAAAGGTGGTGATGTCTGAGATCTCTTCATTAGAAAGCCTGAACTTTTGTAAGGCACTAAAACTATTCTCTTTTGCCTCCTTTCAGACTCGCAGAGTGCAACTTTCAGCCAGAGCACTTGGAAAAGTTGTACTTGCTCCTGGAAAAGTGCACTGGTCTGACAGAGTACATGTGAGTTACTGCCTGCTTGGACCCATTTGGCTGGGCTTGTTTGTAAGCGGTTCATTACAATGACCTTTAATTCTAGATCTTCAAATAACAACGTGACACTCCAAGCTGCAGAGAGACTTTTGCATTCGCTGAGGAAAAATCTGGGTCCTCTGAAAATAAGGTATTGTGTCACTGTGCTGTTTTAGATACTGGTCTGAGGCCGGTCTGGTCATTTAAGATCTTTCATCGAAAACAAAAGTGAATTGTCCTTCTTCCAAAGATAGTTTGCGTTGGCCTAAGAAATTCCCATGGGTGGCTAAGTTATTGGTATTTCAGCTTTATCTCCTTGATTCCTACTAAGCATCACATAAAGCTGTGTCTCTAGACCTCTACCTGCCTTACAAAGAATGTTGCTAATTCTGGTGAACACATTCCTACCGTGTCCTTGCCGGAGCATCCTGCAGTTCACCTGCGTAATGAATTCTTCGCTTCATGACACAGGACCAGGCTCCCTCTCACTGCTGTCAGCGGTGGGCGGGTGGGAGGGAAGTTGGTGTTTGTGTTCTCCTCAGCAGGGAAGCCAAGCTGCTTCTCTGTTTGTTCCTAGTTTGCACCCAGTTTCCTACATAGAAATTGCTCTGATGAGCAAAGCAGCCTCTCTGTGTGTATTGGAGTGCTGAGCACTCAGCTGCCAGAGGCAGAGATGGATCCATGCCTGTGGATAAGGCAGAGCTGCTTATATTCTGCTTTGCAGCATAGAAGAGCCATGGATGTGTAAAGAAAGTGTCACGAACCTCCTTGAGCTGGCTGTCCAGGCCTGTGGAGACATTACTGAGATCACGTAAGTAGCACCTCCAGTTCTAGTATCTTTTAGATATTTTCTTTTAGCCTGATGCTTTTAATGAAATGGGATTGAAGCTAGCACTTTAACTCACTCTTCTGTTCTCTATTCTCTGTCTCCAGTGCATTTGTCCATTAACCAACTTGAAACAAGTTTGCTCCAAATGTCTGGTGGGTAGAAAGGCATATAGAAAGTTTTTGGTCACACACCTTAGTAGGTGTAGTGGAAAGGAGACCATGTTCCTTGCCTCTCTTGGGAGAAAGATTGCCCAGATTAGGCTGGCTTTGGAACTAGTTTAAATTCTTTAAACCTCTTCAGAGATGGGTGGCACCAGCATAGTCCTGTACCATCCACTCCTCCTGATTTTTCTTCTGGAAAATAGCATTTGCTCTCCCTCAAGAGTTGACGAGCTCATGATGTTCTCTAATTTACCTTTCCAGGATATGTAAAGATAAACCCCTCTTCCAATTAGGTGTAAATTTCCCATGCTGCCTGGAGAAGGTGGAATCGGTGACCTGCAGGTGAGAAAGAGGCTATTTGTCATTATTTTCTGCTTGTTCTGAAACTTCCCATGGGCTGAAAAATATCTTCAGCGTGTCTGAGATTCTGGTCCCCATGCGTTCGGTCTCGGAGTGCCTCTGTGCCACTCACACAGAAGGAACATTATTCACGTGCCTGTGTCTTTCAGGCCACCCTCCTTCAGGCCCATACTGGACCTGCATGAGGTAAAAAATTCTGCCTACTGTCCCTGCAGGGCCAGGAGCACTCAGGAGACATGAGCACTTTGAAGACTCTTAAGACACACTGACTTTTGCATGAATGTGTAGAGAGGGAGCAGCATTAGTGTCTTTTCCCCTTTGTGTAGCTGAAGGAGGAGGCAGCTGCCGTCTTGTGCAGCTGGGAAAGGGCTGTGTTTCTCTGCACTGGACTGTGGTGTAGATGGGACATAGCAGGAGAGCTCAGAAGGGCACTTGCAAAGCTCTCATTTGTTCCCAAGCCTGGTCCTGAGGGACACCAGATGCTGCAGTGGGCCTGTGCTGATCATCACTGACAGTTGCATTGTGTGTTTGTATCCTGCAGGTTGAATCTGTACAAGCCAGAAATCAAACCCTTCTACCAAAGGGTTCGAGAAAAATGTGCTCAGCTTCAAGAACTGAGGTGAGTTGACAGGCATTGTAGAGGATTATTTTTGGGGGGAAGAAGGGAGTAGTTTGTCCTTGTGTGTGCAGGAGAGCACACAGGAGGGCAGGAGAGAGGCCAGTGCAAGGTCCCAGTCCCTAGGCTCTGGGTCTCTCTCTTAGAGTGTTTGGATCGAGAATATGGAAAGATGCTTTGAGGGCTGGAACCCCTCTGCTGGGAGGACAGGCTGAGAGAGTTGAGGGTGTTCTGCCTGGAGAAGAGAAGGCTCTGGGGAGACCTTAGAGCAGCTTTCCAATATCTGAAGGGGTGACAAGAAAGCTGGAGAGGGACTTTTTACAAGGGCATGTAGAGATAGGATGAAGGGTAATGGCTGCAAACTGGAAGAGGGGAGATTGAGATGAGATCTCAGGAAGAACTTGTTTGGTGTGAGGGTGGTGAGAGCCTGGCCCAGGTTGCCCAGAGAAGCTGTGGCCACCCCATCTCTGGAGGGGTTCAAGGCCAGGTTGGAGGGGGCTGGGAGCAACCTGGTGTGGTGGGAGGTGTCCCTGCTCAGCTAGATGATCTTTAAGATCCCTTCCAACCTAAACCATTCTATGATTCTGTGAAAACAGAAAACACCCATAGACCTAGTGGCTTTCTGAGGTATCCTTTGAAATCATCTAAATCTCCCCAGTGCCCAGATAACCTGTAGTCTCTTATTGTGTCTGGAAACTGCTACGGGACCTTGTCAAGTGTCAGTGTCATGACACTTCTTCAGTGTCCCAGCACTGGTGTGCTTTAGTACCAGCTTGGTACAGACCTTGCATCATCAGTGGGCATAGTCCAGATCTGTTGTTCTGTCCTTGCAGATGGTCTCAGGTTGAGCTCCACAATGACGAAGCAGAAATGCTAGTAAGGATTTTGCTGCCTCTTCCAGAACTGAAGAAGTTTGGGTATGTCCCCAGATGAGGACTTTTCCATGACTTTATCATTTGCTTAACACTGTGGCTCACCCTGATCCTTTCTGAAACACTCTGCCTGGAATATGGCCATGAGCCCTGTAATCTTTCCTGAGACATGTCTAGGTTGTGAACAAAACAGCTCTCTGAGGTTCATGCTGAAGGTGGTTATAGGGGCATGATGTGCATGTTTTGAAGTGTTTTCCTCTTCCCCTCTTTTTGAAGACTGAGGCTTTGGCTCTTGTTTACAATTTTATACTACCCTAAAGAGACCTACTACCTACTAAAAGAGCTTTTTTTTTTTTGGTATAAATAGCATTTAGTCCTTCTTCACAGCCTTCTTCAACTGCCTGTAAGTGAGAGGCAGACATCTTTGCCCAGGGAAATGCTGGGGATTGGTTTGCCCAGGCAGATAGTGTGCTGTTTGGTCCATGTACATCATGTGAACATCTCTGAACTACCTACTCCTCGTAGTCCTGTACAGGGGAGGACTTACTGGTGCCTGATGTCGCTGCTGGCTGGGGTTTGGGATGGGGCAGCTTGCCTGTCTGTGCAGTAAACTCCTCTTTCTCAGCCTGCAGAGACCTGACCTTCTTCTTTGACCCTTGCTGTTTTGCAGGCTGACCTCTAGCAGTATTACACCAGCTGGAATCGATTCTTTGATCATGGGCTTGCAGAATTGCCAGGCCATCGAAGAGCTCAAGTGAGTATGCTGTTACCAGGCTGTCCGGGTCTTTCTAGAAGCTTTAGTTAAACTGCAGCCTCTCTTCTGCCTTTGCTGTGGACAGCTGGGGTTTTCCTGAGGGCTGGAGGACTTCAGATAGGAAAGAACAACAACTCCTTTTTATTTGCAGTAAACAATGAGTGAGAAAGACAGTAGTCTGTGGCAGGGAATGTCTAGTGAAGAAATAAAGTATTTCGGTAGCTGTTTTTTGCATGGATCGTGTCCCCGCTGGGAGGCCGTGTTTCCCACGCAGCCATCCCAGAGACAACATCTCACTCCTGGGGGGTGATGTGGGGTCTGCACACAGAGCTGGCGCCCACATCCTGCTGTTACCAAGTGCCACTGGACCCTGTGTGGCTGCTGTGAGAGCATTGCCATCTCGTGGTCACAATGGCACCTTGCTCCACGAGGGGCTGGGTTCTTGCTCCAGAGATTTGGGATTCTCTTGGTATTTTATTAGGATCCAAACACATCCAGTAGAATTGCACTACAGAATAAAATTTAAAACTATTCACAGGGTCTAGAATACACTCTTGCTTCTCTTCCACCCTTGCTCTGCTCTCCTTTGCTCTGAGGCCACACAGCTGCCTGTGGATAGTTACTTGTTGCTGTGTTATTTCCTCTTTTAGCCTGGGCCACATGAAGCTCTGCAGCACTGCAGTCCCTAAGCTTGTGCTGGGACTTTGTGGAATGCCATCTCTGCAAAGGCTTGTGTAAGTACGTGACCACAGCTCCCCTCCAGCCCGGCTCATGGTATTGAATAACACTGCATTAATGTCCTTTTTCCTGGGAATGTTGTTTCCAGCTTGAACCATAACAGCATTTGTAATGAAGGCTGCTGCAGACTCGCAGAAGCCTTGAGGAATATGCACTACATGGAGGAAATCAAGTAAGTTTCTCCTTTCTTACAGTCTCTCACAGCAGAGAAGTGACCACTAGTGCCAGCATTTGGAGAGACCCAGATGTGCTTTTACATGGTGGTGTAGCAAAGACAGAGAGGTTGCAAAATGCTCTTTTATGAGGTACTTTGGGCTAGAGGAAATCAGAAACTGATTGATGAGGAGAATTAGGTTTAACCCCCCTCTGCAATCATATAGAATATGGATTAAACAGCCTCTAGATTTAAATCTTCTCTGAAATCCCTGGGATCCAGGAGAGGCCAGAGGCCCCCTTCTCTCCTGGGAGAGCCTTGGACCCAGCACTTACCCCCTCTGAAAAGATCTCAGTGTAGAGCCAGCCTTAGGCTTGCTCTGCTTTCCAGCCCCTCTTTCTAGCCAGATTCTGTTCATTCTCCAGTGTAGTATTTTGGAAAATAATAACCAGCTGTTTCCTGTCTCGGTATTCTGGCTGAAGTAATTTCCCATCCATTAACAAGATCCAGTGATCTTGATTGTTCTTTGCAATTTTTTTTTTTTTAAAACTAATTAACAGCTTTCATGAGATAGTTGAGACAAGCAATTCTTTGATTCTCTTGCCAAGGTCAGAGGTGTCATCCAGCAGATGGGAGACACTAAATAAGATCTCATACTTTGCCTGATGCTTAACATTTTCCTTTACAACACACACAGCCTTTCTTCTCTTCTTTAAAGTTTAAGCCACAACAAGATTGGAGATCCAGGCCTGATAAGTCTAGCTGCTGTCCTGCTGGAAATGCGAAACCTGAAAAGAATCAAGTGAGTCCCTTTGTTTTGTTGGCAGTGATTTGAGTTCTGGCCACAGTTGGTAGGAAGCCTGTGTTGGAAGCTCTGTGCCACCTTCACTTACACAGTGTTTCACCTTCCAGCGTTTTCAATATCGTTGAAGACCTGATGCAAAATCTACCACACCAGTGGAAGGTGTTTCCTCCCCTGTCCTCCTCATGTACAGTGGGGTCTGGCAGTGACTTCTGCCAGAGGCTCTCTGAGAGTGAAGGTTAGGGCCATGTCCTCGTGTGGTCACCCCCAGAGACAGTGGTGGCCATTTGCTGACCTGTGCTAGCTGTTTGAATGGAGAGATCTCCAGCTCAGTTGTGTCCTGGAAAGTAAATCTGCAAGCTTTTGGGGAATCATACAAATCTCAGATCCATGCAGCACCTTTCCTCAGGCTGTGTAGGGTTCCCAGTGTGGTGGCCCCTGGTGTCATTACGCTGCTTTCCTTTACTGGTGGATGTAGAGGTGAAATTGAGAATTTGTCAAAGTCTCTAGACAGGACTCTGAGAGACATAGATTCACATTGTCCCTGCTCCAAGGGAACAGAAACTTGAGCAACCAGGCTGTTTGTTAGGCTCAGCTCTGGGGTATACCTTGGATTTTTTTGAAATTAAAAACCTGGAAATGAGTTGAACAAGAAAAGGTAATTCTCAGTTCTGTCTGGGAGAGTGAAAATTGCTCCTTCCCCCCGGTATCTGCAGGGGCAGAAGTGACTCACACCTTGACAAAACCACACTACAAATCCCTGTGCCGTTTTCCAGAGCCTCTTGAAAGCCTCCAGTGTCTCTGGACACACCACTGCAGCCTCCTGTAGCCTGTTGTTGCAGTGACCCAAGTCTCCTATTGAGCCAGGCAAACAGTGAAATATCTTAAGCTGATATATTCTAGTTCTTCTTCAGTCACTGAGAGTCTTTCATGATTATTTTAGCCTTTCAGGGAACAGTCCTAGTCCTGCTGGAGGGGAAAAGCTGATGGAAGCTCTTGCCTGTTGCAAGCGCATCGAGGAACTTCTGTAAGTGTGTCATTTCCAATGTCCCTTCAGGAAGCTGGGCAAAAATCAAGGCATAGAAACCAAATCTAGTATGGGTCCAGTGAACCCAAAATCAGTTTTGTCACTGATTATTATGAGAGTGGGGTAAAAACTCAGAGCTACATGGGGTAGGAATGTCTGAGTGGTTTGGGGATTGGTTCTTCACTGGAATCTCTCAGAGATTCCCAAGAACCATACACACTGCATTAGTGGGGAGGAGCTGAATCTGCGGTTTAATTGCCGGTGTCACAGGCGTATGGGCTGTGCAGTGCCTGTGTTGTGTGAGAAATCAGCATTGATCTATATGGCTTCAGTCGGGGGAAGAGGAGACCGAGGGGAGACCTTCTCGCTCTCTACAACTACCTGAAAGGACGGTGTAGAGAAGTGGCGATTGGTCTCTTCTCCCAAGTCACAGATGATAGGACAAGGGGTAATGGCTTCAAGTTACGCCAGGGGAAGTTCAGGTTAGATATTAGGAAATATTTCTTTACTGAAAGGGTTGTCAGGCATTGGAATGGGCTGCCCAGGGAGGTGGTTGAGGCACCATCCCTGGAGGTATTCAAGAGAGGAGTTGACATGGTGCTCGGAGAGATGGATTAGTGTTGGGTGGTGTTTTGTGTGTGTGGGGGTTTTTTTGTTTGGTTTTTTTATTGGTTGGACTAGATGATCTTAAAAGGTCCCTTCCAACCTAGGCAATTCTGTGATTCTGTGATTCTGTGAAAAATGGAGGGAAAATGACAGAGAGAGGCTTTACTCAGCCAGAGGTATTATCAGTCGTTCCATTCCAGACCAGTTTATAGAATATACATGCCTCTGCCGTATTAAATAAATAAAATCTAAAAAAGAACAAATGAGAAACAGTTACGCTTAAAATGCTGGAGCTATTCATGTAACCTTCAACTTACAGTGTGCTGGACTAAGGGCACATATTAAAAAGTGCAATTTCAGTTTAATTTCAGCTCAGGACAGCTCAGTCAGAAAGGAGATCAGTGTGCTCTTGAGAAGTGTAAGTCAGTTTTACTTCCCTGTTTAACTCCTGCTGCAGGAATACAAAACCTCGTTATTCTTTCCTCCCACTCCCAGTCTCCTTTGAATCATGGACATTAGCTCCTCCCCGTGCACGTGTGGGTGAGGAATGGGGGTCACAGATATGTGTGGGTGACACACAGGTGAGGAATGAGGCTCTGCCAGTAACATTCTGTTTCTACTCCTTCCAGACTGTCCAGGAATGCTTTCGGAGACAGGACAATAGTGAAACTTGCCCTCTGTCTGCCTCACATGACCAACCTCAAGATTCTGCAGTAAGTGTCAGCCTCTGCTCCAGGAAAGCTGGATATCCTGGGAATAGGTGGGATGATTGAAAAGAAGGCATGAAAGAAGGCATGTCTCAGGATTGAGAAACCCTCCACAAGTACCATGCTGTGTAAAGTCACATCAGCTATTCTTGCATCATCTCTTGCAGCGTTAACTTTAGAAATGAACCAGGCATTCTATATACAGTAAAATAACCCTTAAAATTGGGTTAAGTATGTTGGCTTCTAATGCCTCTGGCTGTCCTCTCGTTCTGGTGTAACGTAAGCGTAAGTGTGATCCCTCACTGCTTTGTGGAGGCACCTCTGAGTCATTTATTTCCCTGAACTCAGTGGTACTATGTTTTTAAACCTTTTGTGGAAGTCTTTCTAGGGCTCTAACACATAGGACTTTCTCATACTGTTTTATAGAAGCAAAGCAAGAAATGGGTAAGCTAGAAGAGCTCACTGGGCTCATTTAGCTTAGTGATGTGTCTTCCAGCTTGTGTCTAAGATATAATCAGAAGATAACTTAGGAAAGGTATCCCAGTGGTGGGAGTCTTCAGTCATCTGGATAAGTTCTTACCTTCACTAGAAAGGTGTTGGCAAATCCGCAGATAGGAGATTTCCCATCTGCTCTCTGTTCTTAAGGCTATTCCTCACCCATCTCACACCAATTCCATGAGCAGAGAGCTGGAGCAGGCTCCTGGTGGTACTGGGCAGCCTTTGCTTTGGCAAGGCCCACCTGACTGTGCTCCTTCCTTGAGGAGCAGGAGCAGATCCACTGAACTTGCCTGTCCTTAGGGCTAAGTGTCGTTGGCAGCAACAGGAGCCATGTGACCGCTAGCCACACTGCTGGACCCCATGTTGCCTCCCTGTTTTCCAGACCCTTTCATTAAGACTATCTACAAGGCTGGCAGGTTATTGCCAGCACTAGGAGCTGGTTCAGAAGATGTAGTTGTCTTCCTGGCAAGTTAAATACGAGTTTCTGTTACGGCTTTATTCTAAAGCAATTCTCCAATACTTATGTTTCTTTTGTTAGCTTGCAGAACACTAACATTGGGCCAGCAGGCGGGATGGAGCTGGCCAAAGCCCTGGTGGCATGTGGGCTGCTGGAAGAGATAAGGTAGGCCATAGCAGGTGCACGTGAGATAATGCCAAACCTGTGGATCGTTGTCGCTCTGGGTGGGAATCATTTCAGCTCACAGGCCTGAGCCTGTCACATCGGCTCTTTCTGTGCTCAGGGGGACTCTGCAATCCCTCCACCCATCCTCGACACTTTTTGCAGGATGAGAAGAGACGCTCTCTGGAGGTCACTGCTGCCTGCAGGGCAGTGCACATCACTTGAGATGTTTGTTAAACCTTGTCTGCCCATGCTGTTTGTCAGGATTTGTGTAGCCACACACTGTCGAGCTACTGTATGCAATAACTTGGGAAGTGATAGAATTTCTAAATATGGAACTAACAGAATGGAGGTGATGTGAATTAACTCTTCCTCCTGCATCCTTGGTGCCACCGTTCTTTGTTGTGTGCATATTCTTAACTAAGGAGTTGAATTAGGGTGATGGCAATTTAGGTGTGGGATATGTTAGAGCAGGGAAGGTATCACCTTGGCTTGTGTTTGCTGGTAGAAGAGAACAGAGCAGCACACTCTGGTAAAGGCTGGAAAGCAGTTCCTGCTGCCCTCGAGTCTTTGAGAGCTGTGTCTCCTTCCCACTCTCCCGTACCATCATTTCCTCTTAAGTCACAACAGCCATTAACTCCAGTATAACTTCTTATTTCCAGTTTGAGATGCAATACAGGATGTGCTGCAGGTCTGTCCATCCTAGCCACTGGTATAACTCCAGCTTGCTCTCCGGGCACGGTTCAGTGCACAGTGGACTTAGGTTGTGAGTTAGAGCAGGGCTGTCATTCCCATTTTGCCAAG
The DNA here is from genome assembly GCA_033628505.1 of Tringa tobata. Taxonomy (NCBI): domain Eukaryota; kingdom Metazoa; phylum Chordata; class Aves; order Charadriiformes; family Scolopacidae; genus Tringa; species Tringa tobata. Next base: position 117,439 of record JAHREE010000230.1, read on the forward strand.
CAGGGAATTGGCCCTGAGTTGCCGTGTGTGGATCTGGCTTGTCCTCACTTACTCTGGGTACTAGTTATTGACTGCTAATTCACCTAGTTACATTTTGGTGGTGGCTTTTCTCTGACTGTACCTGGTTTTTTTCTGCGGCCACTCAAAGCTTCTCCATTATTCTTCCAGTTTATCAGAAAATGACCTCGGGGAAGGAAGTATCCGTGCCCTGTCCGAGGGGCTGCCGTGCTTGGAACACCTCCGGAAGGTCGAGTGAGTAGCAGGCACTGAGGGCTGCCAGGGCCACACGTGGCTGCTTCGGTTGCAGCATTGCTGGGGCAGGAGTGCAGCGGATGGTGCTGGTGTGCTGTGTTCACAACTCCTTCTGACACCAAACGTGCCCCCTTTTTTTTTTCTCTCCCTGCTGCTTCAGCTTGAAACTCTGTGGAATCACTGATGATGCTTCAAAATCACTTTCTCACGGCTTCCGACAGTGCCCTTCCATGGAGGAGATAATGTGAGTGGGGGAGTGGATGGGGAGACCCTTTGACACGCAGGTCACTCTTGTTTAAATGTCTGCTCTTACTTTCAAATGCTGCACAGTTCTGATATTGCTAAATATTTACTGATAGCTACTACTAAGTACTTTCTAGTGATAAATTTATTAGTAATTTACTAATTGACTGAATTTACTGCTAAAAATTTCCTGGTATAGCTAGTAGTTTACTGGAAGCTGGAAGTGAAGAGTTTAATGGATTATGGAGGAAACACTAATTTTCAAACTGTGGCCATTATTCTTCTAGCATCTGTTTTGAGAGACAGGACAAATCCCTCATCTTGTTTTCCATGGTCTAAGTCTTGCCTCCCTTTTTTATAAGATGGCCATAGTTGACTCACAGAGCAGAGCAGGAGTTTCTCTGTGCAATGTAGAGGCTGAATTGAGAGCTCAAAGCAAAGGGAAATCAGCCTGTAGATGAACAGGGGACGTCACCAGCCACAGTCTCACTCTCCACAATGAAAAAAATGGGTTGCTCTTATGTGCGGATGTTCAACTTGTTTTCAGTGAACAACATAGGTGGGGTAACTACATTCTCTGCATCTCAGAGATGATCAGAGGGCTGGAGCCTCTCTCCTATGAGGACAGGCTGAGAGAGCTGGGGTTGTTCAGCCTGGAGAAGAGAAGGCTCCAGGGAAACCTTATAGCAGCCTTCCAGTACCTAAAGGGGGACCTACAGGAAAGCTGGGGAGGGACTCTTGATCAGGGAGTGGAGTGATAGGATGAGGGGTAATGGCTGCAAACTGGAAGAGGGGAGATTGAGATGAGATCTCAGGAAGAACTTGTTTGGTGTGAGGGTGGTGAGAGCCTGGCCCAGGTTGGCCAGAGAAGCTGTGGCTGCCCCATCCCTGGAGGGGTTCAAGGGCAGGTTGGAGGGGGCTTGGAGCAACCTGGTGTGGTGGGAGGTGTCCCTGCCCAGGGCAGGGGGTGGCACTGGGTGGGCTTTAAGGTACCTCCCAACCTGAACCATTCTATGAGTATTGCCAGACCCAGGAGAGGTGACTTCTGATGCTGCCACTACAAATTCCAGTGGCATAGTGGGATGAGTAAATCGATAGTCAGTGCGTAGGTGTGTCACTTGCAGTACGGCACTAAGACTAGTTAACCATGGGGTTAGTTTCTACTCCTGCATTATTAACAGATTGGCAGATTCTCCTTTAACAGGGGAGGGGTCTTGTCTTGTCAATGGAGGCACGTGTGAGTTCTCTCATTGGGAAATCTGAGTGTCACGGAGAACAATACGCTGATACCCATGAAATCCCAGAACAGGGAACTGGTTTGGTGGAAGGCCCCAACTCTTAAGCTGGATCCTGTTTTGCCTTTCTTTTTTTGGCTCCCACGCACGATAGAGAAATTCTGGAGTTCCCCAGGCTTGGGCAGAGGAATGGCTCTGTGGGGTGGCCCCACAGAATTTTCGCACTTGCTAACGCATCAGACAGTGAAAAAAACAGCCTTTCAAGAGCCCTGTGAGCTATCCTGTGAACGAGTTCAGAGCCAAAAGGCAACTCTAGGAGCAGGTCTGAGAGGTGCCTTAGCTGCTGCAGCAGTTTAATGCCATCAGCAGAAGGAGGAGTTGCCCTGGAGTAAAGCTGTGTGCTCAGTGGTCATTTTCATTTTTGCATCTCATTCCCTGGCCCTGCAGGACTCTGGAGATAACCACAGTCCTCAGGCTCTGTGGTGACATTCCCTGGTGTCTTACCATACATGGAAATATGTGGTGAAACAGAGGAAATTCCTCAAAAATATGCTTGTAAAACAGGGAAGTGTTTACCTGCCATTATAAGAGGGTGAAAAGATCTTGTAAACAGTCTAGTCTGTGAGGGAGCTTTATCACAGCACTGCTGTTGTTCCCCTTGTGTTTATTGACTGACTCACGGTTGGGGTTTCTTGTCTGTCTTAGACTGTCTTGGAACGCCCTCGGTGATGGAGGAGCCCAAGAGTTGGCCAGTGCTCTCCCAGGGATGGAAAAGCTGAAGATGTTAGAGTGAGTACGACCTTGAGAGCAACCCCAGGGAGACTTGTTTTCTGTCAGAGCCCTCAGCCGCAGCACTTCCAAGAAACACCAACAGTTCGAAACACCAACAGACTTGTGCAGTTCAGGTTCTTACTTAGCATTCTCGCAGCATGCACCGAGGACCAGCCTTGCTTGGGTAATACACAGCAGAGAGAGGCATTTGCCATTTAAGGTGTTTGCAACGTAGCTATCTAAGCAGAAGCTAGTCTGTGAAGGCCTCCTGTTGGAGTCAGGGAAGCCAAACTGGTATTTTGTACCGCCGAATGACCTCAGGTGAGCTGCTTCCTGAAAGCTTTTACTTCTCTTCAGTGTCTGGGATGGGCTAGCTGGGTGTCGAGCTCGGAGCGCCTTCCTTGGTGAAATCCTGCAGCAAGGCAAGCAATCCATCCCCAGGACAGAGTGGCCAAATTGTGGGTGTTGGGCCAGAAGGGCTCACAGGAAGCTCAGATGCAGCTCCTGGAACTGCAGCACAGCCAGGAGCCGGGTTCCATGTCACCAGCTTGTGTGCTGGCCCGGTGGCATCACAGCCCAGCCCTATAAATGGGAGAGAACGTCATCTGCTCAAGAACTGCTCACAAAGCTTTCCTCCCCTTGGCTCTTTGGATTCCATAGATGTGTCTTCTATCTCTCAGCTGTATGAAAATATCAGTCTGTGGGTCACAGGTTTGTCTTGGGCAGGGAAACGACATGGTAGAGCCTGGCTGTTTTACAGGTACAAGCAGAAAGGTTGTGTCGGAGGTAGGAGGACTTGTTACTAGCATTTTCTGGCACTAAGCTCCAAGTGGGATCTATGAGAGTGCTCCAGGGGCAAGAGATCTGCTTCCCAGTCCTGTTGCTAGGAGGAGGTTGCAGGGAGCAGTGCACACTCACTTGCATAATTAGGGCCAAGGTCATAAAGATGAGGCTGATGTAAGTTGTATGACACTGCTGTGCTTGTGCAAAATGTAGCTCTGCTGGAACAGGAGAAGGAGCCAGTGATTATTCAGCTGTTTTCCAGTCTTGATTTGGTTTTGGATTTTAAAACTCTTTTTGTTTCTAAAACAGCCTGGAGAAAAATCGCATTGGTGTCTGCGGGGCCACAAAGCTAGCGGAGGAACTCGCCAAGTGCCCGGAGATTCAATGCATAAGGTAAGCAGGTATCAAGGAGCTCTGGGGCTGCTCAGCATGGGGAAGTCAGGGTGACCAGTCTTGGGACAGATGTGACCCATGCCAGCCTGCTGCCCCAGGTTTGCTGGCATGGAGTAGAATATTGCAGGGGACACAGATGCAAACCAAATAAGCTGAGGATTTTCTAGGCCAGCTCCAGCCCCTTAGAAAGTCCTGGGAAAAAGGGACTTGCTGGCTTTAAATGGGGTAAAATGAAGACCTGTTTGTGTAATGTCCCCATCAGGAAGTTTGTTGCATTTTTTCCTGTAAGTTTTCTTTCTCCCATTATATGTGGTTTCATTTCTGAGATACATTCCTGCCCTGTCCCACTCTGTCCTGGGATCCATATCTTGCAGATACTTGGACACCTGGTTTTTCCCACCCTTTGTCACTGCTTCTCCAAACCCCGTGTATCAAACTCCACTGGAAACCTCTTGTAGGAGAGACCCACTCATCCTTCACCCATTTGAAAAGTCACTCTTCTGAGAGTGCCTCTGATAACTTTCTGGTAACACAGGTCCCACAGCCAAGTGTCTGCTCCTACCTGAACTCTGTCTGGCCCAAAACAGGCTCTGCCTTCCCCAGTAGTGAGAGCAGCCTGAGAGCAACCACCAAGGAATGTTTCTGGTCCTGGCTGGAGCTTGGGACCTCTGGGTTCAGGTTGGTGGCACAGCACAGCACGCACTCCCTTGGACTCCTTGAGCCACTCTGCTCTGCACGGTAGAAGCAGCCCAGTGTGGGCAGTTTTGGGACAGACTCCACCAAATGAGGCAGATGAAGAAGGGTGACTCACATAAACCAGGTTGCTTGTGTGTAACCCAGTTCTTCCCTTTCTGAGCTTCTAGTGGCCTGGGGACTTTCTGAAGTTTTAATCTCTCCCCTAAGAGAGCAGGCAGGTTGCTGCTGCGTTGCTGAAATATGGCAGTACCTCGTGCCTGACTCACTTTGACAAAAACCCAAAGCTACTTCTCCCACTGCCTTTGGCCAGCTCCTCGCTCACCCTGCTGAGTCCTACAGTAACACGTTTGCTGTCGTTGTAGGCTATGGGACAATCCAGTGCCCAAGGGCCTCGCTGAGAATTTGACAAGCCAAGACCCAAGACTGTGTTTCTACTAGCAAGGAAGAGCCCTTGCCTGACTAGGGACTGCTCTCTGTCTCCCACCGCCCTCAAAAATTGCACTGAAGAATCTAGGAAATCAAAGTTCCTACAACTAAAAACTGTAACTATTAAGTCTTCCTTCATTGCACTGAACCAAGTATGAACACTTAGTGGTGGTTTGGTTTTTGTGAGCTTTTATTGTACAGAAATGCAAAAGACTGAAAAGAATTGCTCCTGAGAAGGCAGTGTTCTTGGTGTAAAAACATCAAAGCTCCTCAAGAGGATGAGGTGTATCTGCTCGTGCATTCGGAAAGCCAGAGAAGTATTTAATTATCTTTAATCAAGATTGCAACACCCACAGGGTGTTCCTATAAAAGAATGCACATCCTCTGGGAGAGGATGTAAAATTATTTACAAAATTGTAAATTGTTGACCCTGCTATGAACTCAGGCTGTTTGAAAATTGTATATAACTGTGTGAAATACCTCTCTGATTTTTAGGCAAAAACAGTTAGTGTGTGTTTTAGTTTGCTTCATACCAGGCTCCTTTTCATACAGAATTGCCTCAGTTTCTTGGTAGAAATTTCAAGACTTGTGAAATTGCAAATCATTGGCCAAAAATGATGAATATTTAAACTGTGATAACAAGGAAAGGCTGATATCACTGTAAATTTCAGTGAGAATTTAAAGTACTGAGGTAGTGAAACAATTTGTAAGAAAACTGTGGCTATTGTGTGTGAGAGGAAGTGCACTCCTGACTATTTTCACGTGGGGTTTTGTAGACCTTTGGGTGGTTTTTGGAAGACTTGCACAAATCTCTTTGAGGTGAAGCGAGAGGTCAGTCAGCTTGAACTGTTCACCGCCTGGTAGATCCTTCAAGCCCCTGCTGTCCCCTGGATCCCAAAGCCTACCTGTTGCTGGGCAGTGGAGACTGGGGGCAGAAGATCCCCAACACTCAGCAGAGGAAACATGGAATTGTCAGAGTTGGAAGGGACCTTCTAGAGATCATCCAGTCCAACTCTGCTGCCAAAGCAGGGTTGCCCAGAGCACATCACTCAGGACGGCATCCAGGCGGGTCTTTGAAGATCTCCAGAGAAGGGGACTCCACACCCTCCCTGGGCAGCCTCTTCCAGGGCTCTGGCATCCTCACCCCAAAGAAGTTCTTCCTCAGATTTGAACTTCCCATGTTCCAGCTTGTGCCCGTTGCCCCTCGCCCTGTCACTGGGCACCACTGAAAAGAGTCCGGCTCCATCCTCCTTCAACCCACCCTTTAGGTACTTGTCAGCATTAGTAAGGTCTCCCCTCAGCCTTCTCTTCTCCAGGCTGAAGAGTCCCAGCTCTTTCTGTCTTTCCTCATCAGGGAGATGCTCCAATCCCTCCTTCATCTTAGTTGCCCTACGCTGGACTCTCTCCAGTAGTTCCCTGTCTCTCTTGAACTGGGGAGCCCAGAACTGGATGCAGTATATTCCAGTTGTGGCCTCACCAGTGCAGAGTAGAGGGGGAGAATGACCTCCCTTGACCTGCTGGCCACAATTCTCCCTATGCAGCCCAGGATTCCATTGGCCCTCTTGGCAACAAGGGCACATTGCTGGCTTGTGGATAGTTTACCTGGACCCCGAGATCCTTCTCCTCAGAAGTGCTTTCCACCAGGTCCACCCCTAACCTATACTGGTGTCTGGCATTCTACCTCCCCAGTTGCAGGACCCTACCTTTGCCCTTGTTGAACCTCATTATGTTCTTCTCTGCCCAGCTCTCCAGCCTGTCCAGGTCTCTCTGGATGGCGGCAGAGCCCTCTGGAGTGTCAGCCAGCCCTCCCAGTTTGGTATCATCAGCCAACTTGCTGAGGATACACTCTGTCCCCTCAGCCAGGTCATTGATGACTATGTTGAACAAAACGGGACCAAGTATTGGTCCCTGTGGGACACCGCTGGTTACAGGCCTCCAACTTGACCCAGATTCATTAATGACAACCCTCTGAGTTCTGTCACACAGCCAGTTCTCAGTCCACCTCACTGCCCCCTCATCTAGCCCGCACTTCCTTAATTTCCTAATGAGGTTGATATGGGAGACAGTGTCAAAAGCCTTGCTGAAGTCAAGGTAGATGACATCTGCTGCTCTCCTCTCATCCAGTTATAACATCATAGAAGGCTATCAGATTGGTCAGGCATGTTTTACCCTTGGCAAATCCCTGTTGATGTTGACCACTTCCAGTAACTTCCTGTTCCTGAAGATGTTCAGAGATGACGTCCAGAACAAGTCGCGCCTTTACTTTCCCAGGGACAGAGGTGAGACTAATTGGCCTGTAGTTCCCTGCGTCCTCCTTCTTGCCCTTTTTGTAGACTGGAGTGAGTTTGCTTTTCTCCAGTCCTTGGGCATCTCTCCTGTTCTCCGTGACCTTTCAAAGATGACGGAGAGTGGCCCAGCAATAACATCTGCCAGCTCTCTCAGCACTCGCCGGTGCATCCCATCTGGGCCCATGGACTCATGGATGTCTAGTTTGGCCAAGTGGTCTCTAACCTGGTCCTCCTCTACAGAGGGAAAATCTTCCTCTCTCCAGACCTTCCCCCTTGTCTCCAGGGTCTGGGATTCATGAGGGAGTTTTAGCAGTGAAGACCGAAGCAAAGAAGGCCTTCAGTAACTCTGCCTTCTCTGTGTCTTCCACCACCAAGGCGCCCACCTCATTCATCAGTGGGCCTACATTTCCCCTAGTCTTCCTTTTTCTATTGATATAGTGAAAGAACCTCTTCTTGTTATCTTTAACCGTAGTGGCCAAGTTAAGTTCTGCTTGAGCTTTGGCCCTTCTAATTTCCCCCTGCATAGCTTCACTGTGTCTTGGTATTGCTCATAAGTTACCAACCCGCTTTTCCAGAGATTGTAAACTTTCCTTTTATTCCTGAGGTCCAGCCAAGGCTCCCTATTTAGCCAGGCTGGTCTTCTTCCCCGACGGCTCGTTTTTTGGGACCTGGGGATGGCCTTCTCCTGTGCTTATGGACTACAGCTGCCCCTGGCATGTGTGGAACGCCAGCTTGCATGGTGGGACTGTGGCCATGTCATTATTTATTAACTTGTGTTATAACGTTTTCCTTACATGTCTGTGCTGTAAATATTTAATCCTTGTGGTGGATTTATTTATGGAATTTTGTTTACAGCAGCGTTTGCCTGGGGAGAGCTAACTGATCTGATTGGGGCAGGGCAGGGGTTTGGGATGAGATGGAAGTGCTGGTCCAGCAAAGCTTGGGACAGAGGACGTGGGCAGCTAGTGCCTGTGACTCCTGGGGGAGCCACTGTCCTTACTGAAGGATCAGCATCAGGCTCTGAGAGGTGCTGACACTCTTGTGGAAGGGCAGGATGCATTTTGCAGAGTACTGTGCTCTGAGAGGGGTTTAAAAGGCAACAACAAAGGAAAAAAAAGTACTAAAGTTCCTTATCAGGCCATAATTCAATGAAATAATCAAGTACTTGAGATTCAAACACTGGAGTTAGGGAAAGCTTCACCAAATGCAGCTTTAGTTTCATGCTGTGTTTTCAGATCTAGTTAGCAGATGCAAATCTTCCCAGTGCCCATCAGAGGAAGATTATGGCACAAAAGGCAGTGTGATCATGTACCAAAAGGTGTCTTGGTGCTGCGAGCTCTTCATAGCGTCCAAGGTGAGCATGTTCCTCAGCTGGGCTCTTCTCGGGCCCTAGTCTCCTGGGACTTCTTTTTGGAAATACAAGAGGTTGGACAACGTTTGCAGTAACCATCTGTTTCAGTCCCAGCTGTGGGCTGAAAATTCATTTCTTCTTGTATTTGAAATACCCTTTTAGTAGGACTCTGTGTGATAAATAGTAGAGGTTGAGTTTTACTCCATATGAAGAAGGAAAGGATCGGACATTTTAATGCACTTTGTGATGGCTGTTTTGTTATCTTTGATACCAACTGTGGCCAGAACCTTTTGGTGTTCCCACCGGCCCCTGTACCCGGCAGAGATCCAGGCAACAGCGCCGTCAAACACAGCTTTCCTCAGCTCTGGGGTGTCACCTCGTTGATGCCACCCACTCCTGCATTTGAATTTGTTCAGGTGTCATGATAATTTATTTCCTTTCTTTACGGGTGTGAAACATGCCTTCCTGCTCGTTGTTTTTCCTCCTTTTTTTGATGAGGAAAAATGTGCTTTAACTGAATAAATGAGAATGTTGCTTTGGTGAGTGCTTGACTTTTCAAGTTGGTTTTGCTTTGCGTGTCTTGGGTGCTCACCCTCCATGGCTGCCTTGGGTAAAGCAGCTACTGCAGAGAGGTCTCCCGGGTTTGGATGGCATTGTTGGGTTGTTTTCTTGTAAGGAAATGCACTATTTAAGAATAAATGAGACCTGAGATTCCCCCTGCAGTTCCCCTGACTCCTGAAGTTAGGAAGCATGTGTCCATGCCGTGAGGTTTGCAGTAATGTGAGGTGTGCTGTGAACTCTGCTGCCACAGAGGGACTCGAGATGCTAAATCTCATTGCACACCTGCATTTCTTGGGTACTTCCCCAAATTTGGGGTTAGCTCCCAGATGGGCATCTGTCTGACCTGAGAGCGGCTGTCCCAGCGAAGCCGGGGAAGGGACTTGCAGGTCCTCACAGCATCTTCTCCAGAACACCAGGTGTCACCAAACCCCCAAAAATGGCAAGCAGTTTCGGCTCAAGGCGGGCTCTGTGCTGTGTTTTGAGTGCGTGGGTTGCATTTTAAAAAAATAAAATTGAGATTTGGATTGAGCTGTATGTGAAACACAAGACGATGGGTCCCCAGTTTGTGTCTTACACTGCCTGCCAAGGACTTTGGGCTCCCCTTCCCCCCCATTCTCATCGCGCTGCCTGTGTCCGTATTCCCAGCTTCTGGTCCTGGCTGAAAGTTTCCGGGGGGAACCCGAAGGCTTTGTCCAATTTTGAGGGGTTAAATGAATCCTCTGGTGTGCAGAAAGACCAGAGGCCGTTGGGGATTGTGTGTGATGGCTGAATACCAAACCCGTTCCCAAATCGATAATTAACGCGGGCCATTTTTAGAGCTGTTACTATTGGGTTTCAGATTTATTGCGGTCCAAAAATGGAAATGTATCAGGACACTCTGCACACCCCTATTGTTTCGGGCAGCCTGCAGTCTCCAGAAGACAATGTCTGAACTAGTCACTACTGGTTCCCTACACAGAAGAGATTTTTGCCCCCCCACACCCCCCGAGACCAGATCTTTAGAAATAAATAGGCTGCTGTAAGTAGAGGCGCTGCGGCGGGTGGCGAGGAGCCCGGGTTTGGTGCTGGGGAACAGCCAGAGCCAGGCTGGGCTCCAGACTTTCCCACCCTAGGGCTGGAAACGCAGCCCCCCCAGCTCCAGGTAGCGCTGGAGCTGCTGTGACCCGGAGGTGTCGTGCCGGGCGAGAGAGAAAACATGGGGAAAAACTGATTTTGGAGAAAACGGGCACGTTGGTGTTCATGAGATAGTGTCTGCCTCTCCCTGCTTCTCCCCCAGAGCAACATTTGAAGCCCTGGGGTGCGGAGGCAGGAGGGTCTGGTGCTTCCCCCACTGAATTCCTCTTCCAGGCACCACCTCGTCTCTCCCTGCCATGGCTCCTGGCTGGGTCTACACAAAAAGAAAGGGTTTTGCTCCTAAAAACTAGGCTGAGGTTGGATGTTTGCGTTGGTTGGGTTGAGCAGGAGCATCCGTGACCTGTTCCTGCGTCCCCTGGGTGGGAAGGGAGGGAGGGGGGGCTGGCAGAGGGATGGGGGACACCTCATCCAAGCAGAAAACTGTCTCAGGGCCTTGAAACTCTTCTGCCTTTCACGGCTCAAGCTGCGGGAGAGGGGGGGGAATAGGGGACTGGCTTATTTTACCCACAATCTCTAAAAGTAAAGGGCTCTGTACAGATAAAGCTGGTTTATTTAATCTGTAGCCTCAAAGGGAGGCGTCCGGCCTTATCATCCTATCTCCCTATCAAAAATACCTACTGAAATATCCCTGACACCCGATGATGTGTCCACACAGGGTCAGACAAGGTTCTTAGTGGTTCATTGGGCGCAAACCTTGGTGGTACCAGCAGCTTTTCAGGTTGAGCTGGAGGGGGGGGAGAATGAGGAGGTGGGTTCCCCTCCGCTTTTGGGACGTGCCACCAGAACCTGCCACTTTTCCTTATTTTTTAACCAGCTTTTTTATTGTTTGTTTGTTTTCCCCAGGGGGGGAAGCAGCAGCACCCCGACCCAGAACCCCGTATTGCTTTCCCCGGGGGTGATGCCAGCATCCCGGGGAGCATCCCCTCCCCCCCCCCAAAAAAAAAAAA
>JAHREE010000230.1:128759-203732 GCA_033628505.1 Tringa tobata
CCCACCCGGGGGTGTGGGGGGGGGGGGTGGGGGTGGGGAAGGGGGGGGGGATGCGCTGGTGGTGACTTCGGATATCCCGGCCGGAGGGTCGTGCTGGCTGGGCAAGGGAAGCGTGGTGTGGGGTGGGGATGGGGGACCTTGTGGGGGCAGCGTCCCCCCACCGACTCGTCATGGCGGGGGGGGGCATGGTGTCCCTTCTGCCCTCCCGTCTCCTGGGACAGACCTTTGAACCCTTGGGACAGACCCTGCTTTCCTTGGGATAGACCCTCCGTCCCCTTGGACAAGACCCTTCGTCCCCTGGGAAAGACCCTCTGTCCCCTGGGGCAGACCTTTGAACCCTTGGGACAGACCCTCCATCACCTTGGGACAGACCCTCCATCACCTGGGACAAGGGGACCCTCCGTCCCCTTGGAGAAGACCCTTCATGCCCTGTTGGGATAGACTCTCCTTTCCCTGGGATAGACCCTCCGTCCCCTCGGACAAGACCCTCCATCACCTGGGTCAAGGGGACCCTCCGTCCCCTTGGAGAAGACCCTTCATCCCCTGGGACAGACCTTTGAACCCTTGGGATAGACTCTCCTTTCCCTGGGATAGACCCTCCGTACCCTCGGACAAGACCCTCTGTGTCCTGGGACAGACCTTTGAGCCCTTGGGATGGACCCTTCATCCCCTTGGACAAGACCCTCTGTCTCCTGGGAAGAAACTTCCAGCCCCTGGGACAGACCTTTGAACCCTTGGGACAGACCCTCTTTCCCTGGGACAGACCCTTCATCCCTTTAGACAGACCCTCAACGCTCGAACAGCCCCTCCATCCCGTGGGACACCCCCCTGCCCTGCTTTACCTTCCCCTTCCCCTGTGGTCATACACGGTGCAGGAGTTGTCCCACCTGTCCCCGCTCTCCGTGCAGCCACATCCACTCCTAAAGATGCCAAGGGGACGTGTCACCCCCCAAGCAAACGCCGGGGCCTGGTGGCTTCGCTCCCCAAGGCCGGGGACGTTGGGCAGGGGCTTTTCCTGGCAGCTCCCACAAGCGCCTCTCCTCCTCCTCCTCCTCCTCCTCCTCTTCCTCCTCCTCCGGGCGGTGGGAGATCTGCCCAGCTGAAGGCTGGGGAAGTGCAGAAGCGCGTCCCTGGGAGCTGTTGCTGCTCCGGCTGGGGGTGCAGCGTATTTAGGGGGGGAGCCGAGAGGGTCTGTGCTCCCCGATGGGTTGTCCCGTCCTTCTCTGAGCCCAGCAAGACGCCCCATCCCCGGGGGTGGTGGCGAGCGGAGCGTTGCGCCTGGCAGCGTGAGAGCGCGGGGAGGATGGCAGGCAGGGAGGTGTTTTCCCATCGGTTCCGCCAGCCCGAGGACCTGATGCAATAAGTCTGCGGGTGAGTAACCCTAATTTAGGCTGGATTAAAGCTGGCGGGGGCTGGAGGACCTTGTGGGCAAACACACCCTTCAGAGCTGGTCACCACAAGGAGGGTGGAAGAGGAGGGAGAGGTGAGTCCGGAGCCGAGCTGCGGTGGCAAAAAGGGCTCCAAAGGGCTGGATCCCTCCTGATGACTCCCTGAGAGCCCGAGCTGCTTCGTTGGAAGGCTTTGGGAGGATCCCTGTGAACCTCGAGACCCAGATTTGAAGCCTCCTGGAGATGTGCTCGAACCCTGCTGGAGGAGCTGGGGCCAGAACGGGGCCGGTGGGAGCACAGCCCGGGGGTGCTCAGCTCCGACACCATTCCCTGCCGCCGGCATCGGCCTCCTCCTGCCAGCCCGGGCACTGGGGGTTCATGGCGGCGGGTGGTACCACGGTGCTTTTCTGGGGTCAGAAAGGGGTTTATTATGGGCCAGACCTTGCCTTTCCCCGGCGGGGGGCAGGGAGTGGAGCCAATGGAGGAGGAAGGCTGGGAAGAAAAGCTCGGGGCACGCGGGAAGGATCTGTTTTGAAGAAGTGGGGCAGTGGGGGATGTTCTGGAGTACCCTCCAGGAGACACCGTGTGTGCTTTGGCTGCAGCTGCGTGACAGCCTGGGACATACCTTTTTGGTTTCTCTGCTGTCACCTCCCGAGTGTCACGGCTGGGATAACGTGGAGCCGAGGCACCTGGTGATGCTTCCAGGTGTCCCCAGCAACGCAGCCACTGGCGCCACGGGCAGCCCCCAGCCCTGGGGAGACAGGAGCTGCTCTCCGAGAGCCTGGCATCCCTCGCCACCCCGGGGCCGGGCTGTGCCTGCCTCCTGAAATGACATGGCCCACCCTGGGGACGTCCTTGCTCCCGGGGTCTGTGCTGGTGGGTGGCAGGGGACCCCCCAGGCCGGTTCCTCTCACGCTGGTAGAGTTTACAAAGCCACGGCTTGTGGTGGGTCAGGGGACCCTGGAGCCACGGGACACAGACCCCACGTACTGGGGTTTCCAGTGCGGAAAAAAACCCTTTAGGGTTTGGCCACCGGAGCTGAGCTGTGGGTGAAGGTGCTCTTTGCCCTGGGGCGGGGGGATTTACTGGCCGTGCAGCCCCCCCACTGTCACCATCTCCCGGTGATCCGGCTCCCGCACCCCGGAACGGTGGGGTCACCCCCCGAGTTACCAGCCTGCCCCGGTGTGTGCTGCCCCGGCTTTGTTTGAGTCCCAGCAGTCTCGGTGCGCGCGTGGGAAGGGTCTGGGGGGAATAACTCCTTCTCTCACCCCATTGCACCCGGGGAAAAGAGTTTCCTGCTGACTTCAGTGGAAACCTCTGCCCGGGGAAAGCTGGCTGGAGTCACTCGTGCCACCGTAAATCGGGACTTGTTCTCCAGGAGCCGTCGGCGAGCTGAGGACGTAATACTCTGCTTAATTGATGAAAAATCAAGGCTTGCAGTCTCCTGTCCCGCTCTGGGGTTGCCAGCTCTCATAAGGAGCTCTTTATGTGACAGCCCTGGCCTGCCTTCAGGGGCAGGGTGGGGGGAAAGGAGAAGAAAAGGTAAATTTTCTGGTGTGGGGGAGTAGCCGGGCGTTAGAAACGGGGCTCCTGGCAGGATGCAAAACCGCAAAATGGCATGAAAAAAAAAAATTCAACGCTTTTCCCCCCCCAAATAATCTTACAGTTTTTCTTTTAAACCTCTAAAATATCTATGGAGGGATCTGAGTCATCACTTTTTTGCCGCTTTGGCTCAGTTTCCTGGCCACTGGCTTTGCGAGGTTACTTGTTTGGATGACGGGAGCAGGGGAAAAAGTAATTCCTGGGAGCTCAGGTGATCGTAGCAATGTTGTTAAAACACCAGAAAAACAAACATAGTATTCAGCAAGAAGGGCTCCACCTTTTATTTGCCTCACACTTTTGCTGAGGCTTTGGGTTTGGGAGCTGCCAGATTTTCTGCCTGTAGCCAGCAGGAAAAAGCTCGCGTCTAAAATAGTCGCCTTCCCCCCAGCCCTGGATTTTCCATCATCACGTGATTCCAGAAGCTGAGGATTTAAGAAGAAACATCAGCCTTCGTGAGACTGATTTCACAAATGAGATGAGGTGGAAACGCAAGTTTTGGTGTTAAACAGCAAGTCCAGGGCTGTGCAGCCACTGAACCCAAGTTTCATGGTCCCTCCAGCGGCGTCTGACGCTGTTGGGAAAGGGTCGAGAATTTATCAGCCCTAATTCTCATTAAAAAATGCTGCGTTTTTTTGTATCGCTGGCACCCAAATCCATCTCAGGGTGAAGCTTTGCACGTCGAGTGGCAGCGCCTCTCTTCTGCCAAGCAGGCCGATAAAATACGATTTATTTTTTTTAGGAAAAGCTTGGATTGCAGCGATGAGGGTCACCTGCCCGTGGGCAGAAGGTGGGCTCCAGCCTGTGGGGACATCAATGGCTTGGTGTGGGCATGGCCGTGCGAGTGGGCATTGCACATAAACGCCCATTGATCGCCATTTATTTACGTTATCGGGGAACAGCTCCGAAGCTCCGGCCGACGTGGGGATGGGACGATGCATGGGACGGAGAGACTCGGGCGCTCGTCCCCCTGGGGGGCTGCTGGCAGGGCCCTGCTGGGCACCACGCTTGTAATTTTGGTGTGTTAGAAAGCACTTACAGATATTTCTCATTATCTAAGCGACGATTTTTTTTTTTTTCCCTTCCTCTTGTGGTGTATGGTGTTGGCTGGAAATAGAAATTCGATTAAAATTCAGAAAGCCAGCATTTTTGTTTTCAGTAACTCAGAGAAGCCTTTAATAAGTTAAACAGCCAGAATTTGTTCAGTGTGCTTAAAACGCAGGGTGTTCCCCCTGCACCTGCGAGGGACCCCCGCTGGCTGGGTGTGCTCTACAGCCCGGCCTTCCCCAGGAGGCTGCCCCCCTCCTTTACAGGTCCCAGGGTCTGCCTTTAATTAAGCCCACTTTTTCCTCCAAACCTCCTTTTACTGGTTGCTGAAACCGGTATGTGCCCCCACCACGGCGAAAGCAGCTTGCGTGGCAGCCGCAGGGCCGGGGTGGGAAAGTTTGAAGGCAGCAGCTAAAATCTGTCCCAAATCCTGTGGGTGCCTTCTCCTCCCTCCCGGCCTCTCCTGGTCCCCTTCTTCCTCCCACCCGGAGCGTGTCCCCGGGATGAGCACTGCTGCCGCGGGGAGAGAAGGGACGCCTGCGTGGCGTTTGCGTCCCTTGGACGGAGCCTCCTGCGGGTGCTGGGCACAGGGGCAGCCTCCTCCTTGTCAGGTTGTGCTGTGCCCCCTGCCCTGGGAGCTGGCAGCGGGTGAAGGCAGCGGGTGAAGAGCTGGCACGTGAACCTTCTCCTTGGGTCTGGAAGGACGGTTCTTTAAAGGGTTTGACGCAATTGCCAGGATTTGCAGTGACATCATGATGTTTTCTGCCCTAAATCACAGATTTCCCTAAACTGAGCCCCAGAGCAAGCCTGTAGTCAAGTGAAAAACGTGCAGCCTTCCCAGCCTCTCTAAGCCACACGCGCCTTTGCCAGCAGAGACCGGGATGGGGTCGGTCCCTGCGCTCGGCCATCGCTGCGGCCTGAGCCGAGGGTGCTACTGCGCCCCCTTTCCCTGCCCCTCAACGGCCCCTTCCCCTTCCCCTCCCCAGAGCAGCAAAGCCCAGCCCTGCTGCCACTCCGGAAACCACGCGCGGATTTGCAAGCAGGGCATGCAGCGGGCACGGGATGCACAGAGGGTGCAGGACATGCAGTGGGTACAGGGCATGCAGTGGGTGCAGGGCATGCAGCAATCGCAGGGCATGCAGCAATCACAGGACATGCAGTGGGTGCAGGAAATGCAGCAGGTAAGGGCATGCAGCGGGTGCAGGGCATCCAGTAATCGCAGGGCATGCAGCAATTGCAGGACATGCAGCAATCGCAGGGCATACAGTGGGTGCAGGACATGCAGCGGGTGCAGAGCATGCAGCGGGTGCAGGGCGTGCAGCAATCACAGGACATGCAGTGAGTGCAGGACATGCAGCAATTGCAGGACGTGCAGCGGGTGCAGGGCATGCAGCACTCTCAGGACATGCAGCGAGGCCGGGCCCTGCCTCCCGCAGAGGCCGCCCTGGGGCGGGTGTGCGGTCGCAGCCGTGGGAGCAGAGCCCGTCTCTCTTCCCTCAGGTTTCCAGGAAATACTTCTGTTGTTGATGATGTTTTTTCGCCACTTCCCGGTTTTCCCAGCGCTGCCCCCCAGGCAGCCGGTGGCTGCAGCTCCCGCAGGCCCCGCCACCGCCGGTGCTGCCTCCCGGCCCCGCGTCACGGCGGGGGGCGGAGGAGCCAGTTTTGCTTTCGTTTGCCCGTCCCTTCCCCCGGAGCCCCTGGGCCGCTGGGACCCGGGGCTGTGTCCCCTCCGCAGCGCTCGGCGCCCCCCGGGGCTCGGGAGCTCTCTCCGGTAAGTGGCTTTAGGCGCTTTGGGGACCCTGTAGTGACACTTCCATCCAGCCAGGCTGGGGAACGTTGCCCTCCTCTCCCCCGGTGCAGGGGGGTGCCGGGTCAGTGGCATCCAAGGCCGCGGGCGCGTTGGGAGCACCCAAAGGCCTTTGGTTTCACCCAACGTGTCCCTGGTTTAGCGGCACCTCCAGTCTCTGCCCTTCCGTGGGTGTGAGCCCCCTGCGGGGACGTGGGTCCTGGGGCAGTGACGGGGCAGCGGGGGGACCAGCCACCCCCCCGGAGGGATGCTGCCATGGGTATGGGTCTGCCAAAGAGGGTCTTGCCTTTCCCAATGCCCTCGTACCCGGGGGTGGCAGCTCCCCTTCTCTCCAGGGCGACTGGTCGGGGCAGAGCAGCCCCAGGGACCCTCCGTGTCGGCTTGGACGGGGGGGACAGCCAGGGTGGGAGGGTGTGGAGGAGTCTCCCTCCCACCCTGCGGGTCCCTCATCCTGAGCCCGTTTCTTGGCTGGTGCCACTCTCTTCTGGGGTGCGGCAGCCGCGGTGCCACACGCAGGGATGGCAGAGGCAGCTGGAGGTGGTGGATTTGGGCTTGGCACCTGCCTGACCCCTGGGCTGGGCAGGGGAAGTGCTTTGGAGCTGCTTTTCAGGTTGATGATGTTTTCAAGGTGGGAGGAGCAGCGGATGGTGCTGACGAGCCCTGGGCTTTGCAGGCAGCAGAGGGAGGTCCCCGAGCTCATGGGTCTGGGCGAGGGGAACATTAGTCCATCCACCCGGCTTCTTCAGAGCATCTTCTCCTCATGGCCTTAAATCCCAACAGGCAGTGGGACAGGGTTGGTCCTTTGGGTCCCTTGGGTCGGGGAGAGGGGAAACAGCACGGAGCAGCGAGGGGCTTTGCCCAAGGAGGAAAAGGGAAACGGTGGTCTCGTCCTCTCCGGCTGTGGTGGGATGGCTCTGTGCCACAGCCGAGGTCGGGGCCATGGTATGTGACCAGCAGAGGAGCTCTGCCGGTGTGATGAACCATAAATAATGATGTCTCATAATCCCCTTTCCCTTGAGGGCCTTGTGTGCTGGACCTGCTAATACCATTACCCTGGTGTGATGTATTACGCTCTTACGGTGTCTGTCACTGTCCCAACTCCACAGAGTGCCAGAGAAACTGATGCTCCAGCATCTTCCTGTGGATGCAGAGATGTCCCTGAGCGTCCCGCAGGCTGCCTTGGGAAATGGCAGTTGGGGCAGGGATGCTCCTGTCCTGTGGCCTGTCCCGTGCCCCCTTACCAGGTCCTGCCCTTGGGCTCCTGGGCAGGGCTAATTAGACCGTGGCAGATGAACACCCAGCCAGGGCTGGGCTGCTAAAGGGTGTTGCTGGGCCACCTGGCAGCGACACCCATGGGTGGGACAGGCCGTGTCGTGGTTCCTCTTCTCCCACTGCCCGGGTCCTTGCAAGCCAGCTGGCTGCCTGGTGGGGTGTCCGGAGGCAGAGCTGCAGTGTCCCCTCTGTCCCCGAGCAGCTTCACCCAGGGACTGCTGGGCGGTCCCCAGGAGGTTTTGTGGCTTCTGCAGGTTGCCTTTCACCCATCCCTCAGCCCAGGCAGGGAAGCAGCGATCCTTACCCCTGCATCCAGCTGGAGAAGCTGAACAGGGCTCCTGAACCTGAGAGTCAGAGGTGCACGTCCCAGGGCTGCGGAGGGAGCGATGAGCATCCCTACGGGCAGGTCCTTCTGCGTGGGAAGTGCTTCTTTCTTCAGAGTTGATGACCCCAGATTTGCTTGGATGTGGCTTAGTGGGTGGTGTCCTCGTTACCCCTCCAGTTGCTCTCTGGAGACAGATCTCCTGCTAGGTGAAACTCTCCCTGGGCAGTCAGGCTGGGATCCTGATGTCCCCGCCTGCCCTGTGCTGGGCCTGGGATGCTGGGATCAGTCTCACCTAACTCCAGCACCTAATTGCCATGGGTGCTCCAGGAGCTGGGGGAGAGGATGCTGCAGCCCGTTTGAGACCCCGCGTGGGGCACAGGTACCCCCTGAAGACACCAGTCCTGTGCCTTGTTTCTCGGCTGGGGCCTGTATTGCCCATCCTGCTCCCTGCCCAGTCCTGCTGCAAATCCTGGCTCTCCCCCTTCTCTTCTCCTTCGCCGCTCTGGCCCTGTCCATCCTGGATGCTTCAGGCGTTGCCTGACCCGCTCCTCTCCATCACTCCCAGGGATGAACCATGGTTTGAGGTGGGAACTTCATGGGAATGTAGCTTTTGGCTGATTCAGAGCAGCCCTTGGAAACTGGTGCGGGGTCTGGTTGAAGGTCTGGGCTTAAACGAAAGGTTTCATGTGCCGTGGAAGTACAATGGTGTTGCAGGCCCTGGCGCTTCCCGGATTCTGTTTTGGAGGGACATTTCATGGTCACGTTGTCTGTCTGGCCCCAGATCCCTCTAACGGTGTCGTTATGGGGGTACTGTGACTTGCATCTCCGCCAGCCCCGGGGAGATGCTGCTGGAGGTGGCAGGGTGGGGTTGTCACCGCCGACAGCCTGGGTGACCACACCGCTTGGAGCCACATTGGCTCGGTGGCAGTTGAGTGGCCCCGTGTCCAACCCCGCTGGCACCCACCTGCCCCATCCTCACGGTCTGCCGTGTCCCTTGTCCCCGGTGCCTGGAGTAGCCTGGGTGGGTTTCTTTGCACCGCGGAGCAAAGGAAGGGCTGGGGCTGTTCCTTGGCTGGCAGTGGCTGCTCTGCAGCGGCGGTGATGGGGAGACTTCTCCCAACCATCTGAATTCGAATTGGTTTAGCTATCCAACCACAAAACGGAGTTTGAACCCTTTCCCAGACCATTAAAGCTACCTTTCACTTTCTCCTTCATGACAGACTCATTTAGCTATTGCCAAATGGCATTGTACCATATTAAAATAAAGCAGAGATTGCAACGAGACGGCGAGTGATGGGACTTTTCAACCCACCAAAGACCTCTCTCCACCAAATACCTCTTTCCCTTGAAAGTGCCTGAATGCAAGAAGTGTCACCAGGATGGACCTGTGTTTGGTGCCTTGCTCTGGGGCTTTGGTTCATCCTCCATTTCTGCCTCAGTTTCTCCCCTGGGCTTTTGCTCCTGTTTCCTGCAGGACTTGGAAAATCACCCTTGGCTGTCCTGGCACGCTGGCTGGGAGGTTCTGGTCTCCATCGCAGCTGGGTCCAGCAGTGATCTGCACAGCATCTTCTCTTGCTGGCTGGGACATGGGGACACAACCTTGTGAAGCCACTTTGGGGGGGGGGGCAGCTCTGGTGCCATGGGGTTTGCCTTGGGGTTTTCCTGCGATTTGTGATTCCCAGGACACCCCAACTGATTTTGTGGATCATCACCCGCTGGAGAAGCTTGCCTGGGTGCTGCTCTCGTACCGCTCGGTGCAGCCGTTGGGGTTTTGGCAAAGAGGACGCTGTCTACTCCGGCACCAAACCATGCCAAGACCTGGTGGGCAGGGGCTTTACTGGGGACAACAGGGGTCTGAGAGGAGCTGGGCGTCGTGGGTGACTATTGCCTGGGCATGAAATGAAGCCGTAGCCACTGTTGCCCTGAGGTGGCCACCAGCTGCTCTCACACCTTGCTTAGGATGGGATTTCACAGCACTGGTGCGAGAAACCCAGCTGTTGGCATGAGCAGCCTCACCCATTGAAGCACCACGAGGCACAGGTTCCATCAGGAAGGGTTCACTGGGGAAATTACTTAACTTTGTTGTCCTGAAACCCTTTTTCCCCACTGTATCGGGCCCCCAAAATAGTGCCCCTCCAGTATAGTCCCTTTGGCTCCTTCCATCAGGCAGGGCTATGGGACTCGCTCACAGCCTGGAAACCAGAGCCCAGCCTGGGCATCCCCTGTGCCGTGTCTGCCCTTGAACCCATGGGAATTTGGGAGAATTTGAGCTCATTGCCAGCCGTGCCCCCCGTGCTGGGACGCTCGGAGGCAACTTTCAGCCTTTCCCTGCCTCGCAGGAGAGATGAAGGTCCTCTGATGGAGCGGGTCCCCAGGGTACATGCTTGCAGGGACTTTTCTGCTTCCCCCAGCTTGCTCACCCGCGTGGAGGCATTTGCTGGTGACACTGGTGGCACCGTGTTGTGTACATGACTAATTGCACGCGCATTCAGAAGGTAACGAGGCTGTCATTAAGACCAGGTGCAGGCTGGTGAATCCAGTGTGTTGCCTAGGCGAGACTGAAAGGCAAACATTTTTTTTTTGCTTTGCAAAAATAATTCTGGAGATGCCTGTATTTGTTGCCAGGAGGGAGGAGAGCGGCCGGTGTGGGTTTTGCCAGTGTGGGGAGCTGCGTGGGGCATCCGCCGGAGCACATCCCAGCCTTTCCTGCCGTCTCCAGCTCCGTGGGTGCTGCATCTCAGCTTTGCTGCTGCTCTGGGCAGCTGGTCCCTGTCCTCCCGCTCCTCTCCTTTGCTTCAATCTCCTGACAACCCGTTTTTGCCTCCTCTTCCTCCTCCCTCGGGCGCTGCTGCTGACTGGCGGGGTCTCCGCTCCCGGTAAAAAAGCGTTACAGGAACCCAAACGTACCCGTTTGGTACCCACCTCTCTCATTTCCCTCCTCCAGAACGGGCATTTGCTTCTACAGCTGCAGGAGGGGCAGCCCCAGTGAGTAAACTGAGTCACAGGTGACTTCTGTGGGGCATGACAGAAACGATGGGTGGTCCCAAAGAAGCGGAGGGACATCCCCAGGAGGGAGCCAGGGGGACTTTGCACCGGTCACCAGTGGATGTTGGTACTTCTGGGGCTGTTTCAAATATGCCTGGTATTCCCTGTGAAAATCACAGAATCTTCTCCTTGAGGAGAGGAGATCACTGCAGTTTGACGGCAATATTAATATTTAAAAAAGCACCCAAACTGTTTTGCTTAAAGCACAGTGGCATGGCTTATTTTTTTTCCTTATTCTTTTCCCTATTAATGCTTAAATTGGGGCCTTAGCGTGGCCCGAGTGACTGCTTCTCGCGGGGCTTCTCTTCTGTGAAGGGAAGTGGAACCTCCCAGGGCAGAGGTTAGTTTATGAAAGAGATAACTCCTTCCCCTCCTCCTAGTTCAGACCAGAGTGGAAAAAGAGATCCCAGGGCTTCGAGCCGGCCCTTCTGCACATGCTTTGGGGATCTGCTGGAGAGACTGGGGGGACCATGGGGTGAGGGAAGAAGAGGAGGAGGGGAAGGAGAACATCTCCGTGTGTTGCTCTGGGGCTCACAGGTGTTCATCTCAGGTATCCTGAGCGGTCCCAGGGCTTATGCATGCCCCCAGCTGGCAAAACCAACAGGACGTTGTGGATGGGGAGCAGCTTGGAGGTGACCAAGTCATGGAGGAAAAAGCACTTGAAGGTTATGAAGTGCAAAGATGCATCCGGCTCAGGAGGCCTGGGAAGCTGGAGCTCAGAAATGATCTGGGGACTGCGTCCCTCCACCCTGGTCCTGCTCTTGTGACACCTCTTCAGGTATCTGCTGTGGCTGATGGCAGACAGCAGCATGGGGCAATCAGGCCTTTGTGCTTGTCCCTGAGCCCTCTCATCGGTATTTTGGCTGGAGACCATGTGTCCGCCTGATCAGCACGTAGCCGGCAGCTGGGATTGTACGTCAGGAGAATATTTGGCCACAGATGCCAAGCAAGTCGCAGGACTTCGTGCAGGGTGGCAAATGCAGGGAGAAGAGAATGAAAGAAGGAGGAGAGACTGGAATACAGATGATGGCAAGCTGGCTCTTTCGGTGCCAGCTCATACCCCCCCCTGAATTTCAAGCATTTACTGGGGGGTTGAAGTGCTGCTGGCACTTCAGCACTCAGTGCCAGTGGCTGGCACTGAGGCCTGGTGGTGCCTCAGATAGGCAGCCATGGCTGCTGCTGGGGCCAAACCCCTGCCTGGCCCCAAGAAGGTCCCAGATCCGTGCTGCAGGAGGAGAGGGGGCTGCAGCTCTCTGGTGGGGAGGAGGTGGGTCCCAGGGCAGGATGGTGTGTATGGATGAGTGATGGTGGCACCTACAGACGTGTTCATGCCCTGGTAGCATCATCACCTCCAGACCCTGCCACCTCTCTGATATTATCCGTTCCATGAGGTTGTTTGGGAGCCAGCCTGGCTGAGAAAATTACTTTTTCATTTAAACTAATTACTCTTTTGCTGAATGAGGACGGTTATGCTCCTCAGGGTTTTACACCAGGACCGGTGCTGGGGGGAAGGAGTAGCCCCAGCTGTCACTCGGGAGAGCTGCCCATCTCCATCCCTGCTGGGCTGGCTGGACCAGCAGCTTCTTGGTGGAAAAATCATCTTCACTGGGATGGCAGGGAAAGGAGCAGCAGCATCTTCTTGTTGCCTTTTGCCTTCTTGGGTTGAGGGCAACTGCAGGATTTTGTGCTTGGCACCCGTGAGATGGCATCAAACTCTCCAAGTTGGCAACTGGGAGAGAGGCCAGTGTCCCAGTCCCTGATTTTGAGCTCCCAGGTGTGGAGTGTATCCATCCAGGGGACATGAGTCCCACCAGGTCTCTGCCCTCGGCTGGCCCTGGCCAGTGCTGGCCCCCATGCCCATTTGGACTCTGCGCTCCCCAAGGAGCCCGGCCAGCTGAGCACAGGGGCTGGAGCATGGGCCATGTGCAGTACTCCGTGAGGATGTTTTGGTGCCTGCCAGCCCTGGGAAAAAGCTTTTTCCACTGAGTCATTTGCTGCCTCTGCTTTTTGTGAGACGGCGTCAAGATCTGGGGGATGGGGAGATGGCAAAAGCCAGCCCAGATCTCCCCGCTCCGGCAGGACCGGGTCTACGCCAGCACAGCTGCCCCATGTTTGCTTTTCGGAGGGAGAAGCAGACAGACAGCAGCATAAATAGAACAGGCAGGGCTATTTTAAGACATCGGTTGCATGATCTGTACATTAAAGAAAAATAGAATAAAATAAAATCTTTGTTTTAGCTGCAACTTGCAACACAGGCTTGAGAGGAGCAGGGGCTGCTCCGGCGGGGACGGAGTATTGTGTGCAGGTGTGGAGCCCTCAATATAAGAAGGACATGGACCTGATGGAGAGGGTCCAGAGGATGATCAGGGGGTTGGAGCACCTCTGCTACGAGGACAGGCTGAGGGAGCTGGGGTTGTTCAGCCTGGAGAAGAGGAGGCTTCGGGGAGACCTAATAGCGGCCTTCCAGTATCTGAGGGGGGCCTACAGGAAGGCTGGGGAGAACCTGTTTACAAAGGCCTGTGGTGACAGGACGAGGGGCAATGGCTTTAAGCTGAAGGGGAACAGATTTAGATTGGAGATTAGGAGAAGGTTCTTCACTGTGAGGGTGGTGGAGCACTGGAACAGGTTGCCCAGGGAGGTGGTTGAGGCCCCTTCCCTGGAGATATTCAAGGTGAGGCTCGACGAGGCCTTGGGCAACCTGGTCTAGTTGGGGGTGTCCCTGCTGACTGCGGGGAGGTCAGACTAGATGGCCTTTGGAGGTTCCTTCCGGCCTGGACGATTCTATGATTCTATGAAAATCAGCCACGTTTCGGGTGAGTTAGTGCCAAGCTGAGATCTTGGCGGGTAGGAGAGGAGGGTTCAGAGCCCTGGAAGCAGGGACTGTTTTCTCAGGCTGAGCGCTCAGGGCAGCAGCGACCCCAGCACCCCCTCTCCCACAGCCACGCTGGGAGCACCCCCTCCTAGTCCCTGTCCCCGTCCCCGTCCCAGCCTGGAGGCTGAGCTGCCAGAGACGAGGGCAGCAGCCCAGCTCCCAGCAGCACAAGTGCTTGTAAATACTCATGCTCGGGCAAAACAAACAAATAATATTAATTGGGATTTCCATGCCTAACAGCAGCAGATGGCTTATCAAAGTGGAGGAAAGTGATGTTTGGGGTTTGCAGATAACGTGGATGAGCCAGGACCCACTCTTGAAAAAGAGGGCGAAAGGTATTGAAGCAGCTGCTGCAAGGGGCTCTTTTCCCCACTGGTGACCCCAGCCATGAAGGTTTCTTAGTGTGTCTTAGACTGAAAATTCTTTTTCTTCTCTTTTCTCCCCTCCTCTCCTTTTCTCTGTTGAAGACTTCTTATGGTTTTCGCCAAGTAAACTGCACACCAGAAAACAAAACTGTCAATTGGGATGGAGATTTGCACTAATAATGGTATAAAACACATTTATCTCTGCAAAATAGCTTTGGTAGCAGGCTCTTGGTAACCTCTTCTTATGACAAAGGGTTTTTTATCAGGGCCCTGTAAATCACTCCACACACCAGGTCATTTGGTGGTTGTCACATTTGCCTTCGTTTTCTGTGAACCAAGTGATGTCACTTTTTAATTCCTGCCACTGGCCTGGTGAGTTGGGTGGAGTTAGGGCTGAACCAGGGCTGGAGCTGCCCTGCACTCTACTCATCCTCACAGTCTCACCCCTTTCCCTATGATGATCTGGGGGGCAGAGCTCAAGTTTGGTCCTCATGGGTCTATGGCCCATGGCTTGGGACCAGCCAGATGATGACTATTGTTCATGATGAAAAATGGTGTGGATGTGTAGTTCCTCCCCACAAAAATCCCCAGCATGCTGGAAGAAGAGGTTGGAGGACCTCCAACTTCCTCAGCGGGGGGGGGGGGTAAGCAGAAGATGTTACCTTTCCTTGAAAATCTGCTATTTATGGAGCAAAAGCAAGGCAAGTTGTAAGTACTCTGCTGAGTTCCTACTCAGGACGTCTACCTGGTGTGGTGGCCACGTGGGGTAGGGCAGATGCTTTCGAGCCAGGAAAGCCTCATAACTTACTGAGTGTAACTTCCAGCATGAGGCTGTGGATGTGGCCCCTCTGTCTGGGCCCAACCCACTGGTGCCGACAGAGCTTTTTCTATTTTTCTGCTTGTACTGAGGTTTCTCTCCGTTCTCGTGTCCCACAGACTGCCTGGAGCTGCTGCCGGTGGAGTCCATGGCGTACACCATGACTCCCACACCGGTGGGGCCCGTTGGCTCCCAGTACTGCGTCTGCAAAGTCGAGTTGTCCGTCTGCGGCCAAAACCTTCTGGACAGGGATGTCACATCCAAATCCGACCCCTTCTGCGTCCTCTTCATGGAAGTCAATGGGAAGTGGGTGGAGGTAAGTCCTGAAGTTGTGTGGATTTCCACGTCCTGTGGTTTGCCTGTGCTGGTGTCTTCTCCATCTGTACTCCACTATGAGGCTGGTCCTTGTTCCTCCCTGAGCAGAGGTGGAAGTTCCTCTTGTCCTCCTGAGGCTGTGCATGTGGCACTGAGTGTGTTAATTCTGTGTTCTGCAACCAGTCCTGTCCCCATTGGTGCTTTCTGCTTCGTGCTGGGGATTAGATTTAACTGCAGATCTCAAAATGCTGACCTCTGGCAAGGCATGTGGCAGGCATGAAAGGATCTTGCCACCTTCAAAGCGGTCCCAGCGTCTTCTCAGTCTGCTGTAAGCTGGGGATGCTTCGGGTTTGGGTGCCTGGAATGCTGATCCCATGTGACGGTTAGATGTTGTGAGGTCCCGCTTGCAACGGGGTTTATTTCTTGGTGAGTCAAGATGAGCTGGTTCTTGGGTCACACAGGAAGCTGGTCTTTGGGTTTCACTTGAAGAGTGGCTCTTCCTAGGGGCCAGGAGTGAGCTGGGTGGGGGTCTGGCAGGTCAGTCCAGTGGGAAAACACTCTTCAGGGTGGCTCAAGCTCTGAACATCTGTGGCCTCCTCCAAGAATTCTGTCAAGGTCAGCAGTCCTTAAGCCAGGCATTTCATGGGCTTGTCAGCAGCTGTTGTGGAGAGGGAAGGACCATGGGACAAGGAAGAGGAGGCTGTTGGCAGCTGGGTGTGCAGAAGGTTGGGTCGGTTCAGCTGCAGACAGACAGGAACTGGCTGGCAAATCCTGAGCAAACTCTTTGCAGACATTGATCCTTACCAGAGATTGATCCATTGATCTCCTTACCAGAAATCTCATAAATATGGGCTTCAACTGCCGTATTTGTTACAGGGAGGCCCTGAGAAGACACTGCAGAGGATCTTGTTATTTGCTTGGGTTCAGAAGCTTACAAATGGGAAAGGTAATTCCTACAGGAAGCGAGGGGGGGGGGTGGATCATGACTTAAACAGTGGGATTGAGTGCACCCTCAGCAAGCTTGCAGATGACACCAAGCTGAGTGGTGCAGTTGAGTCACTTGAGGGAAGGGATGCCATCCAGAGGGGCCCGGACAGGCTGGAGAGGTGGGCCCATGCCAACATCATGAAGTTCAACAAGGTCAAGTGCAAGGTGTTACGCCTGGGTCAGGGCAACCCCCAGTATCAGCACAGACTGAGGATGGATCGTTGGAGAACAGCCCTGAGGAGAGGGACTTGGAGGTCCTAGTGTGTGCAAAGCTGGACATGAGCCTGGAAGGCCAACCACATCCTGGGCTGTATCAAAAGCAGTGAGGGAGCGGATTCTGCTCCTCTGCTCCACTCTGAGGAGACCTCCTCAGCAGTGCTGCCTCCAGCTCTGAGGCCACCAACAGCAGCAGGACATGAACCTGTTGGAGCAGGGCCAGAGGAGGCCACGGACCAGCTGGGAGGGCTGGAGCTCCTCTGCTGGGAGGACAGGCTGAGAGAGTTGGGGGGGTTCAGCCTGGAGAAGAGAAGGCTCCGGGGAGACCTTGGAGCCCCTGCCAGTCCCTAAAGAAGGGGGGCTCCAGGAAAGCTGGGGAGGGACTCTGGATGAGGGAGGGGAGCCCTAGGAGGAGGGGGAAGGGTTTGACCCTGCAAGAGGAGAGATGGAGCTGAGATGTGGGGAAGAACTTGTTTGGTGTGAGGGTGGTGAGAGCCTGGCCCAGGTTGCCCAGAGAAGCTGTGGCTGCCCCATCCCTGGAGGGGTTCAAGGGCAGGTTGGAGGGGGCTTGGAGCAAGCTGGTGTGGTGGGAGGTGTCCTTGCCCAGGGCAGGGGGGGATGGAACGAGATGGTCTTTTAGGTCTCTCCCAACCCAAACCATTCTGTGATCCTGTGGTTATCCTTCTCACAGCTTTGGGTGACCCTGCTGCACTAAGAGAACCCACTCAGCAGATGTGTGGAGCTGCCCTCAGCCTGTGGCCTGTGGGCAATGAGTCTGTGTGCAGAGGGACAGGCTGGCACGCTCCCACAGCTTGTGGGGGGTTTATTTTTATTTTCCTTGTATGTCCTAAGGAGCTGAAAGCTGCGTTCATTTCCTCTGCCTCCCTACCCACCCCAGCAGAAGCTTATTCCAGGGAAGACTGTGCTGAGAAAGGCTCTTTAAGGACAGGAGGACTGTCTGTGGCAGTGGGTGGACACAGGATAAATCCGTCCTCTCCGAGATGCAAACAGCACACAACGAGCCCTTGTGTGTTGCTCCCGGCCCTCTGCTTCTGCGGGATGGGGCTGCCACCAGCCCGGCTACTGGAGCTGGGGGGGATTGACCCCCAGGAGCCTCTCTGAATTATTTTGTAGCATAGGGAAAATGTCAGCTTGGTCCCAAAAGCTTGCTGCCCAGCGTACCCACCAACTGGATGTGTATTCCTTTGAAAGCCCCCCCTCCTGTGGGGAAGGGGCACGGGGGTGTGCTGCGTCGGGGGCCAGGCCAGTGCGTGCTGCTGCCACCGCCGCTCATCCAGAGGTGCCCAGATTGCCTTTGAGCAGCATGACCTTGGCCATCACCAGCAATTCTGCTGAGACGGCAAGAGGTCTCACCTGGAGGGGTCTCCCAGGCAAATTTTGCAATCGGGGTGTGCACGAGCTGGACCGGGAACTCCCAAGGATGGTTTTCACCGTGCTTTATTGACTGTTGGCATCTCATGTGGAGAAGCTATTGTCATGGTCTCCTTCTGCAGCTGTCCAAGTTGGGCAAGGTGCCACCTGTGATAAAATTGGTGTTGTGAAACCAAACGCCAGAGTCTGTGCAAGAGCATTTAGCTCTGTGCCTGAGAAAAACCTTTTGGCTATGGGGGGAAAGGCTATGGAATGAAATGCCTGGAGAAAAAAATGGGGATTTCATTTTACAACTGCAGTTGTAGATAGCGTAAGACCTCTTTTCGGTTGGTCCGTGAGCGAGCAGGTTAGCAAAGCCAGGGGGTGTGATGGATGGACTGGAGTTGGAGGCAGCACAAAATGAGCAGCCAAAGGGCATAAAATCATGTAAGCCCCCCCAAAAATTGCCCCAATTCCTGGGGAATTAGGTGGTCTTGTTTTTCACATACTTGGACTAGTTGGGCAGTCTTTGAGTGCTTGGCCGAGGAGCTGGTGAATCAGTGGGATCACCTAAGGTGTCCTGCAGTTGATCTCCTCGCTGTCAGCGGGGAGGGTGCAGGGCAAACCTCACATTGCCACGGTCTGCAGTTAATTTTGCTCAGCAGCCTGGATGAGACTAATGAGCTTTCCAGCCTTGATAGATGTCATCTCTTTGACCTGGTTGTACTTTTCAGGAATTTCTCTTGCTGTCAGTAACGTCTCACTCCATCAGTTTTGATTCCAAAGCTTCTTTTACAGTACAAATGTTTGGTCTTTGGGGTTTTTTTTTTTCCTTTCCTCTGCTATTTTTAGCTTCTTTTTAATTGGCAAGATGTAAGATAGATACTGGACGTCAGCCTTGAGCGGCAGATTGCTTAACGCTCTGCTGCTTCGGTTGCAGCGGAGGTCAGCATGTTGCATGAGCTGGCATGTGGTGTGGTGTGCTCACATGCCACGGAGCTGGCCCCGGTCCACCAGCACTCTTGGCATGTGGTGCACGGGTTTGGGCTGTGGCTCGGTGCCAGGGAGGACCAGGAGAGGTGGGCTCGCCTCTGAGATCTATGGAGCGCTGGATGGACCCTTGGCAGCTCATGCCACCGTGGTTCAAATGTTCCCTGGGGGTGTCCCTGTTGTCCTGCAGGAAGAAATTTTTCACTCTGAAGGTTGCCCTGCCCAACCCCTGCAGCCTGGCCCAGGTTGCCCAGAGAAGCTGTGGCTGCCCCATCCCTGGAAGGGTTCAAGGCCAGGTTGGAGGGGGCTTGGAGCAACCTGGTGTGGTGGGAGGTGTCCCTGCCCAGGGCAGGGGGGATGGAACAAGATGGTCTTTTAGGTCCCTTCCAACCCAAACCATTTTGTGATCCTATGATTCTATGATTTTTGCCATGCAGACGTGCCCCTTGCCCTAAGGCAAACCTTTTTCCTGTCTGAAAGTGGTGGCCTTAATAGCATAGGGGATGGATGGGGACAGCAGCAGCTCAGCAGAGTGAACCCATCCCACCACACTGCCTTTGTGTCCTCTGCATCACATCCCAACTGTCAGACCTGGTTTAGGAGGTAGGTCTCCTCCTCTAGGACCTGCCCCAGCCCTGCTGGTGCTGGTGTCTGAGCTGGGTGGTGGGGCTGAGGCATCAGCTGATGCTGACAGAAAGGTTTCTGCTCATTGTTCTTTCTAGCTGTCACATTTTTTCCCAAATACATTTTGCCTTGCTGAGCTTCATAGGAATTAAAAAATCTTTGTGAATCAGCCTTGGAGGGGCTGGGGGAGGGAGGGACAATAAACCACAGACCGAGAAGTGACATGAAGATGGGTTTTGTTTAAATGTTCTGCCCGATGATATCATCTCGCAGGAGCTGTAAAAGACCTGGCCTGTGATGCCAAGAGCAGGGACACATGACTCAGCTGTGCCACCGCCTTTGTGCCACCCTGAGTCACCCAGACGGCCCTGCCCCGTCCACACGGAGCTTCCCTTGGCACCTCCCAGCGCTGGAGCATCGGGCATCTCCAAGCGCTGGGGGTGCTTGAAGGTCTCCAGCCAACCTCCCTTCAGATGCTGGAGGACCCTCCAGCTGCGTTCATTGAACACAAGGGCTGTCGCTGGAGGTGATGTCCCAGTTTTGTGCTTGATTTGTGGAATCAAGACTCTTACCCCAACCGATATCTTTAATTGGGCTGCTTGCCTCTTAAAAACCCTTGTGCTTTTCTGCTCTTGAGTGGCAAAGCATCACCAGGAAGCAGATGTGTAAGCCTTGGTGACGAAGGGGGAGGCACAGGCTGATGGCATGCCTGTCTCCTGGTGGAGGTGGTATGATGAGGCCTCCTACGTGACGGTTACTGCCAAGGTGACCGGTGCTGGGTGTAGTCAAAGACCAAATTATGTGCAGCCAGCAGCTGTGGGTTGTGATTTTGTTGTGCTTCACACTGAAAGTAGGCGGGAGATTAAATGTTCAGTTTAATTTGGGTGTTGAGGGAAGCCCCATCACTCTGGAGGGTTTCTTCTTCTTCGTTGCCTGGGTTTCTCTTTCCCATCCCTGGGCCACCCCTTCCAGGGCAAAGCTGGAAATGGGAACTTAAGTTATCTCCTACAAAGTGGTGCCTGAGAGTGGGAGGACTGTTTTCCCTTGGTTCTCAGCTTCCCAGCAGTTCAGGGAACACGGAAGGAGCTAAAATCCATCTCTGTTGCCTGCACAGTCTCATCTCCTCCCCTAAGCTCACCAGGGGATTTGCCTGGGTTGCGCTGCTGAAATCAGGGAGAGCTCATGGATGCCCTGGTCCACCACATCTCTGAGCAGATGCTTGGCATCCTTCCGTACAGGATGGAAGCAGCAAAGGAAGGATCCGTGTGAAGCTGCGTGGCTCTGGCCAGCTCACAGCCCACGGGTGTTGATGTGTTTGATTCCCTGGAGCGCAGCAGGCGGCTGTTCTGGGAACACAGCCTTTACTTGAGTCGTTCCTTGGCAATTAAGGCAGACTGAGCGACCAACTTCAAAAACCACTGTGATGGTTGGTGTGTATAGCAAACTCACCACATTTCCACTCAGTCCCTCCAAAACCTGAATTACTTTCTTTGGGACTAAGGTGTGCATTTCCTTTTTTTTTTTTGGCTTTTTGGGGGGTTTATTCCTGGCTCCACAGCTCTGGCAGACGTCCTGCAGTTGGGTGCTGCCTGAGGAGCTGCTTGCCAGGGGACAGGACACCCTTCACCAAACGGGCTGCCACCACTTGCGATACCCATACGGTCTCGATAGCTGCTCTCCTGACACAGCTCCTTCTTGGTTTGCTTTCTGGAGGGTTTTTCCCCGTGCTGTGGGTGTTGGTCTCTTGTTCAGCACTTGGTCTGTGCCGCCAGCATCCTTTGTGCCCACTTTAGCTTCACAAGGGCGTGCTGTGTGTTGGGCTCCAAGCTTAGCCTTTCTCAGTACCTCTCGGGAGAGAGGATGGTCTGGTGGGAGTGATGGCTCCTGACGTTCTGCCCCTCCTTGGCTATTGACTTCCAGAAGCTTTTTTTTTGGCCTCGTTTTCCCAGTTTCTGCCACTTGGGCTAAAATTGTGGGTTGTTGTGTCTGTGCAAGCCTTCCTTGGGAACCCAGCCAGTGCTGCTGCCCTCCCAGCCCTCCTGTGGTCCGAGTTACAGGGTCTGGGACCAGAGGTCCACAACCAGAGGGCAGCACCTCGGGATCTCTGGCGTGGCTGTTCCCCAGGATTTATTTTATATTTTTTTTTGGCTTTCTGTCTGCCTGTGCCATGCTGCACCGTAAACCAAACCCACACTTCCCCCGGCTGCTGGCCAGGTTTCCTCTGCTGGTGTCGCCGATGCTGCGGAGCGCCATGGTGCTTCCCCTCCGGCAGCAGGCTCCCCACTTTTCCATTGTTTCCAGTTTCCATCATCCCCTCCTGCTTGTCCTTCCGAGACATCGTTTCTTCCAGCCTGCTCACAGCAGTTCAGGATGATGAAGCCTGTTGAAGATCTGTCTTCTGGGTCCTTCCAGCCTCTTGTTTCTCCTAATACTTGATGAAATCTTTGAAAAATGGCCTGCGGTGATTTATTTTTTTTCCCCCCTCTTTTTTTTTTTTTTTCCATGGAAGGCCAAGAAAGATGAAACCACATGAATGTTTGGGTTTGAGGTCTAGAAGGAAATGCTAGAGGGTTGCTGTTCTGGCTCACGACACTTTTTCTCATCTTGCTTGTCCTTGCTGTTAGCTGCGCAGTCTGAAAGAAACAGGTTTGGCATTACAGGTGTGAGGGTCGGCTTGAGGACTGGAGATGTGGGAGAGCTTCAGCTCCTGGGACAACAGGGTCTAGAAGCAAATGAAGTGTCTCTGGTTTCAATGAGCCTTGAGTCCACACCAAGCGTTGGCTGGGTGGGTGCTCCTGTGCTGGCTGTTGGCTGGGGTGGGCTTGGACGTCCCTGTCCTCGGGGGATGCAGCTCCTGGCACCAAGCGTCATTACTCGTTTCAATGCAGGGTGTCACAGCCAGCATTTAAGGATAGCAGATAGCTCTGCTGAACACCTGGTGCACTCCCTCTCTGATGGTCACTGCAGGGCTTGTGGGTGGCTCTGAAGCCAGAGAAGAGACATGGCAGTGACAAAGATGCAAGATGCACGTGCCTAAACACCTCTTCTTTTTTTTCTTTGCAGCTTGACAGGACAGAGACAGCTGTGAACAACCTCAACCCAGCTTTCTCCAAGAAGTTCATTGTTGACTACCACTTTGAAGAAGTGCAGAAGCTCAAGTTTGCCCTGTTTGACCAGGACAAGTCAAGCATGCAGCTGTATGAGCATGATTTCCTGGGTGAATTCTCCTGCACGCTGGGCATGGTGAGGCTCTGACGTCCCTGCAGCTCCCTGTCCTCCAGCAAAGGGACCCCAAATCACGTCAGCCACAGAGACTGGGGGGGATTAGAGTTGCTGCTCTTATCTACTGTAAACTTTGCTGGGTCTTTCCTGGCAAAACTAATTTAATTTGCTTGTCATGCTTCAACCGTTGAGGTTGAACTGTTCCACGTTAGGGCTGTTGGCTACTTGCTCAAGTCTAAGCTAGTCCTAGTGTGGGCTTCTGCTGGTGCCTGCAGAGAGACATCAACTAGAAGTTTTTGGAGGTACCTGTATCTCACCAAGGGTCACAGTAAGAGCCCTGATGAGTAGCTTGAGTTTGACTTAGGAAAATTCCAGATATGTAAAGGATGCATTGCTGTGTACCTTTCTATCTCGGTTTTGGTTTTCTCCCCCCCCCAAAGTTTTATCCATTGCTGCTGTGTAGCAAATGATCTCTGTGTAGCAAATCATCTCTCCTACTTTAGCATGTTGGTGCAGGAATGTGTCTTCTGCTCTTCCTGTGGAAAAGGTTTTGGGACACAATGTGATTTACAAGCATTTGGAAGGTCTTCGCACGCGTGAACCCAGACCCTGTTAGAAGCTGGCAGCTATGTTCTCCAAACGTCTTTGTCCTCTGAGCTTGCTCTGACTCAGAGGCAAGGAATGAGGGTGGGTTTTTTTTCATTCTTTGCAGCATCCAGCTGCTCGGGGCTGCTGTGGTACCTGGCACAAGCGCAGGGGCTGGGAGAAGCTGTCTCTGTTTCGCTCGGTGCTGGGAACCGGGAGGAAGGAGACACTGCAGTGGGTGGGTCAGCGTGGATGGGCAGCCCAAGCTGTTCAGGGAGGATTGTGAGTGAGATTGCTTTGTCACACAGACACTGCGCTTGGCAAGAGGGGATGAGTGACCTACCATTGCCAGCTCAAGAGCTTGAGGTGTTAGAAGAGCACTGACATTTACAGAGTTTGATGTTTAACCTCTGGGTTTTTTGGAAGTGCTCTGTGCTGACCTCATTCTGCTCCTACAGAAGCCCAGAGACAGTGCAGGCAACACCAGGATGGTGCTTGGTGATTTAGACCAAACCCATCCCTTACTGGCAGTTCCATTGCTGAAACACAGCCACCTCAGGTGTGGGGCAGTTCAGCAATGCTCCTTGTGAAGGTCACAGGCTTGGTGGAAGCTGCAAGCACAGAATTTATGGACATAAGGAAACAGAGCTGAAACCTTGCTGTTCCTCTGCAGAAGTCCAGGGCTCTGCAGGCTCATGCTGGAACAGAACATTATCCATATGCACTGGGGAGCAAGGTGGACCCTCCTGCTTGTTGGGTCTCCCAGAAGAGCCCAAGCCTTTCTGGTACTTTGAAAAGTTCTTAGCTTGGACCATGAGGCTGGACAGCCCATCCTAGGGCTGTGGTAATGGTGGGAACGGGCAGCTGCTGGCAGGTCTCACGCTCAAGGTTCTCAGAACAGTTGATGGTTTAGCCGTGGTGGCTGATGTCCATGGCATAACTGTCTGCTGTGTCTGTGTGCACAGCTGGTGGGCTTAGTCCTTCGGAAACAGAGAGAGCTCTGAATTTCTGTAATCTCATGCAAGTATTTACACTTTGCAAAAGAGAACTTGCCTTATGTGTGTACCCAGTTTTGACGAATTTTCGCGGCACTTCCCATGTGAGCTCCTTGGTGACCTTTAGCCCACAGCAAGACACCAGCTTGGAATGGAGGGATCTTCTCATTTTCCTTTTTTTTTACCCTGAAATTCTCTGTTAGCCTCCTCTCTCTGGGGCCAGCATGGGCTTGCAGCGCAGCCCGGTCATGGGGCAGAGATGGCCTGGAGGGGTAGCACGTGGGCAAGGGTGCCTGGTGAGGAGAGGGGTGAAATGGGGGCTTGTGGGCTCAGCCACCCTGCTGTGGGTTTTCTGATGGCTGGATTTTGTCTGGTGAGATGTTTTCATAAGCCTGCCTGGTTTTGAGGGGTGAGCAGCTCTCAGAAGGGAAGGAGAGCAGCCGCGGGCAGCAGCAACCGCACAGCGAGCATCTGACTCGTTGAGTTTGCATTGGGAGCCCTGTCAGATTAGCCAGATTATTTTATTGCAGCTAATGAGGTCTGCAGTAGGATTTAAGAGGATGGCTGGATGATTCGTGGGGCTGTAACGACCTCTGTGGCCAAACAAAATGTAACAGGGATCAGATGGCAGGCTGGAGGGTGCCCATGGTTTCTGCTGGCCAGGGCTGCGAGGACATTTCACCTCGGTGAGCGTGGCCTGGCACAAACATCTAGTTCTGCTGGCTGGTGCTTCCCATGCGTGTATGGATCCGAAGCACCAGAACATGGCTAGCTAGCCACGGTGGGAAAGGGATTTTGCCTTGAAATTGCAAGAATCATAGAATCACAGAATGGTTTGGGTTGGAAGGGACCTCTAAAGGCCAACTAGTCCATGGGCAGGGACACCTCCCACCAGACCAGGTTGCTCCAAGCCCCCTCCAACCTGGCCTTGAACCCCTCCAGGGATGGGGCAGCCACAGCTTCTCTGGGCAACCTGGGCCAGGCTCTCACCACCCTCAGCATAAAAAATTTCTTCCTTATATCCCATCTAAATCTTCCCTCTTTTAGTTTAAAACCATTAGCCCAATCGCAACAGGCCCTATTAAAAACTCTGTCCCCGTCTTTCTTATAAGCTCCTTTTAAGTTCTGGAAGGCTGCAATAACGACTCCCTGGAGGAAAGAGAACATTTGTGGGGAGCAATGGGAGGAACCTGAGCGTGGCTGGGTCACTTAGATGGCAGGAGCAACAAGTTAAACAATTTCATTACATGTTTTTTTAAATTATTATTATTTTCCATCTGTGTGACACAGGACCAAAAGTGGAAGCAGAAGGATGGATGGGACTGCATTTTTCAAACTGCAGCCCCGAGGTCCCATACCACTATGGATGGGAGCAGAGCACAGCTACTCCCAGCAGGTTGCTGGACCCCCATGTGGGGGTCTGCGCTTCTTGGGGAAAACTTACAGGGTCCCCAGATCTGAAGGCAACTGAAGCTCCGTGAGCTAGGAAAAAAATCTCCAGAGGTTTAATTCAGTTCCCGGATCGTCCTGTCTGGCCACTTACGAGCCAGATGTGAAGGGGGGGACGTGCCTTTGGGGGATGCTGACCCCTGTGCCTTGCTTGGCAGGGGGCCAGAACGATGCTGGGGCAGGGGGGAAGGGAACATCCAGCTCACCATCAGGACTCACCCGTGGAAACATGGGGCTTTGAGCAATGATCAGTTGCTTATGAGTCTGCTTTTGATCAGTTCTACAATCCTGACTTTGTTTTCTTTGGCTTCTCTAGATCGTCTCCAGCAAGAAAATAACACGGACTCTCCTTCTGGGGAACGGGAAGCCGGCTGGGAAAGGGATGATAACGGTACGGTTACTCCTTTACATTACCTACCCAGTGTGTAAAGGTGGATAGTAACCTGGGGCCCAGGCAAGACATGCATCTGGGGGCCAAGGAGACTGGGATTTATCTCATGAGCATCTTCCCCTTTACCCCCCATTTTCCTGCCCGCTTCAGTCTGTTTGGAGGACAATTTATTTGGGGCAAGGACCGTCTTGCCCAGTCTCTGCCTGGTGCTGTTGAGCCTTCGACCTCTGTCTGCTTCGGCCTCTGAAATAAGAAAGCCCTCAGTCTGGAGAAGTGCAAAGCAAATGTGTGCTGTTGGTGTTTGTTACCTGGTACAGCCCGTCCCGGCGCAGCGGGAGGTAAGGGGGCTGGTTCCTTTGCTGGCGATGTCTGGTTCTGTTTGTAGGAAGAGGATGGGAGCTGTGCCCTAGCAACAACTCTCATAGCAACAGCTGCTGCTCTTGATGCAGACCCCTTCGGGCAGTGGCCTTCCCACTGTGGATCTCTTTAGAGACGGGTTTTTTTTTTTAAAAAAAAAAAAGACTAAATTTAGGTTCATTTCCCTTCTGCCACATCGCTCGTCCTTTTTGGATCTCTCCTGTGTGACATGTTCTGTGAGACACACAGCCAGGCAGCAAAGGTGGAGAAGAAAAGGCCAGCAAGGAATTCAACCTCCTTCGGGTGTAAAGGCACTGGAAGGGTTTAAAAGCCCAGGACCCGGCTGGTGCAAGGTCCTCTCCATCGCTGTTTGCTCTAGTGGCTGGGAAGGTGCTACCAGCTTTTCTCTCTGAATTGCTGGAGTTAGTCTTCAAACGCTGGAGGAAAAGCCGTGGTGAAGCTGACAAGCTGTGCCTGATGCCGTGTGCCATCCCCAAGGAATGGGCTCTCCACGCACCGGCCAGCACTGGAGTGGGAAGGGCTGGACCAGATGAAAAGTTTCCGGTCAAGTTAAAGGTTACACGCTTTCAAAAAAAACCAGAAGGTCCCAATCTGCCACTAATGTTTCATTGTAAATCAAAGGGTGTGAGACATCTGCTTCATTTTGTACCATTGGTGCAATTTTCTGTCTGGTTTTATGGGGTTTTTTTGGCCCTGGCTTGGTGATGACAACAGGATCGTTTGTAATGGGCACCTTTCCTCGCTGCTTGGCACAGCTGTGGAGCACGGGCTGTGGACACCAGCCAAGGGGCAGGCTTCTGCTGTGCACTCACTTATATAAAACACAGAGTTTGGAGCCAAAGCCTGCCTTCCTCATTCCCCTGCCCTTCAATTTTGTCCAAGTCTCCTTTTTCTTAACTGAGATATCAGAGGGGTGAAGGTAACAGAAGAACCTTGGCTGGCTGGGATCATGTGGGGGTCCCTAGGTTTGAAGAGATGGGGAAAACCCCGGGGCGAGCTGCTGTGTTTGTAGAAATCAATCCTGAGACCTTGCCACCCCTTCTTCCAGGCCCAGCAGTGAGGATGTTGGTTTTGTCCATGCTGGCCAAGAGAAGATGCCACCAGCAGCCTGTGGCAGCGTGGCACAAGGACGTACTTGGCTTGTCAGCACGGTCTGGCTCCAGTGAGCCCTAAAATGCTGGGCACCAACAGGATGTGCTTTTGTGGGGATCAGCAAAGGGCAATTTCCATCCGCTCCCCTACGGCTCCTCTTCCTCATGCTGATTTTGGTGACTGTGCTCCAGGTGGGAGAGAAAACCGATACTGTGGATTTGTGATGGAAAATTTCTGACTTCACGACTACATGGAGCAGAGGGGAAAATTGGGATCTGCATGTGGTGAACACATCCTCTGTGGACCAAAGAGGGGTGTCCTTCCTGGAAAGGCTGGGAGGTTGCTGAGGAGCTGCCCAGGTGGATTCAGAAGGTGCATCTCTGCCTCCTCGTCTGTACAAACTCCCCCCTCTCCTGAGTGCCAATAGCCCTCTGATTGCTCATTCTGGAGAAAATGGTCCCCTTGATTTCTGCAGGTTTTTCTAACAGCCTGGCTGTAATTACGCTGCGTATCTCCAGAGAAGGAGGGCCACCCTGGAGAGCCAGCAAACGGCCATGCTTGGGAGCACCCTGCAGGAGGACAATGCCCACAGCTCCCGGCCGTGCCGGTGCCAGGCCCTGCCCAGGGGGATGCCAGGGATGCCGGGGGAGAGCTCAGCCCAGCCTGGGGAGTGGAGGAGGGAGAGGTGGGGAGCAGATGCTTGAGCAGGACACAGCCTTGAGGAACAAAAAATGTAAACGATTCAGAAAACGACTGGTAACAGAAGTGAATACGTGTGGGTTTTCGCTACAAACATTCCCTTTCTTAAAATACCAAGAGACTCATTAGACCACGTTTCAGACGCAGCCGGCCCACTGCTGTTTGGCAGCTGAAGCCCTTCTGGGGCGTATGTGAATAAAGTCTCTTAAACTGAAGTCATCCAGGCTGCACTCCTGCCTGCTGTTGCTGCTCGGCAGCAATGATGGAGTTTTCATCCTTGGGGCCATCTCACTGGGTGCGGAGACACGGCTTGAGTCCTTGGTGCCACCAGCGTCTCCCCAAAGCCATGGGGCAGGTGCTTTTTGCTGTGCCCAGGCTGGGACATGGAGGAGAAGGTGGCACATCTTGCTGGCAAGGGTTTTTATGGCTCCTGCTTCCTCTTGGCTTGGTCCTTGGAGGCTTCTCCAGGTCCTGGGTGAACAGAAAAGCCATGTGAGACCCAAGAAAGGGGATAAGTTTGTTGCCAGAAGCATCATTTTGTACCTGATGGCACAAGGGAAGGAGGCTGCTTGGGGTCTCCTGGCACCTCATTGTCCCTTCAGGTTGTCCATTCATGAGGCTTAATTGTCCCTGTTGACTCCCAGCCCTGCAAATGAATGTGTTTCACATGGACCCAGCCCCAGCGGTCAGGCTGTGGAGGTCGGTGGGTGTCCCAGGGGCTCCGGCTGCAGCCCCACATCGTGGCTGGTAGCCTGCTAAAAAACCTCACCCTGATTTGTTTTAAATCCAGTGTGTTGCTGCCTCGGCACAGGGTAAATGGCAATGCCCACCCAGGGGAAGTTTGGGATTTTTCTCCATCCTTCTCTATTCCAGGGAGAAGCTGGGAAGTAGGCTTTGATCCCAAATTGATCTGCAAAGGTGAAATCAGTTTAACTCCCCGGCAGTGAGGTACTGTGGGCATCGGATCATCCAGCTCCTTAGCTGGGAAATAGCTTTTGCAGGGGTTGTGTGGGTGTCACCAGGGTGGGTGTCCTCAGGGTTTGGGTTCTCCTCTGGCTTGGTGTTGGCTGACTTTGTGTGCTGAAAATGAATGCAGCCTCCCTTGTCTTTCAGATAGCTGCCCAAGAGCTCTCCGATAACAGGGTGATTACTCTGAGCATGGCTGGCAGAAAACTGGATAAAAAGGTGAGCGGGGTTGTGTCTGGAGGGTGCAATGTTAAACTTCTCTCCTTCGTAGGCTAAGGGATCTGAAGAAGTCTCTGCTTTTGGGTACAGCAGTGGCAGAAAATAGTCCTGCTGGAGAAAGCACTAGGGTGAGACTGGAGGGGTTCAAGTCCTGGCGGTGCCCCTGGCTGCTGGGAGCGCCCGTGCCTCAGTTTCCCTATTGCCACGGTATTGCTTTTTTCATCACCCGCGTTGAGATGGAAAGAATATGTGTGGCACGGGATCTGTGCACCAGCATGTCTTAAAGATCTAGCAGATTTACTACTTCAGTGGTCGTCGTTTGGAAACGTCTCCTGGTGGAGCTGGCAGTTTTGATGCCCCTGGAACCCCTATCTCAGAAGTGCTGAGAGCTCCTGGCTTGTGGCCTCCAGCCCCTCTGGAAATGGGGTGAACATCTGCTTGTGTATCAAACAGCAGGGCCTGTCTTTTCCGAGCAAGAAGTGTTGACCTCGTGGAGGCAGGTAGTGCACGACTTCCGCGTTGGATATGATACGTAGGAAACCAGGAGCCTTTCTGAACAAAGCCACCTGACCTTATTTACCAGGCAACCAGAGCTGTTCCTCTGCACCAGCGCTGTTGCTAAGCGATTGATGGGAATATTATTTTTCCCTTCTTCCTGGTCTCTCCAGAGCTTGTGTTACTGGCAGGATGGCCCTCAGTTTTCAAGCCAGGGTAAAGCAAGCACCCAGGCAGAAGGATGTTTGCAGGGGAAGAAGATGTAGTTTGTCCAGTCCCATTGTCCAGGATGTCCCATCCACCTGGGATGGATTCCCAGTTTATCCAAGTGCTTTTGCCACCTGTTGGGAACTGCTGTTTTCTTGTCCTCCTGCTTACCCTGCCCACAGCAAGGAGCCAACCGCCCATGTTAAGGAATCCCCAAATAACTCCATTTCATAAATGGGTTGGAATGTGTCCTTAAACTGGTGGCTTCCTCTGAGATGTGGCCAACAGTCAACACCATGTATGTCAATGAAGACATTCCTAATGCAACATTTTTCTTCTAGTGTCTCAGGAAAAAGTCTCTGCTCCCTTGCTAAACAAGGGATGGGATTTCAAAGGAGGCTTGGTGCCCTTCCTTCGTGCTTCAGGGTCCTTTTGCAGCCATGGCCATTGTGAAGCTCAGGGACAAGGACCTGGGTCCTCCCTGTGGTGCTGGTACCTCCGGCGTACGTCCATTTGTATCAGCAACTTCACTGGTGGCATCACTTGCTCCATGGGCAGGCGTTGCCTTTCTAATCTGGTTTACAACTAAGTTCTTCTACCAGGTTATGCAAAGGAGGCGTCTTTTGATGTTCTTCAACTAGGACATGATGCCTGGGTGTCTGCTGCCCTTCAGACCCACAGTCAAGATACAGAAATTCAGCATCTACTGGGATAAGGACTGTGAAGAATCCTGTTCTCTCTGGGTCTCCCTCCAGTTTATCAATAGGTGTCAGCAGAAAGCTCCTTCCCCGTGACTACCTGCCATCACCAAGAGCTAACGAGGTTTTCTTGCCGATTCCCAGAACACAGTGCAGCGTTGCAGTGCCCAAAGTCCTGTTTATGGGCAAAGGATGTTCATGTCACTTCACAGAAATTAAAATGGACTCTGAAGGAGAACATTGGATGAAACACAGTATTTTGGGGTCATTATTGGTCATGGATGAAGTGCAACTGTGGGAGCCTAGAAAAGACAGCAGAGCAAAAACCCACAGGGGTCAGGCTGCAGCCTTGGGGGGGTGACACCCTCCTGCACCACGCAGCGCTGGGGACTTGGACATGGTGTGAAGGGATCAGACCTCAAAGGATTTTGTGGTGAGGCCACAGGATCATCTTGCTGCAGACGCCGAGCCGATGCCGCGAGCATCCCTTGCCTGCAGCCGTGCCACAAACCCAGCCTGGAGCCCCGCTTGGCCCCCGGCAGCTCCTTCTGCCGCGACCACCCTGAGGCTGGGACATCTCAGCCTGCGGGCAGGTCCTCCTCCCCGTCACATGTCCACGGTTCCTCCACCCCCAACTCACTACCTTCCTTTAAATGCCAAAGCTGCACAGCGGGAGCGTGTCAGCAGCAGAACCAGCCTGAGGCTCTTGTACCTGATGTCAGATCGGCTCCGGGGAGAGTTGTTTTAATTAAAAATAACTTGCTGAAGGGGAGGTGTTTTCACCTGGGCCATGTCCTGGTCAACCCAGAGCTGCAGGGGCGGCAGGAGGGCAGGGATCCTTTGGCAGAGGAAGCCCTGCGAGCCAGGACTGGTGCTGGAAGCTGTGGTTTGAGGAGCTGCAGCTGGTGAAAGTGCCACCTTCCCCCTCCTTGTCTATGGTGTGGAAGAACCAGTTAGGGTGGTTTAGATTCTTGGACCAGTTTGCAGCTCGATCTGGTGTTCTGAGCTCCTTTGGTTGCTCAGTTTCCATCTCCTGCCAGGCTTGCAGGGGTGAGATACTTGTGGTTTTGACGTTTTAAAATAGCAACCCACAATCCTGTGGCTTGGAGGCATCTCCCACCCTGCTTCGAATGGAGCAAGGCCGACTGGACTTGCAAGCGGGGCTGCTCCACGTGGGCTGGCAGCAGACACCCTTCAGAGCTGCCTGCTGTCACCTCGGCTGGTGCCTCCAGCCCACGCTGGGTTGGCGCTGGTGAAGCCGCGCTGGGTTGGAGGTTAATGCAGCAGAGACAGGGTCAGGCACCCACCGCTGGTCCTTTAATCCATCAGTGGAGCTTGAGAGTGCCAAGCTGTGGGTGAGGGGGATCAGAGCTGTGCCATAACCCTGCGGAAAGATTGGCTTGGCTTTCTCTCCCACAAACATGTGAAAAAGGGTAGGAGAAAAATAGCCTCATCTCACCAGAGAGCATCCCCGCAAGCCTTTATGGTCTGCTCTTCTGGCAGAGGAATTTTGACTGAAGGAAGTTATAGTTTCTCTTCTAAGACAAAACACTTTTCTGGCTGGCTTTGCAAACAGGATTTGGGCGGAATCATTAATGGGCTTTTATGCTGGAGCATCACTAGAGCCTGTGTCTGTCCCAGCCACCGCCTCCTGGGCTGGCTGTGGGCAGGGGCTCCTGGAGCATCCGCGCGTCCTCCTCCTCCATGAGGAGTCCCCACCACATCCCTTGGAAGCCCAAAGGCCTCTTCTTCAAATCCATAAGAAGTTCCTCCAGCTCTTTGCAGGACTCAGGCACCTCCCTCTGGGAGGAGAACCTAGCTGAAATGGCTCAAAGTTCTCAGCAGATTATTCGGAATATTTCAGGCTTGGTTTCCTGTTAGCCACTTCTTAACTTTTCTGAATGGGAATAAAGTTCTGCTCAGAAATGCTGGAGTTCCTCTGTGTCGGTGCCACCAGCACCACCCTCCTCTCCGGGCTGCGGGTGCCCTGGAATAGCCCCCGTGCCGATACCCCGCAGGGACGTGCGTGTGTGTGGACATGTTTCTCATAAACCAGCAGCCCTTTATCGAGGGAATATCTGAGGCCACGCTGGCAGGAAAGGCACACACACGCTGACTGGGGGCTGCGTATCTCGCAGGGTGTTACATGATCTCTGTCAGCACCCGGGCAGCTTGCTCCTCAAAGATTTCCTCTGCTCCTGCTTTACCCATGTGTGTAGGAGGGTGGCTTTTTTTATTTTTCTTTTCTCTTTGCCCCTGCCCCGAGACACTCGTGCACTTCATAATTCTTTTTTTTTTTTTTTTTTTCCCTTTGAAGCTGTGGATGTTTTTCCAAGCCCAAACGTAGCTGCCTCCAGCTGGGGTTGTTTTGTGTGGCGCCTGCGTCCAAAGAGCTGGCTGGAGGGGGGGTGCCCATCAGCAGACCCCGTGGGCCGGGGTGCTGGCTCCCCACCAACCCCAACGCCAGCGGGATTTGCCTGACCAGGAGACAGAGGGGTGGCAGGGCACTGCTGGAGCCCGTGTCGTGAGGACGTGAGGGTGTCTGCCAGGGGAAGGAGGTCTCTCTTTGGACCAGCTGTGGCTGCTTGCAGAGCACTGCGTAACCCATCCTCTTCTTCTCCCCCAGGACCTGTT
Source organism: Tringa tobata (assembly GCA_033628505.1). Lineage (NCBI taxonomy): Eukaryota > Metazoa > Chordata > Aves > Charadriiformes > Scolopacidae > Tringa > Tringa tobata. The sequence continues at coordinate 161,830 of JAHREE010000230.1, forward strand.
TGGAAAGTCAGACCCCTTCTTGGAGTATTACAAGCCAGGTGATGATGGGAAGTGGATGCTAGTCCACAGAACAGAGGTGAGCATGACTCTAACCCAAGCTGCTGAGACACTGCCATCCTTGTGTCGGCTCCGCTTGCCCCTCATGGCATTACGTCGTCCATCACCCATAAAGCAGGCTGGGATCCAGGGATTTCAAAACCTCACGGCTGCCTTCCTGGTGTCCAGCTGAGGCTGCTGGAATCCAGCAGATGAAGATCTACTGAGGCCAGCAAGGCCTTGAGATCTTTTCCGTGCTGCTCACTACTGCATCTACCAAGCAGAGGGAGATGATCTTCTAACTGTGTTAACCTCCTGGCTCAGCCTGGGTGCAGGCAGTGCCCTGGACCACTCTCCCTCTGCTTGCAGGAACAGCAGGATGAGCTGTGACCTGGGCAGATGGGGGGAGAGAAGTGGTGGGAGGTGTCCCAAGGAACAGTAGTGGGGAGAGGTTAAAAGAAGCATTTGCCAGATCCTCAGCTGGCCTGGGAGGATGCTCAGTTTCAGTGCAGGAGCCCTCAGGCTCGTGTCTAACAGAGCTGCAGCCCTGGGCGAGGAGGCAGAGACCTGTACCGGGGTCCTGGTGGTTATGGTCAGAGGCAGCTTCCCCCTTCTTGTCCCTCTTTTGTACCTGCTGAGATATTTTGATCTGAGCTCCCTTCTGGTTGTGTTCCCAAGCTGCTAACGCCAGTGATGTTATGGACAAGAGGCACAGCACGGGCGGGGAGGAGCAGGCTGGATTCTGCTTTAGCACCAGGCTAATGAGTACTTTCTAACGGCTTTTTGTCCCCTCCTCAAAGCTGGTTTCAAGGCTATTTTTAATTTGCACGCAGCTCCTGGCAGCAGGCAGAAAGAGGAGGGGGCGATCGCTGCCGGGGGGGTCACAGCAGCCACCGTGCCACAGGAGGAGGGTCCCATCACACCTGAGCTCCTACCCCTCTTTCTCCTGTCCCCACCTCGTCCCTCCTCTCCTTCTTGTCCCCTCAGGGCTTGGTTAAGGACCCCACCACAGCAAATTGCTGTAACTGAACATGGTGTGAACAGGCGGAAGGAGAGGGTGGTTTTATTTACAAAGTCTCTCTGTGCGGTGGGTTTTCCCACTGCTGTGCGAGGGCCACGAGGATTTCCTTCGCTCGCACGCCCACGTGCTCACAAGCTCCAGGACATGTGTCCTGTGGTGTTGATACGGGCCGTCCTTCCCACACACGTTTCTGTGCGTATTTAATTCCCACCAACCTTAATATTTCTCTCGTATTTCTGCGGGACTGGGCTGGGCCCTTGTTTGCTTGTTTCCTCCTGGTTCAGTGTGGGCTTTGACTCACCACAATGTATGTCTCGGATGCGGGGATTTGGAGTGACCTCCAGACCTTCCTCCTGGAAGAGGTGTGGGAATGGGGAATGCAGCTTTGCACCAGCTGGGAGCTCTCTAAGAAGGTCGGGTTTGTGGGAGCAGATATATATACTGATTTTTCCTCCAGGCTGCTGCCCAGTTCCTCCACTGTCCTGTCTCCCTGGATAAGGGTCTAGCCAGGCTTTCTTTCAAGTAATGGGTGCTCCAACAGCCTCCTCCTTACCAGCCCCAAAGGTATCCCGCTGCCCTCAGAGGAATCCCATACCAGGCAAGCATCTTTGTGTTTTGACACTGGATGCACAGAAATAAGATTCCCCATTCTTTCACTGAATTTCACTGAATTTATTAGAGTTGGAAGGGACCATAGAGATCATCTAGTCCAACTCCCCTGCTGAAGCAGGATTGCCTACAGCATGTTAGAGCATGTTACTCAGGCGGGACTTGAAAATCTCCAAAGAAGGGGACTCCACGACCTCCCTGGGCAGCCTCTTCCAGGGCTCTGCCACCCTCACTATGAAGAAGTTTTTTCTCATGTTTGAGTGGGACCTCCTATGTTCCAAAGAGATTCTTGCAGCTTTTGGTGCAGGAATGCTCTCCGTAGGTCCCTTCCAGCCCCCACCAGCCTGTGATTCTGTGAATGCCACCAGCTCTGGGTCTGATGCTGGCATTTCTCATGCCAGGAGGGAGGTGTCTGGCAGGGAGGGATTAGCTGGCTCATTACAGCCTGTTATTCAAGTGTGTGAGCACCCAGCTGGGCACCGTGCGACGGAGATGCCACGTCCTTCCCCACCCACCCTGGGGACCCGGCAGCTGGCAGCCGGCGGGCACCACCTCGAGGTGTGTGGGCTTCCCCTGCTCTCCCCAGCCTCATGGAGGAGGTGTTTGCAAATTCTCCACAAAACGGTGCTCGCGGTGTCAGGGTTTCCCTGGGTCTCACGCGAGTGCCTGTCTGTAGAACAAGCCACCTGTTGCAGGTCCCACGGGCTGGTTGCCTGCAGCAGTAGCCATGGACTGCTTCCTCCTCCCTCCTTCACTGTTGCTGCTCTGGCTGCAAAGGTCTAAGGTCCTCTACACCAGATATCTCCCTTGCACAGAGGGGGGTTAATCACAGAATCACAGAATCACATGGGGTTGGAAGGGGCCTCTGGAGATCATCCAGTCCAACCCCCCTGCCAAAGCAGGGCCACCCAGAGCAGGTTGCACAGGAACGTGTCCAGGTGGGGCTTGAATGTCTCCAGAGAAGGAGACTCCACCACCTCCCTGGGAAGCCTCTTCCAGGGCTCTGCCACCCTCACAGCAAAGAAGTTCCTCCTCATGTTTAGGTGGAACTTCTTACGTTCAAGTTTGTGCCCATTCCCACTTGTCCTATCCCTGGGCACCACTGAAGAAAGACCGGCCCCATCCTCCTGACACCCTCCCTTTAAGTATTGATAAGCACTGATCAGATCCCCCCTCAGCCTTCTCTTCTCCAGACTAAAAAGACCCAAGTCCCTCAGCCTTTCCTCATAAGAGAGATGTTCCAGGCCCCTCGTCATCTTTGTAGCCCTCTGCTGCTGTACCCTCTCCAGCAGCTCCCTCTCCTTCTGGAACTGGGGAGCCCAGAACTGGACACAATGGAGCCTCACCAGGGCAGAGTAGATCTGCTGCCCGTGTCTGACTTCCCTAATATTTGTGTGAATGTCTCTGTTTGAGCACACCACCTTTGTGAAAGCGGGTCTCCACCTGCCCTGCAGGCCCCTCCCATGTACACAGCACGAGCCTGGAGCCTGCTGGCGTTTGCTTGGGTTTCAACCAAGCGACTGCATTCTCTCCGAAAATGTCAAAAAGCATCAATTAATGCTCCTCCCGCTCGGGCAGCAGATGTTACGCAGATGAGGCGAGAGAGCTGGATGTGCCGGGGGCTGTTTGGCTTTCCCAGCTGGCTGCGCCATCCCACCCCTCCATCTTCTCGGTGGTCAGACCCCAGACGGATGGAGGCCGAGCAGGGGCGCTGGGAGGAAAGAAAGCACCACGGAGGGTGCAACAAATGAGACGCAGGGGGCATAAATAGTAGCTGTTGGCCTTGAACTCGTGTTGTGCCTGTGCTGCCCGCTCTGCCGCAGCTGTCTTCTCAGGCAGGTTTGTTTCAGGGTCCCTGGAGGTGGATAAACCACACAGTGTAACGCAAACGAGTCTGTTGTAACTCACACGTGCTACAGCCTGAGAAGGGGGGAGCTGCTGGGTCTAAGCTAAGGAGGCAGAAGAGGGCTGGGATGGGGCTGCCTCGCTGAGAACCTGGTCCAGGGTCTCTCCTGGGGCCGTTTCCCCCTGCTTTGTGCCATCTCCCCCTGCAGTCGTGCCCACTGTAATGGCATCCCTCCATTCCCACCCCACAGGTGATCAAGTACACGCTGGACCCCGTCTGGAAGCCGTTCACTGTGCCTTTGGTGTCCCTGTGCGATGGAGATGTAGAGAAGCTGATAAAGGTAGTGGGGGGTCCTTCAGGTGGCCTCTGGGATCAAACGTTAAACATCTAAAACTCCATGGCTAGTTTATTAAAAAAACCCGACAAACCAACCAAAGCAGAACAACCCCCAAAACAAAAAAAAAACAACCTTGTTTGGGGCCTCCGCCAGGAGAGGCTGGAAACATCAGCAGGTCTCCTCACAGGAGGTAGTTATTGCATCTGAGGCTGGTTTGTGCTCCTTCTGCCAGGTGATGTGTTACGACTACGACAGTGATGGGGGACATGACTTCATCGGGGAGTTCCAGACCTCAGTGGCCAAGATGTGTGAAGCCCAAGATGCCTTTCCGGTGAGTCCTGATGGGCTTTTGGGGAAAAAAACAAGGAAGGGGCTCCTTGGGGCTGGCAGTGGATTTTGGTACTTGAGCCGAGACCCTCAACCTGTGCCAAGAAGAAGCCAAGTCCAACCTTCTTTCTCCTCCCATGAGTGACCCATGCTGCTGTTGTAGCTAAAGCATCTGAGCTGGAGAGGGGACTGAGGCATTCTTGGCTGAAAATCGAGCTCTGCTGAGAGGTTTGCAGCAGCACCTGTGATTTGGAGGGTGCCCTGTGATTTGGGGGTCAGATGGGGAGGTGTGACGTGCTGCTGGGACTGCATCTGCAGCAGGGGCTGCCTGGTCACCGGGAGTGCCAGCTCCTCTGCAACTCCACACCAGCAAAGGGTGTCCCTGCCTTCCTCCTAAAGTGCTGGCCAAATGAAGGCATGTTGTAAAGACTCTTGGATAAGCAGAGCTTTTCACTGCCATCATCACTAGGATTACAAAACCAAGCGGGGGTCTTGGCCGAGCTGTGGGGTTGTGTAAAACACCATGTGTGGTACAACGAGAAAAGATTCCTGGCTGGGAAAACTGAGGCACGAAGGCATGAAGTGTCCTGTCCAGGACTGCACAAGCTGATGGGGCCAGAGGCAGGTGTCGAGCCTGTTTTCCCACTGGATTTTTCCCACTGGTTTCCTACCAGCCTACCAATAAAATCTTCTTTTCTCTCCCTGGGACCCCGAGAGATGCTGGTTAGAAGAGAGTAAGACTGGCCTTGCTGTGTGTCAGTGCTGCTGTGCCTCCCGTGTGTAACATGGGTCCAGCTGGGGACGGGCTCTCTGCCTCTTCCCCTTGTCTGGATTGTCATGAAAGGTGGGATGTCACGGATTCACAGAATTGTCGGAGTTGCAAGGGACCTTCTAGAGATGATCCAGTCCAACTCCCTGGCCAAAGCAGGGTTGCCCAGAGCACATCACTCAGGACAGCATCCAGGCGGGGCTTGAAGATCTCCAGAGAAGGGGACTCCACACCCTCCCTGGGCAGCCTCTTCCAAGGCTCTGCCACCCTCACCCCAAAGAAGTTCTTCCTCATATTTGAGTGGAACTTCCCATGTTCCAGCTTATGCCTGTTGCCCCTCGTGTCCTCCACTCCCCAGTAAAGCTCTTGCCCAGCTGATGCCATTCTCTGCGTGGACCTTCTGTGAACTCTGGGTGGAGTGAGGTGGCTTCAAAAGCAAGTGGCCATCACTCACCACCATTGCATATCACCCTTCGGCATCCTTTTTCCCTGGAGGATGGCTCCTTGTGACCTGTCTCATCCTTTCATGTGGCCACACTGATGAGGGTAAATATAGAAGTGAGGACAGAGATGCTCTTGCTGTAGATTAAGCACCACATGCTGGTATGCTTGTAGGTTGGGAGCAGCACAGTCCAGCCACACGAGCCATCAGGCCATCACTGGCTGGTCTGAACAGGTCCAGGGCCGTCACTGAATGGTCTGAACAGGTCCAGGGCCATCACTGAATGGTCTGAGCAGGTCCAGAATCAACACCAGATGGTCTGAGCAGGTCCAGAATCAACACCAGATGGTCTGAGCAGGTCCAGAATCAACACCAGATGGTCTGAGCAGGTCTGAGACCATCACTAGATAGTCTGAGCAGGTCCGGGGACATCAATGAGCACGTACAGGGCCATCACTGGGTGGTCTAAGGAGGTCTGGAGCCATCACCGGGCTGATCTGAGCAGGATGCTGGGGGAGGGGGCTCAGACCAGCCACCACTCTCCCACCTGGGGGCCATATGGACCCATGTAGGAGCTATCTGCTAAAAGGTTGGGCTGGACCATCTGTCTGGATTTATCCGGAGTTAGGGGATTTTGTCAATAGATCTCTATTTGGACATTGTTCAGGCAGTGAAATGAACAGTGTCATTCACACTCAGGAAACTCGAGGATTTTAAATGTATTTAAAATGTTCCCGTTTTGTTACAGCTCTAAGAATGGACACGACTTTCTCTCTGTGCTCCCCCTGCCCAGTCCTGCTGACCCCTAGACCAACCCTCGTTTAAATTTTCTTCTCTGACAAGAGTTTTTATTCAGTTTTAGATTTTTTTTTTTAAATTGAAATATTGCAGCAGTTTTCTGAATATTCAAGAGGCGTTTTGTTTTCCCAGAGCTTTTGAGGAAAGGCCTGCCCTAATTATTCATGTCTTTGACCCATCCCATCCCATAGACCCCATTAACCTCATTGGGGTGTCTCAGCCACCGTGCACCAGGTCCTGGGCACTATAAAAGCCCCTGGAAAGGAAAAGCAGCCCCTTCCCAAGCAGCTCCTGCATCTCCATTTCCATCACGAAGTCTCAGTAGCTCGCTGTGATTCATTAATGCACCTGGAAATGCGTGGAGGGGATGTACCCACGGGATGCGGCCACTGGTGGCATCTGCAGGGGCACAGCCCTCACATCCGTGTCTGTCTCCTGTGTCACAGCTCGAGCTGGAGTGCATTAACCCCAAAAAGCAAAAGAAGAAAAAGAATTACAAGAACTCTGGGATCATCATTGTCAAGTCCTGCAAAGTGAGTACGACACCGGAATGTTTCTTTCTTTCTGCTCCTGGACGAGCTTAGTTCTTCCAAAGCTTCCCCCATCCCTTCTGCCTCCAGCACCCTTGTGTTCCCAAGCACAGGTCTTGCAGAGCACGAGTAAAAGTTTGATTTCCTTTCTGCTTGGGTTTCTCCCCACTTGGAGCATCCGATGAACCGAGTTGCTGGTGCCACCTCATGCCTGGGTGGCCACAGACCCAGGAGGAGGTTTTGTTCAACATGGGCAGCATCTGCATGAATCCCAAGGTGTGGGCACCTGCCAACTGCTTGGTGTCCTTGGGTCAAGGGCTGGGTGTGGGTGGGAGAGGTCCTTCTTGTGAGCTTAGATGTTGGTGGAGTACTCCCTTTGCATGGCAGCAGCACAGCAGGAAAAGCACTGACACAGCTCTTTCCCCACCAGATCTGCAGGTGGTGTGAGACCATTTTGGCCCTGGGGAGAGGATTCACTTTACCATGATGGACAATTCCAGCTCTCAAGAATCCTTGTCCAGGCCTCCCACCCCAGCTTTGGACCAACACATGGGCCTGCTTGGCCCTAAGTGATTCTTGAAGTGCCAAAACGCTGTCATGGAAGACCTAAGTGGTCCTTCCTATTGCTTTGCCACAGGGCTGAAGGTCCCTGAAGCCCCAAACTTGCAGTGACCACAGACTTGGGCACTTTCCATATATTTATTTCTTTTGTTCTGCAATGGTGAAGATTGCTGAAACACTTTTTTGGGGGGGTTTCTTTCAGATAACCAGAGATTTCTCCTTCCTGGACTACATCCTGGGAGGCTGCCAGCTGATGTTTACTGTAAGATCTTTTGCTTCTCTTTGACCAGTAATAGTAACATGTATGGAATGGTCAAAACTGGGGAGGGAGGTTCTGTGTGAGATTTGGCACCAGCTTGAGTGGCTTTTCATGGCAACGAGAAGCTGTCCCATTTTGCTGTTAAGCCGTGTGGTTTGGGAGAGTTTTTTTGGGGTCGTTACTGTGATGCTTGGGTGCATCTAATAGCACAGAGGGAGCTGGCTAAACTTTTGGAGGTCAGACTCACAGATAGACCCTTCACAAAATATTACCGACTTCTCTCTCCATCACAGGGTTTAACTACCCTCCAGTTTTTTTATGGAAGCTCTCTTTATTTTGAAGGCAGCTAAGAGGCTTTGGGCTGTTAATGAGACGGTTTCTGCATTTTTATTGGCATTTCCATCTTCTTTCAAGCTGGACCACGGCTTGTCAGGAGGAGCTAATCGAGGATGTTAAAACCCCAGATAAAACCACCACAATGCAGAAGTGGGGTTTTCAATTTCTGCAAACTTTTCTGGTGCAGTATCTGGAGAGCTGTGGGCACTCACAGTATTTCAGTTTGTATTTTGTTGTTTCATCTTAAAAACACGATGTGGGGAGAGTAGTAGGAGGAGGAAGAGTTGCCATAGGAACAGGAGCGATTGGGAGAGCTTTTTGTGTGCCGTTCTGATGCTGTGTGCTAAGGTCTTGGTGCTGGAGAGTGAACAGAGGAGAAAATCATTAAGTTTATTGGTAGCACGAAGCTCTTGTGTGAATGAAGCTTGAATGCAGAAATCTCTCCCTCCCCCCCATCTAGAGATCTGCCAGTTATTGGGGGGTTTCTCCCCCTCCCAAGGCATCTTTGGTGCCAAAACCTGGGTGGGTTTGTGATGGGTGCAATGCCTGAGCTGGGAGGAGGGTGTTGCCACACGTACCCCTGCCATTGGGGAAGGCCACTGGTGTCCTCCCACCAAGGGAGACAGTGGGGAGAGAGGGCTGAAGGCACAGAGAAGAGGGGAATTGTGCCCAGCCACTTGCTTCGTGCTGGAGGCAGACCAGCTGCATCCCTCTGAAACCTGTGGCCTGAGTGCTGCTCTTGGTGGCATTGCTTGCATGAGTGGGACACGCGCCTGTCTGACTCCACCGAGCCCCCTCCCTGTGCCTCAGTTTCCCTCTTGCTCTCTGACCGTGCCCATGGTGGCTCAGTGGGAGCTGGGCACGTGGGTGTGGGGGTTAGAGCAGTGAGCCCAGGTTGGTAAGGCTGTAAGTTGCTTGACAAAAAAGCTGGGTTTTCATAGAACCATAGAATGGTTCATGTTGGGAGGGACCTTTGAAGATCATCAGTTCCAACCCCCTGCCCTGGGCAGGGACACCTCCCACCAGACCAGGTTGCTCAAAGCTCCATCCAACCTGGCCTTGAACCCCTCCAGGGATGGGGCAGCCACAGCTTCTCTGGGCAACCTGGGCCAGGCTCTCACCACCCTCATAGTAGAATCTTTCTCCCTTATCTCCAACCTAAACCTACCCTCTTCCAGTTTAAAACCATGTCCCCTTGTCCTGTCAAGCCTGTTTTACCAGCTGCCCTGGCACAGGGTGGTGGCACCTCCTGGGCTGTGACGTCTTCTTGCCCCAGCCAGGCCAAAGTCCCTTCTCAGCCTGGAGAAAAATATGGAGCAAAATCCCTTGTGAATCCCCTGAGCTCAATTTAGCCAGTGGAATTATTTTGGGTTTTGCCTATTTGCTAAGCAAACAAGGCGAGCGCAGTCACGCCGCCGGCTCGCATCTTCCCAGCCCTTCCTTCCCAGTCCTTCCAAATCGAGTGGCTCAGCATCTCGCCTCCTCTGACCCGATTTAACTGGGTCTGAGATGATAGGCATTTCTACAAATGTTCTTTAAATAGAAAGTCTAATTGAGGATAGAGAAAAAAACCCAACAAACCCAAACAAGTGCCTTGCTGAGAAAGTCCCCTGAGAGCTCGGCATTTATTGGTCCCTGGGGAAGCCCGGTGAAGCCTGGCTGTCAGGAAAGCTCCACTCAGGGTTGGAACTCTTTGATCAAAAACCTTGAGATCCAAATGCCCAGGTGGTCCTGGCTGCTTTGGTGTCCATGGGGCTACTCAGTTCCTGAGCTTAACACCTGGGAGATGGGCAATGAGAGTCCTGAGCTGGAGATGGTGGTGGTTTGCTCCAGCAGCTGGCCCTCCTTTGGGACACCTTATGTGGTGCTGGCTGGTGAAAAAGGCATGTGTGATACTGAATGTCTTTGCCTAACCTAGTATTTAATCAACTTTTTTAAGGGAAGGTGAAGAGCTGGATTTTGTTAAACTTTTTTGAAAGTTTGGGGGTTGGATGTTGACGGGACTGTGTATGGGCCTCCAAGGTGACCAGGTCTGCAGCGGTATCTGCTAGCGCAGGACAGCTCTGAGCTTCTCTCTTGCCTACCCAGGTTGGGATTGACTTCACGGCTTCCAACGGGAACCCACGAGACCCCTCCTCTTTGCACTATATCAACCCCATGGGGACAAACGAGTACTTGTCGGCCATCTGGGCTGTCGGCCAGATCATCCAAGACTATGACTCGTAAGCACCGTGCCCTTCTACCTCCACCCCTGGTTTGCAAATGTTTCCCAGGCTTCCTGGGGGGCTGCTGGGGTGCCTGTGCCTTGATTTCCCATCTGCGCAGCCAGGGCTAAAGAATACCTTGCTCTGGAAAAACTCCTTGAGAGAAAATTGCCATGTACATTGGGATGCAGGAGAAGGAGAGGGTAAGGACAGGGTTTCTCCTCTCCTCCCATTGCCACTGTGGAGAGGAAGGGTGGGTTAGCAGAGGTGGAGCATCCTCTATGGGGGGGTGGCTGCTTGGTGCTTTCCTGGCTCGGAGGCAGATGTCCTCAGCTCCCTGGTATTTGCCGTTGGCAGCTGCACCACCGGGCTTCCTTGTTCCCCATCGCCCTGAGGTGTGCAACAGAGAGAAACATCATCTTAGACATTGACAGAGAAAACAAAACAGAAATATGTTGGATAGTTAAGTTTTTTTAAATCTTCGGGGTTACAGAACTGCAAGGGACTCATGTTTGGGCGAGAGGATGCTTCAGGTTGCTGTGGGTGATGAAGCAAAGCTGGACTCCTTTCTCTCTAAAGATGAAAAGCAAAAGGGGAACATCTACTCTCTCTCTGCTCGGCACTCATGATTTTTAAAGGCACTCTGTCATCCAGGGGGAAGGGAAAGCTGGCACCTTTGTTAGTGGCGAGGGTTGGCTGGTGCTTTCGCTGTAGCTGGGTGTTGGGGAAGCTGTAGCCAGAGCTGTGCAAGCCTGCTTCGTGTGCCTGTAAATCTACCCATAGGTTTTTCTTCTTCTCTTTTAGAGACAAGATGTTTCCTGCTCTGGGATTTGGTGCCCAGCTCCCCCCAGACTGGAAGGTGAAGTGTCGCGGTCATTTGGGCTTTTGGGATGGGTTTGTCCTGATGTTCCCTGGACAGGAGCAGAGCTGCTGGGGCTTCCCAGCTGGCTCGGTGGGGGAAAAGCTGTTGGGCAGAAGGGGAATGGTCGGATGTGGGATTTCAGCTGGTGGAGAGTGAGATGTGGCAGCACGGGTGGGAGGCAAGGTGGGGATGGGGCACAGGCAGCCCGTTCCTCCCTTCTGAGCTGGCATGAAAGCAGCAGCTCCCTGGCATCAACGGGCAGAGCCAGGCATTGATTCATTTCCCTGGCAGGAGGCAGGAACAATTCTGGGCGAGGGAAAAGGCTCCAGGATGAATGTGTCAGACAGCAGCAAAGTCTGGAAGGAGGCTGGGTAGCCTAGATGTGATGTTGCACGGGCAAGGACTGGAGCAGAGAGGCTTTCCCAAAAGCCCCCTTGATCTTTTGTTTTCATTAGGCCCCGAAGGGATTAAAGGCACCCCGGTCCTGCGTGGGTGTGAGCTGGAGCATCCTGCTCATCAGGAGGGGTGCCATGGGCAGGGGTTGGGGCTGCTCCTGCAGCCCACGCTGGCTGGTGAGGAGCATCTCACGGCTGAGAAGATGTGCTGGGGACCACCATCTTTCATTACTGGTTGGGTCTTTTGGCTGCTCTTTGCTCACACCCTTAATTATGTATTTTCTTTCTGCTCGCTGGTTTTGAGAAGTCGTGTAAGTCACAAGCAGCCGTGAATCAGGCCAGGGAGCTCATCGCTGCCAGCCCGCGAGGCTGGGGATGTCCTGCCTGCTCCAGCTTTGTGCTTTTCTCTGCTCTCCCCTCTGCCAAAATTCATGTGACTCGAGTGGGAGCTCTCGCTGTTTGCCAGCCACAGGAGGAGATCCCTCCGTGTGCACTTTGGAGCTGATTCATCCTCCTTGGCCAGCAAACGTCTCTGGTCTGTCACTTCACCACTTTCGATGGGAAAATCTTGGTAGGCAGCTTCCAAGCCCTAACAGCCAGGGATTTATTCCCATTCCTTCGGGAGAGGAATGGGAATGGAAACGGCAGCGGGGAATGAAAGGGTAGGGTGGCTGTGGCTGCTGGGGGAATGGGTGAATCATTACAGCGAGCGTCCCTCGGCGCCTGTGGGAAAGGCATTGCCGGGCTGGAAATGGCCCTTCCTGCAGGGCTGGAGGGGGGTACCGGGTCAAGGATGCTGCCTGGGGGCTGGGGGGCAGAGGGGTGCTCCTCCTCTGCCCCCCCTGCTCCTGCAGCCTGCCACAGAGATCTTTCCCACTGCTCCTGCGGGCATGGGGGTGCTGTGTAAGTGCTACCAGAAAAAAACACTTTGGTTTCCCCCAGAATGATGTCTGAGCCCGCTTGAACCCCAGCAGAGAGCAGCTCTCCCTTCCCAGGTGCTTGGTCCATGCCTAAAGGTCACCATCCCTAATGCCTGGAGTGACCCAAAACTGGATGGGGCTTTGAGCAACCTGCTCTGGTGGGAGAAGTCCCTGCCCATGGGCAGGGGGTGGAACTGTGTGATCTTTAAGGTCCCTTCCAACCCAAACCATTCTAGGATTCTATGACCCATCAGTTGTCTCACGCTAGGTGTGGGGGCATCACCCTGTACCCTCCAGCTCCAGCTCACGGGGTCTGTGCATCACCCTCTCGCCTCACCCGTTAAAGGCTTTTTGTCAATCAAGGCTCATTAGGTAATTTCAAAGCCCAAACAGAGGTTCTTCATTGAAACCCGTGCCCTGTGTGTCGGCGGGGAGTAGTGTGGCCGACGGTACTCCCAGGGGGACAGGACAAAGGGTAGCTGTTGTTCCCACAGACCGGAGTGAAAACGGGGAGGATCGTTAAGGGATGAGTCGTATAAATCGCTCCCGTTGCCATGGCTCCCCCAATGCTTCCCAAGCGCCCGTTTAAGTGAGATGTTTTGCACACAAAAGTCTCGTTGGAAATGTCAAAGAACATCTTGCCATGTAACAGCTCTGTTCAGAGCCTCGAGCGGTTTCCCAGCAGGGAACAGGAGAGGGAAGCAGATGGATTGTGGTTTCTGGGGGATGAGCAAAGGCAAGGCAGCAGCAGAGAGGGTGATGGTTAACATCAGAGCCCCACCAGTTGCCCCGGGTTTGGAAGAGAATCATAGAATCACAAGATGGTTTGGGTTGGAAAGAACCTTTAAAGACCTAAAGATCTAGTCCAACCCCCTGCAATGAGCAGGGACATCGCCAACTAGACCAGGTTGCTCAGAGACCCGTCCAACCTGACCTGGAATGTTTCCAGGGATGGGGCAGCCACCGTCTCTCTGGGCAATTTACTCCCTTTATCTCGTCTGATGGGATTGGCCAAAGGAAATGTCTTTGTGCCCACAGAGCTTGGCCTCTCCAGCCAAAGCTGGTGGCTTCAGTGCCAAGCCACCCCCCAAGGCTTTCCATCCATTTGCCTTTTTTTTTCATCTCTGGAGAAACTGAGTTGTGGCAGGAGTGGGATTGCTGGGGGAGGTGGCAGAGAACTCTCTGCAGGACTGGTTCCCCAGCACAGGCTCTGGCCATGCATCCGTAATTCCTGATAGGAAAAGATGGAGCTACTCCATCCAGGACTTGAAGAGGACTCAGGCTGGCTGCAGATGAATGTCTGACCCCTTGGGGTGGTTTGAAAGACTTTCTCCCTGTAGGTTACTGGTGAATGCGATACCTGTAGGTGCTCCATATACATGTAATTGGACTCTGTTTTTCAAAGTATGAGCTGAATAGGGAATTAGATCCTTTTCTTTTTGTTATTTTGAAGCCCTCCTGTTGAATTTTCTGGCAGGGATATATACAGAGATAGATAGATAGATAGATAGATAGATAGATAGATAGATAGATAGATAGATAAAATCTGTAAAAACTCCAGAGGAGGTTTCGCAACACTTACACCACGCAAAGGGTCTGCTCTGTAGATGGTGAGGAACACATCTCCAGACCGTTCTGTTGCTGCTTAAAAGAAAGAGAAACCTCTCTTTTTGCAGTACAAAACATGGAAATATTTTTGCTTGTCTTATCTATAAATACTCCTATGGCAGAATTCTGAACATCTCCTAAAAAAAAAAAAAAAAAGCACTTTACAACCGAAAATAAGAAATTTGAATTTGAATATATTGCCCAAAATTGAGGCTTCTATGAGAAAGGGCATATGCCAAATCAAGTAACACGTTTCAGACTGTGTCTCCAGCCCTGGGGTTCCGGGTGGCCGGGAGCGTGACTGGTTGTGCTCAAGAGGCACGGAGAGACCCAAGCAGGCTGTTGACGTTCGCCGGTCCGACAGCTCGGCAGCTTTGCAGCACGGGGAGGACTTTTGGTTGACCTACTTTTGTTTGGTTGCTATTTCCCACCCCACAGCCTCTTGCAAAAATAGTTTCCGCTGCTTTCGACACAATGCCCGGTATAATTGGAAAGTCTGAATCAGATGCGTGCTGCTTTTGCAGTCTCAGGAGGACTTCTGCTTCACATGGTGCTTTAGAGGATGGCCGTTTTGCCAGCATTATGAATACACATGTCCCGAAGCGATCTCCTGGATGAGTAGCTCAGCAAACCACTACCCTTCTGAGAGGGAGAAAATATCCTTGTTTTATAACTCTGGCATGAACAGAGTGGGAGTTTTTTGTTTCAGAGCCCTTTAGGTGGTGGCCTTAAAGCCCAAATCACCCCCTTCAACCTTCAGAGGTGCTGGAAGAGGCAGTGACGTGTCCTTGGTGCTCCTGAGAGTCTGTTGGCTTTTCAAGGTGCCTGGATTGCAGGTGCAGAGTGAGGAATCCCGAAGCCCCAATGTCTGATGGCTGTTACCCAAGCAAGCTGTTGACCCTCACCAACACAGGCAAGGTTCATAGTAGAGGTCAGGAGTCCTGACCCTCTCCTGCAGCCGGGCTGCTGAGCTGCCCTGCCATTGCTGGCAGAGACAAGTTCAAACGTGATCGATGAAAACCATCTGAGATTGTGCTGGGATTTGCTGTCCATCATGCCCAAGAATTCACATCACCTCTCCCGTGCTGCCTTTCGCCCTTATGATGACCCAGATGATGAAGCTCATCATCTGCTGGCTTTTTCGTGGTAGCTGACGTGCCAGATCAGGTCTTCGACCTGCTGCCTCCCTTCTGCTGCACCTTGCCACGTGCAGAGAGATGGGGAACTGGGATGTTGCCAGAGCTGGAGCTCCCTGTGATGCTAATTGAGTTTCTCCCTTTATAACCTCCAGCAGAGTGAAGTAATTTCTCCTAGTGACTGGTGAGACAGCCCAGCTGGCTGAGAGCATCCCTTTTACCTGCTTTCCCTCTGGGCAGCCAGTGGGAAGCCGTGTGGACAAACCTACTTTGATAGCTGTAGAAGAATGCGTGGTGTGATAATTTCAGGTGGCTCCATGATGGGGGATTGAGGAGCCAGCCCAGCCTCAAATGCTGCTCAACCCTGACCACATTTATGTTTGCTGCTCCTTGCTGTTTGGGTAGCAGAAGGCTGGGAAGCGTTGCTGACCCAGCAGGATGGACCACAACATCTGTGACCACCGGGTCCTGCTCCAGGGGAGCATCAGACCCAAACCAGCCTTGCACAATCGCCTAAATTAATCATGAGCAGCCTGCTGTGCACTGGCCCTCCGTGTTAATTTAGGTCTTTTCTTCTCTACAGGTGTCCCATGAATTTGCCATTAACTTCAATCCCACGAACCCGTTTTGTTCAGGTAAGCATCTATCAGGTCTTTAGGACTCCTGAGATGCCTTCAGTGTCTTCTGTCCTTCCCTCTACATTTCTCCAGTAACACTCGGGGATTTTTCCAGTTCTGTTCAGAGACAGACATTAACGGTCAGGCAGAGCACATGCTAAGGGTGCACTCAGAGGAAAGCAGAGAAAATTTGGGGATGTGTAGGAAGGCCCAGGGTAAAATGCAACTGGATTCAGACAGTGTAAAATCCGTCTTTGCTCTGATGTCTGGTGTGTCCTACCAGCCATCCGCTCCTCCAGCAAGCCTTCAAGAAACACTAGGCCTGTTCAGCAGATGCGGAATGCAGAGTTGATGCTTCACTTAGCAGCTGAGGGCTGGCCACAGTCACGGCTGAAGAACTGCTCAAATCTGAAGTGGTAAGGGCTACTGTGGACCCCAAAAGTTATCTGGTTTTGACATCTGCCTCAGCCCAGCAAAACAGGGTCTTGGGCTGCCTCCAGCCCTCACTCGCAGGTTCATGAGAGCTGACTGTGAACATCTGCTTTTCTGCTGCCTTTTGTTCATTCAGTCCCTCTCTGTTATCCATAAAGCATTCCTTGGACCTGATTTATTGCAGGTGTTACGGGATGGAGAAGCCACCATCCCGCAACTCTTATCAGTGACAGTTTCTACCCAAAGAACTGGTTATCAGCTGATGAACTGTGGAATTAGTCGTTTTTGAATTGCACACCTATGCATCCTTTCGGGAGAGCAGCCATGTACCCTGTTCTGACGTGGCAGAAGCAGAAGAGTCTCCAACGGCCTGTGGGTCCCAAGCACAGTTTGGGAGCTCAGAGGGTGCTTCTGGGCTTGTTTTGCTTTTCTCTGTTATGTCTGTCTGGTTTTTGGCTATGCTCAGAGACCAGGAGTTGCTTTTATTTTTGCTCCTCCTCTTTGGCTGAGTCTGAGATTTTTGCAGAAACCCAAGGAAAGCTTTCTTTGGCAGTGGGGACTACAAGGGCTCTCTTACCCCAGGAGGTCTGAGGACCCACTACAAAGTGGTAGTGGTACAAAGAGCAAAGCGCTGCTATTAGAAAATTTGAGTGGTAGAGGATGAAACTTGTGGAGCTGGGCGAATTTGGGAGGAGGAAAAAATAGGTCTAACTTCAGCTCCCATGGCAGCATTAGCTAATGATGGCTCATTGGACTTGTGGTGGGCCTGAGCTGTGGCGCATTGTAATGCTTGGCTCCTCTGCTTTCCCTGAAGGAGTGGAGGGCATTGTCCAAGCGTACTCGGCCTGCCTGCCCCACATCCGCTTCTATGGACCCACCAACTTCTCCCCCATCGTCAACCATGTGGCCCGCTTCGCGGCTCAGGCCACCCAACAGGAGGCTGCATCCGTAAGTCCATGAGATCCCATGATGTGATGGCCACCCCGACGGTTTTGGGCAGGGAATGGCAAAGCTTGAGTTTGCTTTCTTCTTAGCCTTTGCTGTGGGCAGGGAGGTAGGGTTTCCCACCGGGACTGTCCCTGGGGTCCCTGCAGCTGTGGGCTCTCAGTTGGCTGTCATCACTTCAGACCGAGAACATAGTCATTGCAGATGCTTCTTAGGGAGAAAAAAATAACTCGAAAAACTTGATAGCAGTCAACAAAACTGCAGCTGTGGAAAATCGGAAATCACTGGAGAGAGAATTGAGATGGGAGTGGGAGGTGCCATGAGGTGGGCATCCCTTGGATGTCTTAAGCACTGTCTTAAGTGTTGGTCCCCTTATCTCAGAGGATCAAACAGCCCTGGGAATGGTAGTGAGAGAGTTGGCCAAGCAATAAGGCTGTCACCATCTGGCCTGGGGAGTCAAATAGGAGTATCAGAGATGCATAAAATCATGAATGGTGAAAAAATGATTGATTTCTCCCTAATTCTTATAGGCAAAGCCTGCAAGCCTCCCCAGGAATGGCTGGGTGATGGGTATCCCACGGGCCAGTGCACACTGGAGTCAGAGAGCTGAGACCACCCCGGGACAGTGCCTGGGCTGAGTACTCTGAAGGTCTGGAGAGGAAAGGGGTGTGTTCATGGCAGACCCGATTACCAAGGGCCATTCACTGCTATGCTGGGGCGAGCTTGGGCTCAGGAGTCCCTGCCGTGTGCCAGCCAACAGCTGGCAGGAGACAGGGAAAGATAACTTAGTTCTTCTCAATTTTTTTCTCGGAACATCCTCTGCTGAGCTCCAAGGGGCTTTGCTCTGAGGAGGCAACCTCTGTCCTTATGGATACATGAGGAATGATAGCCCTGAGGAGCATGGTCCTTGCTTTCTAAACAGCCTCTGGCTCCTGCCTGCTGCAGGACTGTCCTGGGGCAGGACAAGCTGAAGGGTCCTGGGGTCCCTGCGGGCACAAGGATGGTGATGTTGCTGCCGTAGCACGGGTGGGAAACATGGCTTCAAACCTTTGGCCTATTTCCTGCTGACACACAAGAAACAGCTGGAGGAAGCATCTCCTTGTCCTCTGTGAAGGTCTCCTGGGGAGATCTGGGGGTGCACACCCAGCCTTGCAAACAGCAGCAGGAGCGAGCGAGCTCGTGCCGTAAAGCGTGATGCTTCTGATGCGGCCAATGGCTGAATCTGAACCTTTTGCCAGGAGAAGACCTTTCTGTTATTCACCTTTGAATGGCTTTTTCTATTTGAGGGGGAATTGCAGCAAACCCCGGGATGGCTCAGTTTGATCCTTGCTTTCCACGCCACTTGGACGAGCAGCGGGATCGGAGCCGGGCTCCGAGTTCCTGCACGGCCGCTCCCGCCGCCCGGCAATCCTGGAAGTCCCTGTTAATTAGTCCATCAGAACGTTCACATCCATATGTCCAAAAGCTGCTCATTAGGGTGGGGGGCCTCATACAAACATGCTTGGTTGTGCGGGGCCGGCAGGGAGCTGGTGCCAGCCTGGAATTGGAGGGTGAGGTTGAAGGGATGCCGGCATGCCCGTGTGTGCCAGGACCTGCAGCTGTGGGTCATGACTGGGGCATCCTCTTAGGGGTGTGAAGAGCATCTGAAGGCTGCGAGATGGAGGTCACTTGGGTGCCCGTTGGGTCCCCGTGGCAGGAGGCTGCCCGTGGAGGATGGCAGGTCTGGCCTCTGGGTTTTGCTGGCCAAGGGCAGTTCAGCAGGAGCTGCCTCAGGGGAAAAGCATCCCTGATTCCTGCCCGGAGCAGAGCTGGAGCACACCCTAAACCTCCTCCCCAAGGGGATCTTTTCCAGCCTTGCCTTGCACGCTGTTGCTCTTTCCGGCTCCAGGCACAAGGAAATGCTGAATTTGGTTTAATTCAGCACAAATCCAGGGCGCTTCTCATTTTTTTCATTTTGTCTCTCGGCATCAGTGGGGGAGGGAGAAGCCCACAGGCTCTGCACTGAGCAGAGGCACTAATCGTATGCAAATTGCACCCCTCTGTTGGCACTAGAAGTTTAATCAAGGGAGATTTTAAATAATGGGCACTAATAGTGCTGTCAGAGGCAAGCCTGGGTAGGCTCGGTCTTTTTTATTTTTTTGGAAGCACAATGTGTTATTGATGAGGGATCTTGCTCCCCTGGGGTCTTCTCCTCTTCCATCCCATCTTCACCCCTGATGCTGCTGGCCTCGGTGGCCACCTGGACCTGCCCTCCTCTTCCTCCTGCCCTCCCTTGCTCACAGCGTTTCAGACAAAACAAAAAAAACTTGTAGTTTTTCCATGGCAACACGGATCACAAACATCGCAGCCGTCGGCTCTTAAGGGATGGGAGGACTCAAATGTGTCGGGGAGGAAGAGACAGAGAGATTCACACGATTTGGCTCTCAAGGGAGGATTAATAAGCTTTGGGGAATTGAAACACACCTTTCCAGCAGGGTCCCTGCACCCAAACCTCCCCTTTTCTTACCCCATGCTGCTTAATGCTGCCTAATCCCTTGAAGTTCTGCTCAGGGATGTAAGCCTAATTGCTGATCTCGCTAGCAAACCGTCAGGAATCATCCCCAAAGCCCCCGTGGGTTCGGAGATCAGCCATTTTAACAACAAAAAGAGGAAAAAAGGGAAAGGTCCCCCTGGGTTGGTGTGCTGATGGAGACCCCAGCCTGGGGGGATCCCTCCGTGGAGCCAGCCTGGTCCCTGCCCATCTGGCTCCCAGCTGGGTACGGCGGCTGGAGCCCGGAGGTGCCACCAGCACCCCTGCCTTGTTGCCACTGAGTCCTCCAAAATTGGCATTGCTGCTTGGGGAATCTCCCGCTGATGCTCTCGTGTGGTGCCCGCTGCTCCCTTGCTCGTAGCGATGCTCCCCGGGCTTTGAGGCTGATCCCCAGCATCATCTCCTCCTCCACTTGGCCTCTGAAATACGTCATGATAAACATTTGGTGAGCTCTGCTTCCTCCTCTTTGGCTGCATTCTTTCCAGCATTTTTCTCTGATCCTGTTATGGGTTTCACAGAAAAAAAGAGAACAAAGGGAAATAGTCTGTCTGGGTTTCTTCTTTTTGACCGTGCAGAGGCAGTTTTGCACTGATTTATTCACGGGTTCTGGCAGGATGGGGAGGAAGGGTCGGATCAGACTAAAGTCGTTCCCATTATCAGGTTTTACTCTTCCTCCCGTACTGGTTCCCAGACAGGGTCAGGGCCCAGCACTTGTCCTGCTTCCAGTGACGACCGGCGCTGCCCCCCGTGTAGGAACAGGCAGGTCTTCTCCTGGAGCTTAGTCTTACCCTCCAGACTAGGATGTTGGGGTCCTGCTCTTCAGACCTATGTCTCCCTGTGATTTGCTCTGAAAAGTTTGGATTTAGGGAAAAAACTAAACCCTGGGCAGTGCTCTGCAGGCAGCAATAAAGCATCCAAAGGGGTCGGAGGGTGGGGGAGGGGCTGGCTTGGGAAAACCTCCTCACCAGCGGCCACGGGTTGGATTTAAGCTCGACCCAGCCTTGTTTGTACTTGGAGTTTAGCACCGGAGCAAGTCGAGGGAAGACGACGCTTAGGGAAGGTTCCAGGAGATGTGGGCTGGAGGAAGACCAGGAAAATGGGCTTGGGGCTGGGTTCCCTCCCTTGCTTTTCCAGGACGTCTGCGCTAGCAGTTTTCACAGGAAATGGAAAGAATGAGGAGAGCAACAAAGCACTTTAATGTGCTTAAGTGCTTGTTTTCGTAATTTCTCCAGCACATGCAAGCTGTGTAATGTGCCAGAATTGAACCATTACTGTCCCCTGAGGCAGAGGAGATGGGCTTTTTGGGCATGTGCATGCCTGAGATGTGCTGAGCTGGGTCCAGCAGGACTGTCTGTCCGTTTGTCTGTCCTCCCCTAGCATCGTGGAGCAGCCCCCTCACCCTCCTTTCCCTGTGGGAAGGGGACTGGGTGCCAACGCCACTGCTCTGGCACCTCCCCAGCTTTCTGGTACCCTCCAAATCCCCCTTCGTGCCTCTGGGCCCCACGGCTTTGCACGAGAGACAGGCCAGCCCTGGGCACGGGATGGGCCCCACGCTGGGATGCAGGAGGCGCAGGGATGTGTCGATGGGGACCACCCCGAAAGGCACCCCCTGTGTGTGGGTAGGGGGCATTTCACCTCCCAGCTGGACTCCTGTCCCAGCTCCAAACTCCTGGCTGTGACGGGTCTGCACAGGTTGGGTTTGGGGCTTTTTTTTCATCATGAAGTATAGGAAATCAGCAAAATATTCTGGAGTTGATTTGTTGTTTGGTTGTTATCTTTCAAAAACCTGGGGGAACGGGAGCACCTGAAAGTTCTGGGTGCTGCTGAAGGGGGGTGACACCGGCTGTCCTGAGAAGCAAGGCACCTCGTGGTCCCAGATTCCCAGGGGACCTTCCTCCCCACCACACACGGAGCACCCCAGCCACTCGCACGCTGTGGGGCAGGCGCCCCAGCATCCCGCTGGGCCTGACCCTCCGCCCTCCCCTCCGCAGCAATACTTCATCCTCCTCATCATCACGGATGGGGTCATCAGCGACATGGACGAGACCAGGCACGCCGTGGTGCAGGCATCCAAGCTGCCCATGTCCATCATCATCGTCGGGGTGGGCAACGCTGACTTCGCCGCCATGGAGTTCCTGGATGGGGACAGCCGGGTGCTGCGCTCCCACACCGGCGAGGAGGCCGTGCGCGACATCGTCCAGTTCGTGCCCTTCCGGGATTTCCGCAACGTGAGTGTGGGCAGCGAGGAGGGAGGGGGGGGTCGCAGGCAGAAAGGGGGTCTTGAGTCTAGAAATGAGCCTGGAGGTGGCACGGTCCTGCTGGAGGCAAAAGGCAGAGGGCTGGCACCCTGGCCCTAAACACCCCGTCCCTGGGGGATGCTGGCGTGGACCCCGTAATCAGCGCGGCAGCCGCCTCTCCGTAGCGTGCTCCATCGGAGCAGCCCCCATCTCCCCTCATCACAGTAACTGTTAATTATAGTAGGGTCACGGCGGCCACCTGGGCTTGCATCCCCAAGCCGTGGTCCCATGCCAGCGTCTCCCACTCATCCGGCACCCACATGCTGAGGGGATAAAGCCAAATCGCCCCAGTTGGGGGTGAGCCCTGAGCCCCCCTCCAAGTGCTGGGAGACAGGGGTGATGCTGCCCGCTGGCCCTGCACGTGTCCCCTCGGTGGGGTGGTCCCTGCTGCCCTCTGTGCTGCTGTCTGTTGGAAAAAAGGTGATGAAGCAAGAAAAAAACCCACCCAAACCAAACCAAAAGAGAAAAGAATCTGCTGTTCTCTGCCCGTCTTGATCGGGCCTGGGCCGGGGGCGGCTGCTGGCACGGGGAAAGGGGGCCTGGAGGGGGCAGAAAATCAACCTCTGCTTATCTTCCCTCTTTTTGCAACTCAGTACCTGGTTTTTCTAACCCACTGAGCACGTTTTTTTCCATCCTACCAGAGGATTTCCTCCTGGGGGGAGGTGTAGTGCAGAGTGTAATCCCAGGTGTACAAACGCCGGCTGCCGATGGACTCGGGGGGGTATTTAAGGAATTGCCGTGGTCCGGCGTTGGGGGGATGGCCCAGCCACGTTCTCGGGGTGGCCGTTCTGATGGCGGTGTCTGCTCCCTCTTGCCCGCAGGCCCCCAAGGAGACCCTGGCCAAGGCTGTGCTGGCAGAGCTGCCCCAGCAGGTCGTGCAGTACTTCAAGCACCGAAACCTGCCGCCCATCAACTCGGAGCCCGCGTAGAGCCGCGTCCCACTGCATGCCGCCCCAGCCCCTCCCTCCTTCCCAAAGCGCATGTTCCACATGCTTTTAAGAGAAGAATTACTCCCTTCCACCCCAAAACACTTTGTACTTCTTAATTTAATTGCTAAGTTCTTAAAAACTCATCCCAGAGAAGCGTCTGGATTCATTTTGTACAGTCCCGGCCCAAGGTAACACTAAGCAGCCAGGCCAGGCCCTGGTGCTGCTCCCTCCAGTTACTTTTCAGTATTGAATGTACTTTGTATAATTTCAGTGGAACAGGATACAATTTTTACAATCAAAACTTGTTTTTTTTTTTTTTTCCAAGCAATGAAAATGCTTAATATATTATTATCATTCAACAAACCAGTCATCGTAGAGTTCACGTGTCTGTGTCATGTGTCTGCCTCTCTCTGTTGCACTCTACGGTCATTTTTATACTGTGTACATGTCATTATTTGTTATACTCAGGTTAATAAAGAAACTTGGACATTTAAAACGAGGGTCTGGGACATTTAAAACAACAAGTACAAGTTGGGGGTGACCCGCTGGAGAGCACCTCTGAGGAGAAAGACCAGGGAGTCCTGGTGGACAATAGGATGACCATGAGGCAGCAATGGGCCCTTGTGGCTGAGAAGGCCAATGCCATCCTGGGGTGCAGGTCAAGAGAGGTCATCCTGCCCCTCTGCTCTGCCCTGGTGAGGCCCCATCTGGAGCACTGGGACCAGTTCTGAGCTCCCCAGTTCCAGAAGGACAGGGAACTGCTGGAGAGGGGACAGCAGAGGGCTACAAAGATGATGAGAGGCCTGGAGCATCTCTCTTATGAGGCGAGGCTGAGGGAGTTGGGTCTTTTTAGTCTGGAGAAGAGAAGGCTGAGGGGGGACCTGGTCAATGCTTATCAATACTTAAAGGGAGGGTGTCCAGAGGATAGGGCCGGTCTTTTTTCAGTGGTGCCCAGGGATAGGACAAGAGGGAATGGGCACAAACTTGAATATAAGAAGTTCCACCTAAACATGAGGAGGAACTTCTTTCCTGTGAGGGTGGCAGAGCCCTGGAAGAGGCTACCCAGGGAGGTGGTGGAGTCTCCTTCTTTGGAGACATTCAAAACCTGCCTGGACAAGTTCCTCTGCAGCCTGCTCTGGGTGGACTTGCTTTGGCAGGGGGTTGGACTGGATGATCTCCAGAGGTCCCTTCCAACCCCATGTGATTCTGTGATTCTGTCTGGGACATTTAAAACAAGGGAGTGTGGGCAGCAGTGCCGAGTGGTGGTGTCACCCCAGGATCAGACCCAAGCCATTGATGGCATCTTGCTGGAGGGCGACTGGGGGTGGAGGTGAATATGGATGTCCTTGCTCCTCATCAGCTCCCAGTGCCCACCAGAAACTCCCTCTGCTCGTCCGTTGTTGGTTCACGGGTGTTTTCCCAAGCACGCATACGCCCGTGAACCAACAACGGATGGGCAGAGGGAGTTTCATGGTTCACCACTGCTAATTAAAAGAAGGTCTGTCTCACTGCCCCCTGTAGCCCCACGGCTCAGCCAAAGTGTGGAGCCAAGGCTGATGGTGATGCCCCATCCCTCAGGAGAGGTGGGACCGCTCCGGGAAAACATTTCCCACCCAAAGCTTTCCTGGAAAGGGAAAAAACCCAACCACCACCACCACTCCTTTCCAAATGGAGAACAGCCTTTGAAGGGTGGCTCATTTAAAAATAATGGGGGGCAGGGAGGGATAAAGCACACACTATGTGGTCATGACAAAGAGAGAACAGTCTTAAAAATGTAAAAAAATAAACCAAACAGCCCCCCCCAATCTAAATCTATCACTGAGTGACAGAGTTGCTGGAGCCAGCCGTTCTTCAGCGTGTTGGCCCCAGGGGCAAGGTCACTGCCGCAGCTGCCATCTCCAGAAGGTCTGATTGACCCTCCATCCCTCGCACTCCTCAAGTCCCAGCACATCTCTCACTGTGCTTCAGTATTTTAATCATAGAGTGGTTAGAGTTGGAAGGGACCTTAAAGATCATCAGGTTCCAACCCCCCTGCCCTGGGCAGGGACACCTCCCACCAGACCAGGTTGCTCCAAGCCCCATCCAAGCCCATCCAGCCATCCCCTCCAGGGATGGGGCAGCCACAACTTCCCTGGGCAACCTGAGCCAGTGCCTCACCATCCTCACAGCAAAGAATTTCTTCCTAATATCTAATCTAAATCTCCCCTCCTCCAATTTAAAACCGTTACCCCTTGTCCTGTCACTACACTTCCTGACATGGAGTCCCTCCCCAGCTTTCCTGTAGCTCCCTTCAATGTCAGAGGACTTCCAGCTGTAAGAAGGTACATGGGACCTGGAGATGGTGGGAGGAGCTGGGACAGCTCTGCAGCGTGAGCACAAGGGCCAGGCCTGAGAACAGCAGAGATGGCTCCGACTCAAAGGCTTGCACAAGCTCAAGGCGCTCCCCAAGTGCCCTAAAAGAAGCCAGGGGGCTCTCAGGCCTGTTTTTAACCAAATTACGGCTCCTTCTGGCCATGCAGGGTCCAACACAACCACTGTCACCCCCTCTGGGTCTCACCTGCAGCCCCCATGGGCCACCGCCACCACCTCCGCACACAGCTGGCTGCCAAATCCCACTATACATTTCTGTCTCAATCCACCATTTTGATGCAGTTGCATTAAATATCCCTCAGGAAAACAGCCCCAGCCTGGTGACAGGAGGCCAGGCTGCTCCAGCTCTGCAGAGCGGTTGGTGACCAAGGTTAATGCCAGAGAAGGACACCTACATCTCTCACTCCAACTGCTCAGAGCTGTTACACGTGCAACTTTCAAGAAAAATGGGTGTTTTTTTTTTTTTGGTGCACCAGCTCTGCTTCACTCCACAGCTAAGTATGATGAAAGTCAAAAGCAGAGCGCTCGGGAGGCAGCGAGTGATCTAACTATTTTCCACCTGAAAGTACCATAAATAGAGTAGCTGTAGAAGAGGCAGGAGGGAAGAGCAGAGATGCCAGGCAGCCCAGGGCAGGGGAAGAACCACGGGGTGTTTGTAGAGATCAGACTGTGGAACAGGGCTGTGCCAACAGGATGGCTATTTGGCCAAGGACAGCTTCAGTGTGAGCGTAACTCTCCTGGTCTCCTTTAGGGAAGTCCAACACTCAAGCCGAGGCATGAATCCTACCAAAGGCCTTCAGGTTTCACTGCTTTTATCCTGGTTGCTTTCTTCCGAGTTGCTTAGCTCAGGGAACTGCCCTTTGGCATGCACCCGTTGTCTGTTTTTTCAGAAGCACACACGCTCTGGAGTAGTACGTAGGGCAGGATGCTGTGAAGGAGACTCCCAGAGACATTTCCACCTCAGAGCGGTCATGCCAAGCTGTTCCAGCCCACTGACCTCCCGTTAGCAGGGTCTGCACACAGATGAAAAGGATGGCCCCTCAGCTTTCACAGCCCGCTCCTTGCTCATGCCCAGCTCCCCACATCACACCACCCATAAATGTGCCCACGTCAAGCCTCCTAAATCCGGTACAACTTCAAAAACCACTGCAAAGGATGTCAGAGTTCTCCAGCTTCTGCACAAAGAGGTTTGGCTGAAGCAGGGTATCCCACCCGCGCTGGACTCTTCAGCACGCCGCTGCAGAAAAGCTGAATGACTTGTCAAGCGCTGGTTGGGAGCGATGGCTCCGAGGAGAAGAGCCAGCGGGCAGCTCCTCAGAACTCACTCAGAACAAGAGTTTTCCATCCCCATCTCTGCTTCTGTAGGAGGCTGCCTCGCACTGCTCCCGCATGGCGGTGTGAGGAAGGGGCTGGCTGGGTAGAGCAGAAATTGCTTAATGGAAGGGGAACAATTATGAATGGCACAAGCCGAGATTAAAAAAAAAAATAAAAATGCATTCAGAATGTCTTTAATCATGTAACACTAAAACTTCTTTACAGTGTCATGGCAATCTACACTTCACCATCTGCTCGATTTTTGTTCTGCCCCCATTTCTCAAATACAGAATAAAAATGACATTTTAAAACAGAACACACGGCTGTTTCTACAAGACTTCACGGCTTCAAGTGAGTATTTTTTGCCCGTTAGTCTTGTATAAACTTCTTAGATCATCATAATTCTTTCTTTCCATAAGAATTTTAAAAGATAAAGCTCTGTCCTCCCTACCTTCAGACCTTTATTACGTTACTAGGTGTACCTTCTGGTTTAGCATGGCAGCCTTTCTTCCAGGCTCAGTATGCACCCCAGAAAGGGAAAATTGGGGAGGAAAAAACAAAACAAAACAAAAAACCCAGACATAATGAGTTATTTTGGGAGTATCTGAGTGTATTGAAGTTGAGAGGTTAGCTAGAAAGATTATATTTGGGGCAGAAAGATGCATCAAGCATCCATCAGGGCTTTGGAAGATACTCTGCACTACGTTACACACTGAGGGGTTTCGTTATGGGCCATCAAAGAAACTGTTGCTGCGAAAGACGGAAGAGACGATCTTTCCAGTGGAATTGATAGTGCCTTCGCTGTCCGAGCTGGACTCGGAGTCGCTGCTTCCCGAGTAGGCGCCCAGGCCGGGCAGGATCCCAATGCACACGGCTGCGGAGGGACAGTGGACTGTGGAGCCCCCCACCGAGCTGCTCCCCAGGGGGACACAGGAGGGTTTTTCTGCAAGAGAGGTACCTCAATCAAAAACAGGAGTGCAGGGAAGGGCTTTTAATCAGCCCAGGAACTGCTGCCTGTCATTCACCTGATACGGCCACATCGGGGGTGGATGATTGCAGGATTTAATTAAAGCATAAGGCAGCTCTATGCTGCACTAAAACTCTTCTGACAGGAAGGACTTTCTACCTCAGGGGATTTTACTTTTTTTGTTCCTCCTCACTAGCTTAAGCCCAGCTTTATGCTGGCATTACGGATTTTTATTCTGAAGTTGTCAGTTTGATGCTTGTCAAAGTACCAAACCCACTAAATAAGAATAAATAGCTCTGCTTTGTGTAATTGAATAATTTTTGGTGATGTGACAGCATAGTTGGGGAGAAGTTTTATTTTATTGCTCTGCTAGTCAACATCTCCCCTCTTCCACAGCTAATTAATTATTTCCAGTGTTCTGAAAGTTTACTGAACAGAAGGAGATTCAGGAAGCGCCTTGAGTTGTCATTACACAATTGCAGCTCACCCTATTTGTGTCAGAGGATCTCGACAGCAAGTCAACTGCAGCCCTGACAGCTAAGACTGAAATGCAATTTAATTTTTCTTCTACTTCCCCACAATTTTCTGAAACCAACTGGTTTCAGGATGGACAAGATCACTTCATAGCACGGAAAACTAATAGCAGAGGGATACAAATATACCAAATGCTGCTGTGAAGATGGAGGGGATGATGTCTTCTCCGAGTCTCCTGTAGACAGAATAAGCCCTAGGCTCGAAATGCAGCTAAGGAGACTCTTATTAGGTATATGGTAAAACTCTTTAAGGGAAAATCAGTTAAGCATTAGAATAAACTGCCTAAGGAGGGTGCACAATCTCGATCTGTGGAGACTGAAGAGCAGCTTAGACAAACACCTGCCAGGAATGATTTAGGCGGGGGATACTCTGATGAACAGTAGAAGTTCCCTCCAGCTTTATTTTCCCTGAGGGCTGCCAGTGCCCACCATTACCATTCCCTCTGCTTTAAGGGAGAACATGCCGAGCACAGTCTGTGCTGTCTTGCACAATCAAGGAGCAGAAAAGCAAACCCTCTATCAGATTTAACATCGAGTCAGTTGCTGTTCAGGTGAGAGACAGATAGCTTCCCACATGCAGAAATCAGGACATACCTTGGTTCTTCTCATCATGATCAGGATCTAGTTTCAACCTCTTCACACTGTTACCACCATCTGAACTGTAGGGGAAAAAAAAAAAAGCATCTTGTTCCTCATAAGAACCACTTAATTACTGTGAAGTTGAAGTCACATCTTTGCCTCAAATGCTACAGTGAATGCCAGCAGGGTCCCCTGATGACCATCAGCACTTCTAACTGCTGTTAGCTGGGGCTCCTCGGGGAACATGCAGGATCCTGGAAAGAGTCAACACCTACACCACAACCATCAGCTGTTAACCTGGGCAACAGAATCATGCCTCTGGGAGTCCAAGTCAGACCTCCAGCACATCACCCCAGAGCCACTGCTGCAGCTGGGAGCACCCCATGGGAGATCAGGAATGACTACCTGAGCTTCTGCCACCCCACAGACCCAGGCTTGCACAAGGGGATGTATACTATGCTTGCTGGAGCAACATCCCTGTCTTTCCCCTTCCAGGCTTTCCTTCCGCTCCTT
Source organism: Tringa tobata (assembly GCA_033628505.1). Taxonomy (NCBI): domain Eukaryota; kingdom Metazoa; phylum Chordata; class Aves; order Charadriiformes; family Scolopacidae; genus Tringa; species Tringa tobata. The sequence goes on from JAHREE010000230.1 coordinate 190,852, forward strand.
CAAGCGCCGAAAGAGCCTGGCCTAAAACATCTAGAAATCTTCCACCCAGCAGGTTTTGCATCCATTCACACATGGATGCAGTGCATGAACTAGAAAAGAAAGGGATCCTTTCTGGGTCCACAGAGCTGTTGAGGGAAAGGAGCGTTACTTGGACTTTTGACTCTTCAGAACTTCTACAGCTCTTCCTTCTCACTGCTCCGTTTCTTTTTCCCCCTCTATGCATGTTCCCAGTCCTAAGCCATCCACATAAACAAATGCTTCCCGGCTTCAGCTGCAGTGAGCTCATGCCACACTTGGTTTTGGCCAGTTTGCAACAAAAGATAAGATGGCAAAAATAGAAGACTGCAAAGCAAGTCTGTGATGGCACTGACATGGCAGTTAAGATGGTCTCTTCAAATAGATGCGATCTGCAGACTTTGGATGTGCCATTAAGCATATGCCAGCTCCTTCTCTGCACCCTACTGGGTTAAGTACTAGTAGCTACACAAAAAAACCCCATTGTTGGCTGCTTGTTATCTGTTCAGGGTTTCTCTTCTCTGCCCTCCAAAAACCCAAACAACTCCCCACCCCCAAGCATTAGGTGGTGGAAGCACTTACTTCAGTTTCCAGACACGCAATTACTGCTGGCCTGGGAGCTAAACATCACCCTGCAAGACAAGCTTCTAAAATAATCTCTAGTTCTCTGGGACAGAATCAAAAACTCTGACTGGATTTCTAGATGTCGGTAATCATCTTAAGTATTAGATGACTCATGGGATATCAGTCTGGTCCCACAAGCCTAGTTTCTCCATATCCTGTAGCACACCAGTGTTTGCAGGCCAAGATCAAACCAGCAAAGAGATCCCAAACCCAGCTGCCATCTCCCTGGGAATGGGTGCTGATGAATCACCGCACGTTGGCGAGGAACAAGGGGAGTTTCCCTGATGCCCTCAGGATCAAACTGGTACACAAAGCTCTTCTCTTGTAACCTAGGTCTCCCCCATGCTGCCCCCAGCAGCAACTAAAACAATCCATTTTAGACACAGATAAGATCAGCTGATAAATGATGCTGAGTGAAGCTACACGAGTGAGGTGACACCGATATCTACAAATAGAGCTGTCAAATAGATTCCCTGTGGATCCCCAAGCAGGATTGCCCAAGCCTGGCAGTCTAGAGTGAAGATCTACCCACTTGCTTTACACACGCTTCTCTGTTTGAATCGCTCCATGTTTTTCCCAGTTTGTAGGAGCCTATAGAAACAAGGCTGGTCTTTTCTTATACCTCCCCCCTTTTCTCTTTAGGGCTAAGGTTTACACCTCACTCTCTGGAGGCAGTTTTGGCCTGCCTCCCTTTTCTCTGCTAACTGGGTTCCGTTCCTCGTGAATTTATAGAGGTGTGAAACTAACCTCCTGTGTTTCACAGCTCCTGCCAACAGCTTTGCCTGAGAGAATTTGTTCTTGTTTTCCATTGACTTCATGGGCAATTTCTTCTCAGTTTCCTTCTTTGGGTCCATACTGACTCCCACTTTGGTGAGAGTGCTGTGAATTAAGGGTTAAGGATCAACCAGGAAGGAATGGAGAGAACAGACACTTCCTCTACCATATATTTAGCCAGCTCTGCTGACAGCAGCTACCAAAGTTTGTTCACGTATTCTATCAAAATAAACTTATTTGTAATGACATTTAGCTGGCACTGTTGGCCAAAACAGAAGAGACTATGCCCTCTGGGTGTGGAGCGCTCTCAGGTATCGGTACCAGGTCTCCCAGTAAATGCATGGACTAGGAGCTGCTCTTCTGAAGTCAGAAAGGCTCAACATGTGACACATCCAGAACCCATAAATATACCCATCGTCCTGCCTTTTCCCAAAGGTCTTAGAAAAGCAAAAAGGTCAGACTAGACCAAATAAATCAATAAATCAATAAATAAACAAAGGCAATGCATTTGCAAAGGCAATTCCCCCTTCTATGGAGATCAACAAATCTGTAATTCAAACTTGCTGCTTTACCCCCTAATCCTTATAAAAAACCCCTAAACAGCTATAGTGGGCTCACTTCCACGCTTCAAACCCTCCTTTTGCTGAGCCCAGCAGACTTCAGCCAACCAAAGCGAAACAGTTCAATTTTCTGTTTGGCATTTATCACTCTAACCTTTCAGCTCATCTCTTTGTAAGGGCCACAAGGCTGTTACTGCCAGTTTGAAGACCAGCCCCAAGAGGAAGGAGACAGATCTGATTAAGGGCACATGTGGTTCAAGATTCACCCAAAAGACTGCGATCGCACAGAAAAACTAAGTAGCTTAAAAGAGCGTTAGCAAGGTGGGATGCAGCTGAGACCTATAATGAGGTGGAGAAGCTTAAGCAGGTTCTCAGACAGTATAAGAAGGAGCTTGGTCTGTCATTAAGGCCCACTCACCCTCCACACACACTAAACAGGTCTCCTTCTGTGGCAGGACCTAGTCCTGGCCCCAGTACCAGTCAATGTCCAGCTGTATCTGATGAAGCAAGGTCCATCAAAGGTCCTGTTTGTTAATGAGGTGCCAGCAGAGTAAAAAAACCTGCAAAACTTTTAAACTGCACATAGCAAAGGCAAATCAACCTAATTTCAAAGAGTATTAGGGTTATGAACAAAATCTAGCTTTCTACCAGCTTCTTCTCTGACTCCAATCCCACTGACCAGGTGACAGAAACACAAGCTGGAGTTCCACCTTGTGAAACCTGCCCCAGCTATTGCACACAAATATTGGACAGTGAATTTCACATTGATGGACCGTATATTTGAAGTCATAGTTGTGGGTTGGTTTTTTTTTCCCAACTGAACATCTGTAAATCAAAAACTCTTACACCTTCCTTTGAAGTGACACATATTGGAAGTCTTCAATCATGTTACAATTATGGGTGTTCAATGCCATCCCTTATTTGATTTTCCTAAGGGTACAGCAGTAACCCTGACTGCTACCTACCTCAGCTGAAAATCTTCTCAGTCAAACCCAGACTGTTCAATTTATTTATTTTTTAGGATGTCACAGGAGTGCCATCCTGTGGCTATCAGAAGCAATCTGAAAGCTCGTTGTGTCCAACATGGTTTAACATTGCAACACATGATTCCACCCACTGCACTGTTCAGCTTCCACATTTAGGTTTATTACCTTGTTATATTCTAACAGCGCACTACAAAAGCCTGGCTGAGGAACCCAAAGGCTTTTAAAAGATACCAAATTACAGGCTTTGCCGTCCTGGATGGAAGTGAATTCTCCTAACACTGCTCAACTACTGCTACCTAGCAAATTTTTTAACAGAGATTTTATATGGACTGCTGCCATTAGCACATGCCCACCCAAGAAGTGTCCCCTCTCAGGAAGGCTACACTGGAATAAACCCCTCAATCCTAAATACCAACTGCATTAAAAAAGCTGGCCTATAGTAAAGCCTGCTTCTTGGGAGGGGGATTTTTCCTACATTTGCATAGGATTTAAGACAAGAGGATGTTGCTCTCAAACACTTCTTGGAACTGGCTTAAAAAAATATCTGTAAATCTTTAAACACTGTCACACCAGTGGGGTCTGGATGGAGCAAGGAGCAGAAACCACTAGCTGTTCGTGTAGGAGGAAGTGAAATTCCTATGCATCCATGCATATGAATTTCTTATGCTCGAGAGCGCATTAAAATATTCCAAGGCATGTTTATCCTTAAGCTATGTTTTCATGATTTTTCAACCTAAAAACGAAGGAAAAAAGAGAGGAAAAAAAGCTCTGTACTTGAATATTGATGTAGTTTCTACCATGAAATTAACACCTCTGGGTAGCTTATTGGATGTTGTACCAGGAAAAAGACCAAATAATCAAACCCGCTGGCTTGACATTCCTCGTTAGGTTGGAAGAGCACTTGAACAGTACCTACAGATCCAGCTCGTTCACCCAGCCCTACTGATTTTTGTCACTGTACTGATAAAGCCATTAGTAACAACCTGCAGATGCTAAATCACCTTTTGCATTTTAAAAGAATACTACCAAAAATTCCAAATACAGATGAGTCGGTTTGCAAGATGCTCTGAGGTTGCTTGAAATGCTACAGTTAAATTAAAAAAATTAAAGACTTAGAAAAAGGAAATGGAATGGGTAAAACTCAGTTTCATGTGAGATAAGGTGACCATAAAACATTCGCCCTCCCTACACCACATCAGCAATAACTTCTACAGTTGAATTTACAGCAAGACTCCAGATACAGAGCCAGATAACATTACTAAGACTGCAAAGACTAAGGTTAGACAGCCTGTATGTCCTGAACAGGCCCTGCTCGGTAAATTCAGGGATGAGTGGGTTGTGTAGCTAATTCAAGACAACACAACATTGCCTCTGGGCTGGTGTGGTTCACCCCAGCCACATGTGACCCAACCAGAGCTCTCAGCTGCTTCCACAGCACAATCCCCTATGGCACAATCCCCTACTGCACAGCCCTACATCAGCCAGCCCCGCAAGCAACCATCACTGAAACTAAATATATCCCATCAACATCCCATTATTAGATCAAACAAATCAAGAAAATACTCTGAATCTATCTAACCAAGTACAGTCTATTTCTGAAGCTTAAAAAAAAAAAAGCATCAGTATTGCTTTTTCATAAAGGCATTACTGCGATAACCGAGATGCTCTTCACAGAACACATGCTCTAAGTTGTAAATCATTAACTAATACAAGGTAATGCAGATCTTTGTAGCATCCTCACTATTCAGCCTTATTTTCTGACTAGTTTGGTCACCTCTTCGTGTCCACAAACTCTTTCAGTAACACTAATGCATACTTGAAAATTTGTGCTTTGTTCACTGGTGACTTAAAGGCAATGGTTTTCATTAGGAGGCAAAGACACCATCAGGTTCTGCACAGATTCAGTAAACCTCAGAAACCCCAACATTTAGCTTAGCACAGAAATCCTCAAATCATTCCAGCCTCCCTTGACAGGTTCTGATCAGAGAGAAAAAGCATCCTGTATTATTTTCTAGCATATCTTAATGAAAATTTGGCATTTAAGAGCAATGCCAAACTGCCCTGCTCTTAGTACTGCCTAAAAGTCTGTATTACCCAACGGAGCTGTGTCTCCAGGGGCACCAACTTCCCAGAAGAAAGTCAGCACATCTGCACAGATGTATTTCATTTCTCATCCTGCAGCTATCAGTAGCTCATACTTCAAGAAGAATAACAGAGAGAGCAATTAAAACATTATGTCAAACAGGTATTTTAAAAACAGCCAATATGCAGTTAAAAAAAACAAACAAGAACTTTTCAATAAGAAGAACTTTTCAATAAGAAGAACTTTTCAATAAGAAGAACTTTTCAATAAGAAGAAAAAAGCAAAAGATTAGAAGTAACATGCTGTTTTGCCTTTATGTTCTCTCTCTTTTTTTAGCTATGGTATTTCATGCCCTCAATAACAGGGAAAAAAAGCAACCAAAAAACCCAAACAATGGAGAGGAGGAAAAGGAAAGAAAAGTACCAAAGACACGTGCAGGTTGAGGGCGGGAAATACCAAACATTACAGTGGGAGATCCAATGAAAATATTAAACTTTAGAAGTCCATCTTGTACATGTTCTGTAAAGGAGTTTTCTAGCAATAATGTCAATGACAGAAAAAACTACAGCCCAGTCTCTGAATCTCCTCTGTTACCACCAGCCATTTTAATGCAAAGGATATTCTGTATTCGTTTAGTTCCTTCAGCTCTTCTTCCCTTCGTTGCTTTTCAAGTAGCTCTTGCTGCCGAGAAACCTCATCAAGGAAATGCGTCTCATCTTCATCTAAGCCTCTTACCATATTTTCTGAATAAAGGAAAAGAATGCATATTGATAAGCTAAAACCACTTAGCGAGCAGCCATTTATTTTTGCATTACTTTGCCATCCACTTTGAATATTTTCTGATGATTTCCAACCACCCCAGAAAAAGTTAGGGAGCATCCACATCTTGCGTATGACATTTCTAGCACTGCTGAGGTGCAGCAACTTACACAAAGTCACAGGGATCATGGGGGGGGCAGAACAAATTGGGTGCTCCAGCAGTCACACTGTTGTGCTGAGAAAAGGGTACAACGCAAACACCACAAGCTATCTGCTGAATTTGATAATTAAGGAGTAAAAATGCTTCCCGGTTAATGATCCTGGATGCTAACAAGCAGAAACTCTTATACACTCAAGCACAGAAACTAAACAAACTAACGCAGTTTGAACACGATGCTATTACTGCAGAGAAAAGCAAGACACAACTCGTAGGAAGCCATGAAATGCTATTGGACTTGCTGATATAATTAAGGAAAATTGACTCGGTTTTCACACCAGCGGCCTTTGTGCAGCTCTGAAACAGGTTACACAAACCAAGGAATAACCACATCACACAATTAAATATGTTGCTTTGGTTTCAGACACCGAGTTGAAGCGTTGGAATTTAAGAAGAGACTCTCTTCAGAATCTGTTCTTACACCAATCAATAACTGGAAAAAAACATACTACTTCTCCCCACAAATCTTGCCTCAGAACAGGAAGCACATTTTGTTAAAGCAAACAGTAACTAAACTGAGATTAACATCTGTTTTAAAAAAAAACAAAAAGTAGAAGCAAGACAATTCTTGACTTCCAACTAAAAACAAATTATTTCTAAACATGCTACCCTACTTTAAGGAAAGTACGTGCTAGTGTAGTAGGAAGGTCTTTTATTTTCTGCTCTGCAAATGTTCAACATCTCTCAATCAAATTATTTATTTACAATGGTAATAAATTTTGTTGTTAGAAAGAACACATCTTCCTGTTTATAGTCATCCTCAGAAATCTTAACCCAAACATCACCTTTAGTCTTCATTAGAGTTTAATTCTGTAAGAGGATTTTTAGGTTTTTACATGAGGTCGCCATATTTTTTTTAATCTTCACCCACATAGGCAAGTCTTACTTACTTTAATGGCAAGCTAAGAAATCCATTTACACTGATAATTGGAAAGCATCTGCCTTTGACAGAAAAGCTCCAGAAATCGATTATTATTTGAGGTGACTTTTTAGAGACTGAGCCCTACTCTTGCCAACTCTAAGAACGCAGAGCTCATTGGTAAATCTTTAAACAGTAACTTACAGGATTCACTCCTGCTGCTGAGGCACCTTCAGACAGACAGCAGGAGGAGTGAAACTCCAGAAACTTTTTGAAGCAAGTGACATGAATTCATTTCATTTTCTGCTTGCCTGATCTGCAAACTAGGAGAAGCAGCCCCAGAGATCCTGATGGCTGGCATTACTGAGACTGCCAACTAAACAGTCCCCAGCAGGTTTGCTCCCCAGGCAGCGGGTACCTGCTATTCCACAAGGATTGACTTAAAAGCAGCAGCTGCTTTACTGCTCAGTTATCCCCTCCCAGGGATGCTTCCCACTCCAGTACTTGGTTTCCAGGTTTCCTGAACCAAAGGGAAGATGTTGCAGATTTAAATGGGCAAGGGAAACAATACATTTAGACAGTTATTAGAAGCCCTTCTGATTCAGGCTGATAGCAGTCAGTTTTCCTGTGGCTACTTGGACAAGACTTGCTTAGTCACATCACCAAAGATAAACTGGAGCAAAAGTTTACTGAAGTAAACTGGAAACTCCCCAGCTGGAAAGAATCCTGTAGGTACAGTTGGAGACTGAAATGCATTGATGCTGTTATCTGTACTTTCCACTTTTCACCACCAAAAATACAAGCAAAACTCGAGAGAAAGGACATAACTTCCACTTGTCCTTATTTTGGTTATCATAATCATTCAGAAAGAAATTTTTTAAAGTTGCATTTTAGAGAATACTAGTGTTATTTTTCATTTACAATGCTGTAACATTCTACTAAAATTATTTAACTTTGAAAAGGAAGATGTTCTTGCAATGCTGAATAACGTATCAGAAAGAATTGCTAGTCTGTATACTGTTTTTTACCTACACAATAGGTTCAGACTAAGTTTGTGTGTTTATGTAAATACAATTCCGCAGCATTAAGGAGTTTCTCCTCTGAAGTTCCATTATTAATTCCGACTGATCAGAATCACAGTGCACTGTTTTCTATTCCTCCAAAATACTCATGGATAGAAAAAAATACTTGGGAACATTTTAAGGTAAATTCAAGCATATTAGGGGGCAGATCTTGTCACAAGCGGCCACACTGGGCTGCACTCTGATGAGATAAACTAGTGGTCCACAGTCCACCCAACACTCAGTCAGTTCTTCCCACTTACCTTCTCCCAAAGAAATGAGGCTACAGGAACAATTCTAAAAGCCTGTACTACAACAGAAAAGCAACCACAGTGAACAGTAACGCCCTCGGCAGCACCTGCAGGGGCAGGGAGTGGAACTCAAACACTGAGCCACAGTTAAAGGTAAAACATCGTTTTGTTGCGTCGCAAATACAAGAGGAATTCTAGACACAATCCAATTAGGCACACTGGAGCTTAAAGGGCACAACAGTTTGAGGGTAATGCTTCCAGCTAAAGAACCAAAATTGATCAGAACCCACCTTAAAATGGAGTCCCACAGTATCATCCTCACTTCTCTTTAGACAGAGCCAATAGCTCTCTTTTTTCCAAAATGGTTGACTAATAATTTTCTAGTTCTCATTATCATCTTTGCACTCAGCAGCACAAATACAGGTGATACAATGCAAAGGATTTTTCTATAAAACCAGAAATTCAAACATCAGTAGAAATTAGCTTTCCATTTCATTAGAAGAGTTAAATATCTACTTTTTGAATCAACAACTGTATGTTTATGTCTTCCAAATAGTAATCTTAAGCCTCAAATCACTTTTGCATCAACTAATTCCAAGTTGGAAACTTAACAGCTGCTAGAACAGAATTTCTTTTTGATTCAAATAGGATGGTCTTGTGTTGAAGTATGAGTTCAAGAGTTACAAAACCACGTTATATTTCCACTTTTCCATGGAATGGTATCAGGCTTTTTTTACTCATTTAAAGTGCCAAATAAGCCTAGTGTTCCCCACTTTACAGGAACGCAGCTTCATAACCACAAGCAACTTTTGAGTTTCGCAGTGTGCAGTGCTGTCCCAGTGCCATGTCACTATGTTATCTGCAGGAACATCTACCACCCTTGAAAAACACAAGACGTCAATAATAGCTTTCTGAAGCCCCAGTCTATCTCTCAGAGAGGCAGACAAGTCACACAGATATGTCCCTTAGACACACGTTGTATACAGCTGCTGCACACAATACATGCAGTTTGCTGGGTTTCAGTTCAAAATAGTAACTTCTGGTGCTTACTGAATTTAAATTGCTCCTCAAACTCTTGCTGCTTCTTTTCTCTCTGTTCCTGAAGTCTTTCATACAACGAACGTGGGTCATACGCCTCCTCTGGGCATTCTGAAAAGAAGAAACAAATCAGGAAATGAGACCATATGTTAGAAATACTAAATCACCAACAGTTCTTAGTTCCTTCATGTAAAAACTTTTGGACTTGTAGAACACAAGCTACTACCTTTTAGTTCTGTTTTTCACAAAAGTGAAATATTCTCTGATCTCTTTCTTATTACTAAAATCTATCCCATACCTTCAGGATCCTCAGGTTTTCGGACTTTTTCCCATTCTTCTTGCCTTCTCTTTCGCCGCTCCTCTAGCTCCGATTCAGACACAAACCTCTTGTTAATCACAAGGTCAGCAGTACCATCTCCCCCATCCATGGTGGAACAGCCCGCCCTTTAGGAAAAAACACAATATGAAAGACATCAGGGGCCTCATTTCAATTGTCAGTGCAGGAGACGTTACCACACGTTTACCACTGTCCTGAAAAACAGACCCACTGCACTTATTATAACTTCAGTTCTCAAAAGACCACTGTATAGTAAATACTGATTGAGATACCTTCTCAGTGCCAGTGCATAACTGCTAAGACTAACAGCACCACCTACTACTCCTTCTTTACTCTTTTTCATAATTATGTCTTCCCTGTTAGTTGTCTGCCACAGGCTGCTTTTCTAAAAGTCACATTTTAATGGAATTTTTCCCAGCCCGCCTTGGACATACCTTGCTTAAACTAAATTAAAATAAAATTTAAACCCCCACACCTACACTCTCATCCTTTTATTTCAGTTCTTACATCTCTCTGCTCTGGAGAACGGATCTGACACTTTGCCCTGACTTTACCCAATTTCTTTTTGCCCATCCTGTGAAAACTTGAGGAAGCTTGCCTGTTTTCAGTGAGATAAATATATATATTCATAAGTGATTAACAGTGAGATTTTAGAAGTTAGCAAGTAATCTCTCTAAGCTTCAATAGCATTCTGCACCTCTTTGCAGCTCTGGGGAGAGCTGGGCTTGGACAGACGACGTGGGGAGGCTGTCTGCCAGGGTTCAAGAGGTGAGTGAAAGAGGGAGCTCCCTTGGGCCAAAATGGGGCTGGGATTAGAGAGCAGGCACAGCACTTCTTGAGCAAGTGAGCACTGTCCCATCTCACATCCTTCTCACCTGCCCTCCCCTGCAAGAGCAGATAATGCCCGAGTACTATTTCAATACCAGGTGGAGGATGGAGATGCGCCAAGGAGCCATGCTAAGAAGGAAACTCATGGTCTTGACACCTGTAAGCCCAGGATGAAACAAACTGCTTGTGCTAGTCTTAGGTGTCCCCTTCCCAGACTATTCTGCATGCTCCACGCTACAGAATGAAGCATTAGTGCCTGGTTTTCTTTCTTACCTCAAACCAGTATATGCAAATGCAACATAAACACAACATAAGCACAGCTGTCCATTTAAAGTCATGCTAACCTGACACTTTTTCCTGGTTTCTTCTTATTTCCTTGGTATAACTTCAACACTTCCCCTAAGGATTACAGATAATTCCACTGCCAAATATTATCCATTTAGGATCCCACCGTGCCTGCGTTTCAGCGCTGGAAGAGAACCCAGAGCACTTATTCTTCCAGGGAGGGAAGGAGGGATGCAGTAACCCAAATAACGGCAGGAACCAGTTTATCACCCTTCCTTCGTACCATAACGAATCCCTCCTGCAGGAAGCAGAATTCTTAAAAAAACTGATACTTTTGTGGGGTATAGTTTGCATATGATGTCTCAGGAGAAAGCCAGGTTAGAGCACTGGACAAATATTTGTTACAGCAAGATGCACTCTTAAGGTGGGAATTATCAAAAGAAGATAAGATAAAAAGGATTCTCTTAAGAAGTGGGGGAAAGGAAGGACAGACCAAGGGCTGGTGATTTTCTAGGTTTCTTTTTTTTTACTTTTCTTTTTTTAATTTTTACTTTCCTTTTTTAACATCTAACAAAAATCCACACTAAGACAACTCCACTTTCCAGAAAGCATGTAGGACCTGCCCTGGGTCTTATTTCTGAAAGCGGTTCAAGTTGGAAACCTATAGAGAAGATGAAAACTTAATCTCCCCCCAGAACACAGGCCCCAACGACAAAGGCAGCTTTCCTACCCAAGCACTGTATAAACAAGATAACTCGGTTCTCCACTTGTGTCATCTCAACTCCTCCATTTAGAGAGGAAACAAAAGGTTCCAATACAGTGGTGACAGAAAGTCATAAAAACAAACCAAAAGAGGTATTAAGCACCGGTACAGTATCCTCTGGGGACTAAAGCCTTCAACAGCGACCCACCTGCCTTCTGGATCAGCCAGTTCACTTAGACAATATATTTTGAGACACCTGCAGTGGTCACTTAGACAATATATTTTGAGACACCTGCAGTGGATTAAGGTTTAATTATGGCTTGACATACAGCTACGGAATTTTCACTACAATCCTGGAAACTGGTGTCTGATGAAACACATTTCAGCAAACATGCAACTATACCGACACCCGCATCCTGGTGCACAAAACAGGGAAGGAAAAATATAATCAAGCACCATGGCATTGAAGTACACTTGTACTTAGGAAATTTGCTGATCTTGCTGTATTCTTTGCCCTCTCCCACCTCAAACGCACAAAAAATCTTCCAGACTAAACAAATTGCCCGTGTTTAGAAACTGTGCCCTAGAAACCTATTCACCTAAGGTTTTGTCTGGTGACTGCATTCCATAAGGGACAGAAGTATATGTCACCTCTGCAAATAACACCTTCTGATACTACCAGCTGGTAATATTTCCAGGATAAAAAAGAAGTAAAATTTCACAGTCCTTGCCGTCACCTAGGCCAGAACAGACCTAGAGCAAGGACGATGTCTTGAGTACACGTGTGCAGCTTCCAGTGCATCCCGACCTCTGTTAAATAACGGGCTCCTCTACCCATCACTGCGAGAAACTCTGGCAGTGCTCCCCGCACCGCTGGGCACGTCACACACGGCACCGGGCACCCACTCTGCTGCAAGACCCGGGCCGGCGGCGACGAGCGGCTCCCTACCGAGGCGCTGGAACCCGCCACCGGCCACTGACGGTGCCCGAACACGCTGGGAGCGGGTCGGCAGCCCCGGGACAGGCTTAGCCGTGCTGAGCCGGGCCCTCGCTGCCTCCTCTCTCTGCCTGTTCTCCCCCTGCCCGCTCCTGGAGCGGCCTCTCCGGCCTGGCCCAGCCCGCCGCGCTCACAGGGCCCGGGCCCGGCCCTCTCCGCCCTGAGGGCCCCGCAGCCCGGCCACGGCCTCTCTCACAGAGCCCCCGAGCCCTGCTCCGGCCTCCGCTATCCCCCAGGGCTCGGGCTGCCGCTACTCGCACGTACCGCAGCCACCGGCCCGTCACAGCGAGAGGCGCAGCTCGGCCCAGCGCGCCGCCATTGATCCCACTCGCAGCCCCACCCCTCCCGGTTCGCCGCTGCAGCTCACCCCGCCCCTTCTGCCCGTAAGAGCCAACCGAGAGAGCTCTTCCTTAGGCGGCCCCTCCCCTCCAGTAACCAATCCCCACCACTCTTACAGAAGCGGGCAGGCTTGCGGGAGGGTCGGCTACCGGGTGACGTCAGGGC
>JAHREE010000230.1:203998-261116 GCA_033628505.1 Tringa tobata
TGTGTATAAGAGACAGGGGGGGCGGGATGACAACCTGCTCCGGGACCTCCTGGGAGCCAGGAACCGCTCAGAAGAATTTTGTTGAGCCCTCAGATGTTTTAATATTGATGTAAAACGTCAGAATCCTGAAAACCATTTGCCACTCTCCATGTAAAAAATATATCCGCAGAGCAAGTTTTCCTGTCTCTTCCAGTGAAAATGAGAGGATGTGGAGTGATCTACCAAATGCAATTATTTATCTAGATCTTTTGTTTTGCATACTTAGGCAATAGATGAGGCAGCAGCACTTTCCCTAGTAGTGTGGTAACACCATGCTACTGCTTTGCTCTTAGTGCAGTGTTTATAAAGCAGGTCTTTTTGCTGCCTTGTGTTATGCCCATATCAAGCATTAATTTCTTTTTAAAGCCCTTTGATTTTCTCCTGCTGATGACTGATTCTGTCTGGCATACCTTAATTTTCCCCTTTGTTTTTTAAATGTTACTATTTCTTATCTTCTGTTGCGTCCCTTCTGGGTAGAGTGTTCGTGTGGGTCCTGAGAATTACTGTAGATTTCTTGTTTTTCATTTTCTGTGTTATTATTGCAAAATCTTGCTCTGAATCTCTCAGTATCCACCCAGAGTTCATCTTGGTGCTCAGCCTGCGTTTATCAGTATTTCTCATGCAGGGGAACTTTGTCCCATGGGGAAGCATGGACACAAGAGCTGCCTTTTCTCTTCTAAATTTATTCAGCCTTCTAGATAGTGTATTGTTTTCTGAATGCTGATATGTTTGGTGTTTTTTTTCCCTTTATATCTGTGTCAGTATTTGTTTTCTTCAACATAAGCGAGAGATTTTTTTTTTCCCACTTAGCACTAGATTTGCCTCAGGTTTTAATTTTTTCTGCCCTTTGCCTTGCAGTGAAGGCATTTATTGGTTTTGGTGGTTTGGTTTTTTTGACTCATGCTGGCCCTTGGTTCAGTTCTTCTGCTTTACTCATAATTTTCTGTACATCCGTCAGTGCTATGAGGCTGTTGTCATGTGGAGACCTACATACGTTTGTGTACTGTGACTCTCCCCCTGTTTATGTCTCAGTATTAAAATTTGTTGCTATTTCCCTGCTAATCTCTAAAAATCTTTTAACAGTGGATATTCTCATCACCTATGAGCTGTCTGAAATATTCTCTCGCATCTTTTCTCTTCTTGGACTCCTGTATTTGACTGTGGATTTCTGGAGGACTGTGCATTCTCAAAACTTGTCATATTGTTTTAAGAGTCTAGGATGCTGTTAAACATATTTTTCTTTTGCATTTATCCAAATGCAAAGAATTGATCTGTTCTTTGCCGTGATCTAAATCCGGCCTGTTCCTCTGCAAGTGCTTTTGCATACATCTTTGTTCTCCTCTCCTGAGGCCCACCCAGCAAAAGAGTCCTTTCTCCTGCTGGCACCCTTCCTGTGTCCCTTCCTTTAGGACATTGCTGTTATTGCCTTGTGCCCCAGCCTCTGCTATTTCTTCTCATTTATACATCTGGTTGAATAGGTTGTGTGTTTCTCCTGGTGTGTTCTTTTTCAGGTGCGTGAAGCATAGCTGTAGTTATGTGATCGCTTCTTGTTGTCTCTCCCTTTTTCACCCAAAAGCTCTCTTTTTCTCTTAGAAGGGATGTGATGGTTTTCCGCACGACTTCTGAGCGCTCTTCCTTGGTACATCTTCAGTATTTTCACACCAGAGGTCTTGGCTCTCAGCATGTTTCATTTGCTGTGAGTGTCCTGGATGGGCTGAAGTAGATTACTTAAAGTATTTTGGTTCCCTTCTGTAAAGCAGGACATCTCTCATACTCTGCTCCTCAGATGTCCGTTTCACTCAAGTGTTTTGCTTATTTGTTAAAAGTAAGAAATAAAGGGAGATACTTGGTAGCCTAAGCAGTAAGTGGTAAATATGGTGATTTGTTATGGAACACTTACTGGCCTGTTACTCTTTGTGCTTCTTTGTTCAAATTTCCTTTCACATCAATATCTCCCCTAACTGACAATGTGGTTTTTTTTTTGAAAAGTCTCCTATTGGTCTCTTTAAGTCACATAAGTACCTTGGTGGTATCCTCTCAAAATGGAGCAGAGCTTGTCACGTGCACTGTTGGGTTTCCCTCTTGACGCAGAGGCAGCGAATTAAAATGCTATCGCCTTGTAGTAAATTGAAGGCAAGCTAATGTGATGAGGTTTGTCCTCTTCTGCTCCACTGTCAATATGTTGTTTTCAGCATTTTAAACTGTTTGGTTTGAGGGGGAGGGAGAGGGAGGGTTTCCTCTCCTGAACTTAATGATTGCTCAGTAGACTTTGAATTTATCCCTTGCTTTAAAGTAGTACCAGCAGAAGTGCTGCACTGGGACTCATTGCCTTTCAAGAATCTCTTAGAGTTGTGTCGTGCCATTCTGTGCTTTGTGTTTCCTTGCATCCTGACAATATATTTTGCTTTCCATTCCCGGTTTGCATGCGGTGACTGTGAAGTTGGCATGGCAGCGGCTGTGCCAGCACGATCTTTATTTCCTTTTCTGTTCTTCGTTATGTCGCTGAGGTATAGTGAAAGTCAAATGATCTCATGTGACTTGTAAGGTTGTGTGACTGACCGGTGCATCATGATCTCTCTCCTGATGTGTTTGTAGTGGTCTGGTACTTTGATCTACCACTGTTGTGGCCAAGCTTATGCTTTGGATGTTTACCCACCTCTGCTGTGGGAACTTGGTGCATTTGGCAGGTTTGCACGTTCATAGGGACACTCACTGGCTCAAAGGCTGGGCTCAGGCACTGCTACTTACTTATTAATGGGTGTTTGTTAATGAGGTGTCAGCGAGTCGCCATCATCAGTGACAAGGAATCCATCCTTTTCCTTTGAGAAGGGTTAGTTTCTAAGCATACAAAATGTTTGCAATTGTAGTTATTTTTCTCCCTTTCTAAGGTTTCGCTTTTGCTTTGAGTTTTTGAATATCTGAGTGTTTGGGAGGATATGAGGAGAAGGACCAGCACTGAAGATATTCTGAGTTGAAGTATTGGTGTGGCTTTTTGGATTGATTGCTTCAGTGCTTTTGCACAATCTGATATTGATATGGCTTGAATCATAGGTTAGAGGACAGTTGGTGAACTACAGACCAGAAGGTATGTATTTTATGACCTCCTGGATACAGGGGAATGTGCAAGACAGTGATCTCAAAAAAAATAATATAAATAATCCATCAGATACGCTGATGCTCTTTTCTTCTAAAAACAAGGCTGTCTGGTGGCATGGAGAAGCCTTAGAATTCTTTACTGCTTCTAATGGTGAATGAAGAATGACATGAATGGTATGCACTCAAACTCTCATCAGTGTTTCAGTCCTGGAGTGAAAGATTAAAAAAATATAATTGAACAATGGGTGAGTTGCTCTTTCTTTAGAGCATTACCCCTTTGGAACACTTAGTAAAGTAGTATCTAAATGTAATTATCAAAACAGTTTAATCTTAATTCTTCTGAAGTTCCTCACAAAGTTATTTAGAAGTCCCAGATGACTGATTTGTGTTCTTGACATCAATACAGGTTTTGGGGAGTTTTTCTAATTGTTTCTGAGCTTTCTGCCTCTTTTGATGTGCAGCCATAACAAACTACGATGGGTACATGCTTTTGTTTAAAGCATTTTAGCCTGCCTTGTGAAACACAGACATGCTTGTCTTCAGCCCACTTCCTAGCCCATGTGCAATTGTTTGAGTCATCTCTCGGGCAATCACTCCCCTTCATCTTCTTGGCTGTGGGAGTTCTGAAACCCCTTGCCCAACTTCCTCTGAATTTCTTCATATAGGTGGAGGCCTTAAAACTGCTGGTGCAGTCCCAAACTTAGGCTAGGAAAGAGCGAGTTTTCCGTGCTGGCTTTCCGAGGCTGGCAAGGAAGGTTACAAAACTCAGCTACTGGCATCAAAAGATTGGGTCATCCTCTCATGCTGCTTGAATTAACAAGTGGAAGTTTCGTCAGCCTGTTTCCTGCCGTGGTGTTAGGTTTTTTCATCTTTGAGATGATAACCAGTGTCATAAAGTGACAAATCTGGTGAGGCTGGGAATAGGAGGGTCTAGACGTCGTCTGCTCCATGCTCTGCTCTCCGAGGCAGTTGTCAGACAGCCGGCAATGCAGGCTTCCAACCGAGGCATCGCTGAATTTTTCACCAATGTTATCAAAATCGTTCACACATCCCAAACTGTTTTCAGTGTATTTTATGCATTCGTAATAGCTTAGTCATGCTGTCTATCTGGGCTCGTCTCTGGGCAGGAGACTGTTCTGCCTTCTACTGAGCAGTTCTGTACCTGACCTTCCTTTAAAAACAAGCCCAGCTCTGACAAAGCAGAGAAACAAAAGCACTAAGATGAGTTGACAGACAAGGAAACAGCACAACTCTGGGATTTCACCATTTCGGCTCAGTTACACGAAGCTGGTGGTTTGCTGACAAGAATGTGCCCCTGCTTGTAGCATCTTTCCATAGAGCGTGGTGTGATTGCTCAGATCCTCTGTGGTAGCCCTAGATCTGGTTCCCGTGGCAGGGTTACACTGAGGACTGTGCGAGCTGCTCAGTCTCTTGATTTGTCCATCAA
Organism: Tringa tobata; assembly: GCA_033628505.1. Classification (NCBI taxonomy): domain Eukaryota; kingdom Metazoa; phylum Chordata; class Aves; order Charadriiformes; family Scolopacidae; genus Tringa; species Tringa tobata. Next base: position 208,581 of record JAHREE010000230.1, read on the forward strand.
AACGCTTTTTTAGTTTATCTCTTGTTAATGTATGAGGTGCTTAAAGTAGGTGTTATTGCAGTTTACTACAATGAGCTGATCTCCTCATAATTTAAGAGAACTCTTTCATTGGTTTCTGGATAGTAGCATAGGCAGAGTCTTATCCCTTCTGAGATGGACTATTATTAAATTTACTAGGAAAAGTTAAAAAAAAGCCTTTTTGGTTTTTTTTGGTGGTGTTTCTTTGCAATTCTGCACCTCTGCTTGGTACCTAAAGAGTCCTCGCTTTCTTCCCAGTACTATTTGTTCTGGAATTTCATGGTCCTTTTTTGAATTTTGAATCCTGATATCTTAAACGTTTTTGTCAAAATTTAGCCAATTTGTTGTTGATAACATCTGTAACTTTCAGGGCAGCAAGGAAGATTAGCTTGAATTAATTGAAGGATTTATTTCTAAGCCTCTGAATGCACGTCTGTGCTAAAACTTAATATGGTATAGCTAATCAATTTTATTTAGTGTGCTTGTATCCCTTCAGTTTGTAGGATTAGTGTTCCCTGCCATCTGCAGGGTGTTATCCTTATCTTCCTGCCACTTGTGAAGCAGCGCATTATGCTCTGCTCCTTGGGTGACTGCTGAGCTCCTACAGCTCTGCCCCGTCGGCCAGCTGGAGGCAAGTCCTGTTCCACTTCCCCAGAGCTGTCACTTGCCACTTTAAAAAGATCACTATCTTGGGTGTGTATTCGTCTGCCTCAAAGCATCGCTTTTTCTCGGGGAAGAAATGTGATGACCTGTCTGCAGTGTGGGGAGAAGGGATGGGGAAGTCGTGTTCTGCGTGATCGGTACTGGTGGGGAATGGGCAGTGTAGACATTCCGAGTGTTGAAGCGGAGCTGAGTTTTCCCAAAGGCCATGGTACAAAGGACAGTTCCACCCAAATCGTGGGGAGGGGAGGAAATGAGCTGGGGAAGGAGGAGGTGGGGAATGTTGGGTGTCTCTTTCGGAAAGCGCTGCAGCAGAACGGTCTGTGATGCCCGAGCAGCCCTGAGCACCGGGGTCTCTGTGCCCAGAGGTGGGGCATGGTCTGGGCAGGGGGCTCTTCACCTACTTTGGAGACACTACTTTAAGCGAGACAGTGAAGTTCACTTTAAATACACGTTGCAATTTTAGCATTTCTAAACCAGCTTAAAAACAAATTTGAAGGAAGTAAAAAGGCAAAGTAGTCCAGCGTACAGGTGACTATAAAATCTGACTTTCACAGTGAGTCTACAGAAAATGAAACTACTGTGGTGGCTGTTAGTGTCTGCTTCTTCTTTCTCCTTTGACTTGCTGTGATAATAGTCAAACAAGAGATGAGATCCTCCAGCTACTCTGTTTCTGACAAAACTAGAATTTCCTAGAGAAGACCACAGGGTTAAAGCCCATTTTTTTTGCATAAGCCCTGAGCAGCCCTGGGGGTTTTCCCTGACAGGCACTTGCGCAGAAGCTGTAAAGTTTTGAGATGTGATCGGTCTCTTTCCCTGTGAAACAGGCACAGTCAAGATCAGTCTGCTTTCAGTTCGGGGTGTTCTCACTACAGCAAGAAAGCAAATGACTGTGGCAGCAGCTTTGTCCTGTGGATGCTGACACATTGCATGCCAGTAAATGCTCTTTTTGACACCGGTCTTAACCCTCTGGGATATTTTTAAAGAAAACAGAATTGAATTAGAGGTTTGCTTCAGATTACACAACGTGATGTTTGGTTATTACATGCAAAAGAACTGGCACAGCATTTACTTGCTCGTCCTGAAGCCTGTGGTCAGCTTCTTGCATGCGCTGTGTGGTAGCCACATGGTAGCCACACTGGATGCAGGTAGCTCTTTCTCTTTGGTCGCACAAGTCTTACAGTTGTGGGGTTGACCGCAGAGCTCAATGCGATCTCCTGAAAAACAATTATAATGTGAAATTGTGACTGTTTCGTTTACTGGCAATTCTTGGTTTTCATCACCTGCCCCGATCATTTCACAGCTGATATCCTCTCCGTGGCGTAAAAGCTTGTAGTTGCAAACGAGCCTCTCTCCTCTCTTATTTCTGGATTGAAGTTAATTATCTTGAAGTGGTTCATAGCTGTGTTTCCTTCTCATGGTAGTTTGAATTTTTCATCCAACTAGCATCACAACTATTTCCATCTCTTCCTTTTTAAGAGCATCGTTTATTTGAGAAAAAATAATTAGAAATATTTCCTCAGCATTTCTATGTCCTTAATAGGAAGTTGCTTCACAGTTTTGTGTTTGGAAAAGTTCTCAACTTTACTATGTGCTTTGGTGACTGAGCCCCTGTGTTACTCCACTCTTGAGAGGAGAAATTGCTGGTCTTAATCTTGAACAGTGGCAGAAGCTGGAGAAGTGGTTCCAGTAGCTGAAGCCCTCTCAGCTTCTTTATATGCATGAGGGTGGTTTTTTTTTGCTTGCTTGGCAATGCACTTCATTTCATGGAAAGGAGAGGCCTTTTCCATCATGAGGCAGTATTATGGTTGGCTGTAACCGAATATTTGAGGGGATGAATCACCGACTCTCGGGCTGCTTATTGCAGAGAAAATGAGCCTAATGCCACTTGGAGCTGGCTCCTCCATTGGTGTGCTCTGTCGGATGATCCAGAGGAGGCCTCTCCTGGCTAGGCTGGGATCTGCGCTGCCGGGCAGGTGCAAATCCACACAAATAGCATTCGTTTCAATGGAGGATGATTCAGTCTTTCCCACTGAGACTCCCGGCTGGGGCAGGTCGGTCACTCCGTGCAGCTTCAGCTCCTCCGTGCACCCGTGTACGTGCTCAGGCCTCAGCTTGGGAGGAGAGCAGCGGCTTCGCTGCGATAGAGACGGTCACGTCCGCTGGTGGAGGAGGAGTGCAGGGATGTGGAAGGCTGGGGACACGCAATGGTGCTTTTTCCCTGTGTATCCAGCCCTAACGGTGTCTAAGCCTGGTGCTTTGGATAGGGGAAATTGTGCTGGGGTGGTAGGTGTCCTGTGGGTGATCTGGGATGAAGAAGGTGGTGTTGGGCACTGGCATTCTGAGCAGATCCTGTGGGTACAGCAGAGAGAGAAAGGTATCGATACCAGGTACTTCCTATAGAATAAAAACTTACATTTTGATCATATATTTGGCAACTTCATAGTCCTGCATCCCAAAGTAGCATCTGATGGCCAGAATTCAGAGGGCATGGATGATGCCTGTTGGAAACCAGGCATTAGCTGCTGCTATTACTATTTCTTGCGCTTAAAACTGTGGGGTCAAGTTTTTATTAAAATAGTGTTTCAAAGTAAAATAGAAATGTTACCACTTCTATAAATCTGGGAGCTGTTGTGAACAGCTTTCGTAGTCTTGTTATCACTTCCTAGACTTGCCAAAGACTATTGCTCAGGCAAGTGCAAAAGTGATGGGATGGGACTTTGGAGCATTGCAGCACATCTGAATGACACAAACTCCGGCTAATCACTGGGAAAGCGGCCACAGCTTTTAACACAGAGAACCTGTTTGCTTTTCATCCTGTAGCTTTAGTTCTTGATGGTCTTTTTACACACCGTTGCTTCATCTGAAGGCTTTCAGTTCTGTTTTTGCTTGCACTAATTGTTTAAGAAAATGGTATTTGCACAATGTCACTGTAGCCCCAACAGCAGGCAATGGGTTTGTGTTCCAGTGGCCTTCCAGGGAAACCTGTTCTTACTCTTGTGCTGGTGCTTAGGTGAATCGTAGCTGTTACCTCATAATATCTTTGAGTTTGACATGGTATTAAAACATGAAAGGTAAAAGTCACAAACCAGACTAAATTCTCTGATACCATAATTTTTAAGAAACCAGGACACTTTGCTAACAACTGGCTAACAACATTATAATGGAAGACTGCTAAATTTTAAAAGCAGTTGCAGAGACTTCTAGCAACTACTGAAAAAAGTTTAAATGGATTGTGAAAGATTAGTTCTTTTCTTTAGCTGGGCTTTAACAGCAAAACAAACATGTGGCCTTTGTCTCAGGAGACGGAGCTGTTGGCTCTCAGGTGAGTGCACCAGGAAAGAGCCTGTTTGTTTGTTATTGTGCACTTGCTGTTATACCTGGCTCTAAGTATCTGCTGCCAGGTAGGACAGAGGGCTTATCTTGGCCTATCTTGATACTGCTGTTGCGATATTCTTGGTTTTCTCCTTGATTTTTTTCTCTTCTTTTAGACAAGGTCTTTAAAATCCCTCTTTTTTTTCCCCACAACACTTGTAAGAAGACTGTTAAGTATTTTTGGAATTAAAAAAAAGTTCTTTTGTCCAGTTTTTGTTGAGAGCAGGGATTTGCTAAAATTAGACTTGAAGTTAGGTTTTAAAATTTCATTCCATCTGTGTATGCAGAGTTTGTTACCTCTTATTGAAACAATAATATATTTCATCTTTCATGATGTCCAAAATGCGTTTGGTTTTGTATATTGGTTGTGTCACCAAGGTCTCTGAGTTTGGACAGAAGCAGAATTGATCACTCTCATCACCTGCATCTCCCTTCTCTATTGAAATCTCTGCTTCCATCCTGCAGAGACCTGACCTCAACTTGTTTGATGTCCCTGTCCTCTCTATTCCAGCAGTGAGAGTGGGGAATTGGGGTGGCCAACAGCAGCCTAATGCTAAAGTCGCGGTTCATTATAATGTTGTAAAGCTGTCCTTTAAAAATATGCCAGCTCAAATGCAATCTACATCACTGCTTTAAAAGATTTTTCTTAAAAAGCTTTGCCTTTGCACTTCGGAACCTCTCTTCGTGCATTCATCCTCTGTCCAGACATGCTGGGTGAGAGGCGGATCTGTAGCAATCTCTTCTTGTACCTTCTGTTCCTAATTATTTAGTCTTTCAGTTTGAGGCTTGACAATGAACTCCTTGTACGTGATGGGAAGCAACAGCCGAGTGAATGCTGTCAAACTCGGCTCTTTACCAAATAAGGGGAGTTTATCCTGTCATTTCTCCCTTCCCTTTATCTAATCAACTTTTATAGTATACTTTTATTTTCTGCTGTCCCTACTTGAGGGTGATCTGGAGCAGTTATTATTGCTTCTCTTCCTCCTGTGAGCAGTAATTTGAGGGGAGGAGCTGCACTTGGTGCTGTGGTGCCTGGAATACCAAGGCTGTAGATACAGATTGGGTTTTCTGTAGCTGTGTCTAGTCCTAAGGATAGTAGGTGGCAACCTGGGTTTTGAAGCCTTGATACAACTTCCCCCATAAAGGCCGAATGTGGCTGAAAATAGCAGCCTGGCTTGCTGTCATGGTGGGTACAGGGAGGAGCTGGCCTATGCTTACTGTGGAGGCAGTTTCCAAGTGAATTGTTCTTTCTTTTCCCTCTGTCTTCAGGGCCTCTGCAGCATAGTTCCTAAAAGTGAAAGCAAAGTCACCCGTAATGACTCACTGTCCACAATAAAGGCTCAGAGCACTGCTTTTCCAGAGACAAGGGCGTCTGTGCCCTGGAGAACTTCAAGCCATCAAAGCTGCTCCAGCGCTTTGAGCAAGCTCAACCCTTCCTGGACCAAACGTACTTAAGGGTGAGTTGATCAGAAATGCTTGTCTTTAATCATGCTTTAAGTTGAGAAATAGAAAACCTAGGTTTCAATGATCAGTTGTTTTGATCTTGACTTATGTCTGGTTTTGTTTCCTTGGGTCAGTTCTTACGTATTATGAATCTCTAAAATACAGCTTTTCCGTGCTTATTTTGATGAGAAGGTAGATTCACTCTGTTAACATTTTCCTAAGTTACAGACCAGCTGAACTAATTCAAATTCTAAATCTGTTTTACATTTTAGTATTATGTTACTAAAATGCCCTTAAATGATCTGGATTCATAAATACACACAATTTTTTTTCCTTAAGAAAGTATGTTTTGCATTTAATATAACTAGCTTTTTAAAAAATAAAATAAAAAAAGAAAGAAACAAAATTCAATACTCTGCTCCCAACCTTTTAAACTCATTTGAACAAGTTGTGATGTTACACAATTCTGTCTAAGATCTATGCAGTCTGTGTTGCCACCCTCACATCTACTTTTTACTTGCTGGCAGAGAAGAGAGCAGCTGTACTGGCTCAGATGGAGGGACTCCTGAACCTGGTCTTCTACCTCTTGTGCTCAGACTGCTTAGAGAGGAAGGCAAGCGTGTTGTGATGCTGAAACCCCTTTAATGATCTGTGGTTTAGGAATTTTCTTGAACAAGAATTAAGGATCTTGAATTTTTTTTTTGCAATGAATATCCCTTGGTTGTTTTTTTACCTAGTTAGCCTTCAGTTAATGTCTTAATACTGAAATTTTCACTGTGCTAAAAGAAGATAACATGCTTTAAACTACACAAGAGTCTGAGAGCTTGTTTACAGCGCTTTTCGAGTGACCGCTGTACATCCAGAGACTTGCTTGTTTGGCTTCTCAAATAAAGTTGATCTTGTCCCAAGTGGCGCCAGCAATTCCACGGTTGCCAGTTGACTCCAGTGGCAGGGGACCTTTCATATTTGAAAGGTGGCAACTATCTTTGACTTTCTTTTAATTTTATGGTGCTACTTGTCTGCTGTGAAATAGATTATTGAATTGTAGAATGGTAATAACCTGTTACAGGATATTCACCGTAACTTCTAGCTTAAATGTTAAACTTTATTGTTAAAAGAATAGCATTTGTTTAGTCTTAAAAGTGACTGACTTATTCTGGCATGCTTGAAGAGCGTAAGTAGTTAAATGATGTCTCTTGTAGGGCTTTATTTTGCTGAGACTTTATGTAATGTCCTATAGAAATAGACCCTATGGATTGAAAAATGTAATGAAATCCTTTTTGGTTTGATGCTACATCCAAACAAGCATACAACCCGCACAGAAGACACCCTTTTAAAAATCCCGGTTAGACTTGTAGGCATTAATATGGTGTCTGTAATCCTTATTTATTCAGGCTTGGTACTTGGTGCTTCTTTGGGTGAGAATCTAGTTGATTATGTACGTTCTAAAAAGATGTGTTTACGCACAGATGGACGAAACAGTTCACTGCTAAATCTATTGTTTGTTGAGATAGGCCATAACTGTAAGATTAGTTCTTTACAATTTTGCCTATTTTGTGGAGTCTGTCTGGAAGTGATATTCTTGATACAAAATGAGAGCCTTAAATGTACAGCCTTTATTTGGGTGACCTAAGCAATAAGGCTTTATAAAGGGTAAAGAACAAATGAAACTGGTTTGTTAATACTTAAAGGGTAGTGATATGCTAGACTTAAGGACAAAGTTGTTCCTCTGCATCCAAATCCATGGAAGAAATAGGAAATAATAGGAAGTGTAGAGAGGAACAGTGTTTGGGTGAGAGCTACTGACCCAGTGAACTTCCTTCCTTCTCCTCCCTTTCCCCCTCCTTGCAACAGACTTTGGGTACAGACCTTATGTTTCCTAGGTGTTTTGTCCACCAAGACTGGTTCTGTTTACTAATATTGGAATTCTTCTGTTATTCAGTAGAAGCAGTAACACTGACTCTTGTTTTGGGTTTGCTTTTTCAGACCTCCTTCTGGATGACCAATGTGTATTTTAACTGATTATATCGGAAACTAAGTCTCCAACTTCCCATTCATTCCAGCTGGTAGCAACGCTTATAATGCAAATAAATCACACTTCAGGATCACATAAACATTACTCTTAAAACTTTCTAGATGATTGTAGTTGCTTTGGCTGTGTTCTATGCTAGCAGAAGCCTTCTCCAAGGTTTACTGTTGACTCTAGAGCACCACATTCCCCGTTTACTGGGAGCCTTGGGGGCAAGCAATATGGGGAACTCGTGCGTCTGCCGTGATGACAGTGGCACAGAAGACAACGTGGAATCTCGGAGTCGGCAAACGGAGAACAGCAGAGTACACGTACCTGAAGCAAGAAGCCACCCAAGGGACCCTGTCCGTCCACCCAGGAGAGGTCGAGGGCCTCACGAACCAAGAAGGAAAAAACAGAATGTGGATGGGCTAGTACTTGATACACTGGCTGTAATTCGGACGTTAGTAGATAAGTAAGTACCTCCTCAAGGAATAATTCAACATGAATGAAAATGTTCTTGTCTTCTTTCAAACTGTGGCTCCATCCTCTCACCGATCTACACCTGACCCTCCCTGAAGCAGCTGCGTGTTTCCAGCTGGATGCTTAGGAGAGGAGCACCTTCCCTAGGTAACAGAAGTAGCTCCCGATGCGCAGGTACAGACTCTTCCAGGAGCTGAGGAGCTTTCTCACAGTTCCTGTGTGGGCCTACACCCAGGTGGGATGAGGAGTGTGCTCAATAGTTCTTACCTGCCATAGATACAGTTTAGGATTGATGAATGCTCCAGAGTTTGGGAACTTCTCCTAAAAATCAGTTGTTTTGCAAGCTTTCTGTTTTCAGGCTGTATTTACTTCTTTGGAAATGGTTAAGCAAAACTGAGAGCTTTTGATCTTTGTTAGCATGTGTAAACAGACTGAGGTTTTCTATCCAGTAATAAGTCTGCCTACTTTTTAAAGACCACACGTTGTGGCTGTTCAACTCACGATCCCGGTATTGCATTCCTTGCATACACAAAGCAGCCGTTAAGGGTGTGGGGGATATTTATGGATTCATCCTTATTTTTTTGGGTTTGTGTTGCTTTCTACCAAGCTTTAAAAGCACCTTCCAAATGATGGGTTAAGTTAGCTCATCGCCTCTTGGGTTAGGTGCAGGCTAGGAAATGGAAAGGCTAAAACAGAAGGAAAAACACTACTTTAGCTTCACGGCTGGGGTTTGAGTTTAAGGTGGATGAGGCTCAGGATAAGTGAGCCTTGATCAATGTACCTGCTTTGTTACTCTGGAATGGGCATGCAGAGGAGGAGTTTGCCTTCCAGTTGTAAAGTCCTTTAAATAGAAATACCAAGACATACTTTTTCCCCTGAACATTTAAATCTAAGAGGCTTTTTTAACAGGTTTTATTTTGTGGTCTGTCTTCAAATCATTAAGTTAAAATCATGACAGAATTGTTTGGAAAGTCTCCCTAATCTCGCATGCCTTCCACTTTCCCCCGTTCAGCTCTTTAAGCAGTTGCCCAACGCTTTTGTGCGTAGTTGATCCTGTTCCTGTGGGTCTTGCAATTGGTGTTGTAATCCTGTAAGCGCTTTCCTCTGCTGCTGTGGGACAATAAGCATAGTTCCTGGAGTCTTGCTTCTGACAAATTCCTGAAGCTACTGTTTTGGTTTTTTTTCATGCAGACCCCAGTGAAATGTTTCCTTAGACTTACATAATCATGTAGGTTAGTCCTCTTGAAGTTCTTCCACTCCAGCCTCCTGCTTAAAACCCAGGTCTAATGGGAGGAGGTAGCTCACGGTCATATCCAATCAAGTGTTGAACATCTTCAGAATACAGATATTTTCCACCTCTTTGGGTCCTTGGTACAGTGTTTGACCACTCCCATGGTTTAAAATAAATAGTTTTTAAAAGCTGGAATTTCCCATGTTCCAGCATGTCCCTGTTGCCTCTTGTCCTGTTGCTGTGCTCCTCCAAGAGGAGCCTGGCCTTGTCCTGTCTGCTCTTTCCCATGACGTAGCTGCAGACAGGAATGTGATTTCTCCTCCTTTCCACTACCTCCCCCTCAAGAATGAACAAACCCGTTTCTATTACTTTCTTCTTGTATGTCACCTTCTCCAGCCCTCAACCACCTTGGAAGTCCTCTGCCAGACACACTCCCCTACAGCAATGTCTGTCTCATCCTGGGGAGCCCAAACGTGGGCTGTACTGGTATACTGGGTTCCATTGTGTCATACTACAGCAGTCGGTAAGACACAGCTGGTTTTAGAACACAGCTAAATATTCTTGCAGATAAGACCAAGACCTGTGGCTATGAATAATGGAGGGTCTGTTGATGAGGCAAGCTATCTAAATGGGCCTGAAAAACATTTAGGGAGCCTTTCTGCCTGACACGAAGCTAATGATAGCCCTTGTTTGATTAATAGGAATGCTCAGTTGGAGGAAAAAAATTCCATGTCTGGAAATCTTGGGTTTGGGTGCAGGTGGGACACTGTAGCAGTAAGCATGTCTCATTCTCACCCATTCCTCTTAGAGCCTGACTTCTCAGTTTTGAAAACACCACAACTAAAGGAGATGGGAAAGCTGACAAATATGCTCTCCTGTCAAAAAATGTGCAAGAATAAAGTCAAACTAAAATGAAAATATGTAATTTAACAGCAGTTTGGAAATCTGGGCTTCAGTATGACAGTACAGCCTTAAAGAGCAAAAGATAACAATCTAAAGAATGGAAGGCAAAACCCTCTTTCTGACAATTTCTTTTCTAAATTCTGAACTGAAAGTTAATACATGGGGCCACTGAGATGAACTGTAAATTAAGTTGTTATACTGTGATCTGCAATGAACAATTTGTTTGGGTTTGCTTGTTCGTTTTTATTTTTTTTAATCCAATCTCAAAGTTCAGACCTAAAACATACCTGACAAATGCTTTTTTCCCCTCTCATATCTAGAAGAAAAGGAGTTATTCTTCTGAGGAAATGAAGGTTAAGTACTAGTTTTTGGAGTTTGTATAAAGTGCTGCTTCATAAATTCAAAAATTAGCAAAATGCAACTTTCCTCATATTTGGAAACCAAGCAGCTGGAGGGGGTGGCTGGAAATTAAGTGGTTAAAATGGCAAATCTGTGGGACAGGCTTTGCTCAGTGCAGAACTGGGATCACCTGTTACCCAGGACAGAATTGGAGATCTTGCTGATAAAAAATTTCTTCCTTTTTTTTTTATTATAGCCTTTACTTGTACTTGTATTTTTTTCTTTTTGAGTCTTTACATCTTTTCTCCTTAACTCTGCATTGTTCTACTGCTTTCTCCTGCTGGGGAGATCAGTTTCCAGCAGAAAGGCAAAGGGATGGGGGGGATATTTGTTTCCAGTGTTATGGCAATATAAAAATGTGTTTAAACTTCAGCATTTTCTTGTGTAAATATGAGAGTGTTGATTTTTTGGTAAGAAAAGCACATTATTTTAAACATTTTTAATCAAACCCGAGATTTTTCTCTTTTTATAATTAATCCTAAAAAAGTAGGTAGGTAATCTGCATGATTAATCTGTGTTGAAATTCTCTAAAATGCCTCTGTATTTAGCATTTCTGGTTTAATTTCAGGTGTGTGTGCTAGAAATGGAGCACGGCACATCCCATTCGAAGCTGGGGGCTAGTTCACAATGCCTCGGTAGCACTGAATAAAGCATTTGGGACCTGCTGCTGCTGCATAAGCTTTTTCTGGACCTGGAGATGCTGAACTGAGACCTTGCTTTAGGTGCAAGTGCCAAAGTGCACTTTGGCCAGCTCAGGGAGGGGCTGGCCATAGGTCCTTGCCATTGCTCCAGCAAACCAGACTGAGGAACTGATCTGACTGAACCTTTCATATTGGAAAGGGAATTGGGTTAAATGTCTTCAGTTAAACTGCCTTAACTATTTCTTTCAGCTCCTGTTAATGAGTTTGATGTCTGGCTTGCTTTCTAGTTTTGTAGGGTTTTTAAAAATATTTGTATGTTTAGCAGAGAATTTCTGGGAAATAATCATGTTCAAGCTATGTCCCTTGTGTTCTGCTCTTGGTTCACTTCACGACCTCTGACACAGAGTCTCTTGTTTCGTACTCAAAGCAACCCTGCTAATGAATAGCTGTAAGCCTAAGCATTGTGTCCAGCTTTTAAACATGCAGATATGGATCACCATTTCATTTATCAGCTATTGTAGATACACAGATGTTGACTTTGAGCCAGAGGAAGGCTCAAATCCCATCTGTGTTCCAGATCTGAAAATGGCATGAGCAGTCTGCAGCCTGTGTGACTTCCTCTTGTTAAATACTTACTGGATTCATTTTCTGTCTGTTGTGTTATCGTTTTATTTGGTGTATTATGTTGATGGTTGTGCATAAATTTTGACCTGTCTAATATCTCTTTCAGTGACCAGGAGCCTCCTTATTCAATGATCACGTTGCATGAAATGGCAGAAACAGGTATCAAGGCACTGTGTTGGGCATTTCAGTTATGATTCTAAAGCAAAAAAAAAAAAAAAAAAATATAAATCCCCAAAATCTCTTTTCTGCAAAGAAAAATATAGCAGTATGTATGTTATGCAGTAATACTACCACATAGCATTATGTATGTTAGCAGTATGTATTACAACTTGCTGTAGCACTAGCAATGTGAGACCCAAAACAAGTTCTGCCCTTCAGAAGCCTTGCTGAGTTTGTTGCATTTGGCGGAGTTTTTTGAACTCTGTTAAACTTTCCACGTGAACTTTCCGGAAGCAGCCAAGGGATGACCACAAACACGGTGTCATGACATTAAACCCTAAGCCACAAAGAATGTCTGGTTGCAGTAAGGCAGAAACAACCCATGTATGTATCTAGACATGGTTTAAACCTGTGTGCTCCACTGTTGGCAAACAGCATATACTTTTTGTCTTGGGTTTTACTGTCCTTAGACCCCTGCTTTATTGATGTAGTTGTTCCAACCTCATCCCCAAGTGATTGTGCAAGCGGAGCCGTGTTTGTGCAAGGGCTTTTTTATGCTTCTTACAGTAGGAGAAATTCTCCCAGCTCAAGACCTTCACCAACTTAGGTTAAGGTTTAGGTGAATTTTTGTCTCTCTCAGTAGAGCTGGTACTGGTCTCAGGAAATGTATTTCTGTTTCAAAATTAACTAATCAACTTGACTAGGTGTTACAGCACTTCAATAAATGTTTATCGGGGGAACGTGCTAACAAAACTCAAACCCCAATCTGTTACTTTTTTCTTGTCATTGTTGAAGGGAGCACCAAGTCTCTTCAGCCTCCCTCAGCTGTATGCAGATGCAGACGCTGTGTTATCTAAGGGAATTAGTTTCTTGTCAATCTAAATCTGTTTACTTTATTGGTAGTGTAACATCTTGTATGGATTGTTGTTTACTTGCAAGTAGAAGCCCTTGTCTACTCATTAAACAGTGAGAGCTGCTCCTTAGGAAAGCGAACGTTTAGACCACCAGGTATGGGACAACTAATGCAGTTCCTCTGAGGTCTGTGTTATTGAGGGAATTCAAGAAGAGAGCTCTGATTCTGACTGAAAGAAATATTTCTTTAGAGTCATTATGGATGCAGCATTTAACAGTTAAGAGTTGACATAGGACACTGAACTCTTGGCTATGACACTGGAACAAAGTGCTTGTCAGTACTAGTCATGAGTGTTCCTTCCTAATGCTGGTGGGAACTAAAGGGTGCTCTGGCCTGGGCCAAACTGTTCCCCAAGCAACAGAGGTGTTTGCTAGTACACAAGCTGTTGCAAACTTTTTTTTTTTTCCTTGAATTTAAACCTCTAACCTACTGTGAAATAAGACATTGATGTGAAAAGTAAACTTTTTTTTTTTCCTAGTGTCTGTAAACTCACTGGGTAATTTTGAGGATTTTTCAATTTACATTTAGGGATGTATTTTGAACACTTCAGAATTGCAATGTTAATTCTGAGCGTTACTTCTGTTTTGTGGTTGACAGATGAAGGATGGTTGGAAGTTGTCCAATCTTTAATTAGAGTTATTCCATTAGAAGATCCCCTGGGACCAGCTGTTATAACCCTACTACTTGATGAATGTCCGTTGCCAACAAAAGTGAGTCTAAAGCATATGTATTTATCTGCAGCTGAATTTCAGTTATTCATGGTGGCCACACCCATGATGGCTTCTGGGTGGGTTTCACCACTGAGGCAGGACTGTGAGCTGTTCAGAAAATGGGTGTAACTTGGAACTTTCAGTAATTTTGGTGACTTGGTATCTAACTGCTATTCAATGTTAGAAGCACTGTAGGGAAAAATGAAAAATCAAGATAAATGTGGTCCATGGTGAAGAACAAGAGGCCTTTGGTCTTTAGCTGCTTTTCCTGCTGCCCTCTCCTGCCACGTGGCACATGCGTGCGGTGTGGTGAGGGTGTGCGGGGCGGCAGGAGCACAGCAAGTCCTGCTCTCTTGTGCTCAAGTTCTGGAAGCTGCACGTTTGCAAATCACTGTTGAATTTGTGCCTGCCCTGCATGTAAGGAATAAAGCACAAGTGGGAGTGTGAAGTTAAACAAATGACATTTTAAAACTATGAAATATCTAGACACAGTTTTGGCAAATTTAAATTTTCCATTTTTTTTTTTCTCCACTGACCACAAATGTGTTTTTTGGGAGGAAAGGTGGGCCGAGGTGTTGGTACTGTGTTGTTACAGATGTTTTGGTGAGAGCATCAAGTGCTTCAAGATGCAAACCATTGTTGAATCCTTTAAACATGATTGTACAGAGAACTCTGTCTTCAAATGCTTGTCTTTATGTCATTTAATCAGAAATTGATGATGACATCATTGCAGCTTTCACTTACTAATTTACTTATGCTGCCAACTTTAGTTTTCAGTTTGCATTGTTAGGGATATAAAAAGCTGGTAGCTTTTTGTCTGGCGTAAATGCACGAGTGGCTGGAGAGCTAGTCAAGCTTTAACTACCTGAAGTGTTTTTTTTTAAACTCTAGGCTATTGAATAAAGTCAACTGAGACTTTTGAACGAGTTAAACATTTTATGATGTCTGTCACAGAGAATGCAAAATGATTTTGAAAACAAAGCTATGACTAGAAATTTTGCCTGCTTATTAGAAGAAGCTATCGGGAAGTGGAGGCCACTGAATGGACCGTAGGAAGAGTGATTTTTGTATTTTTTTTTTTGTTTGGCTGTACAATGTACTTGGCCATCAAATGATTTGGTTTTTGAAAGCCTTTTGAAATGTCCCTGTTTTTCGAATAACGGGACTGTTATTTAAGTACTTTAAGGCGTTAGCTATGAAATAGTTGACCTTGACAGCAGAAAAGGAGCAAGATGCCTGTTTCTGAAGTGCACAGAATTTTTTTTTTCCCCATGTGCAGTCTTTTGGCAGCATAAGAAGGTGCTGTTGTGGGATCTGCTGGTCACATGCAGCCTAGTAAAGTGTTTGCTGCTGTTCATTTTCTTTCTATTTGGGATAAGTTTAAGTTTTTGGCCTGAGGAGTTTGAAGTCAGCGCCTCACTTCTGTGACAGCTGGAGAACAGCCACAGGCTGTATTTCATTTTCTGTTATTGTAGGCTATAAAGTCCCTAAAGTTAAAATGGCAGTGCAGTAAACTGTTTATTCTATAAAGTCTTTATTTAACTCAAAGTAGTTGATCTCTGACAGTTCTAATAATGGCTAAAGCAATATCAGAGTATGTCAAGAGTCTAATTTTAGTGAGACTTTTCCATCCCAAGTCTGTGGCTCAGTCATCCCTTCTTTCTACTTTTTGGCAGTCTTGTTCATCAGCTCTGGTTTCATGGCTTTTCTTTTGGGAACATAACTACTTCTTAGGGTTATCTCTGTACAAACCTCAGTAAACTGATTTTAGTGTGGCTTGGAACACAATTCAAGAAACCACACATATTTAACTTGAGCAGTACTCATTTTTTCTCCAAATGGCCTGCTGATGACTTCAGTATGAGGAGTTCTTCTATTTTAATTAGATCCTGGCCTGGCATTATGCAGTTTCAATCTGAATCAGCTTGAATTTTCTTGAAGTCTGGAAAGTTGAGGGGGATCTGGAACTTTGTGGGCTGGAGTTCTCCCTGTGGGGTAACTTGTTCTGGCTCTAGATTAACCCCCAACTACTCTGAGAACGGAAGGTGTGATCTAGATCTATCTGGAATTTTATCCATATCAATCTGCTTGAGTGAAGCAAGTCCAAGTGTGGCATTTTAGATTTATTACCCTCATTGGTCACATCCTAAAGGAGTGGGACTACGGAGAACAATTTATGCTCTCCAGAATACCCATTTATGATGTCCATAAATGTAAGCTGGCACCATCCTAAATTTAAGATGGGGGTGTAGGCTCTGTTTGTGGGGCACATCTCTTTAGTCCTGAATTCTAAAGTCTAAACCACCCCTTTTCTTTTGGAAAGGGCATGAGCTTTAGGGTACTGGAAGCAGATTAGATGGTAGTGGTGCCATATGTGCTGATTGGTGGTGGTTGCCTTTCTCTACTCTTCTGGTTCCTGTAACTGTAGGTACCTCACTTGTGTGTGTCCAGAGGTGTCCTGAGCTGTTGATCACAGCAATGACTGCCAATCTGCTCGTAATTTCAGTTACTGCTCTTGGTTAGGTTAAACTTCTCTTCCCATCTGTTCTTTATTGTCTTCTTAGAGGATAACTATTCCATGCTGTCTGTAATATGATGCTGGCTTCAGTAATATAATGTAAAAATAGTTTGTTGTACTACATTCAGATGGGGGGGAAAACCGTATCTGTCCGTAATGTTCAAGATATTTCTGATTTTTTTTTTCTTTTTCAGGATGCATTACAAAAGTTAACTGAAATATTAAACTTAAGTGGAGCTGCTGCTTGCCAGGATGCTTGTCACCCTGCCAAACACCGGAACACGACTGCAGTGCTGGGCTGCTTAGCAGAGAAGTTAGCAGGTAATGCCAGGGGGTGCTCCTGAATGCTTGTGTCTGGCTCACTGAACCACCTTCTGCTCTAGTGCCCGTGACAGACTTGGTCAGAAACGTTTTCTTAGAACTGGATCATGTTCTGCATCAAGAGAGACCTTGTGTGACAGCTGTGACCAAGTCTGCTGCCCCATTAAAATGTTGAACAGTCACCGGCTTGGGTCTGAATGAGCCATTCCTAATCCCAAATACTTAAAAAGACCAAATTCTTCTGACGTGTAGTTGGTGATTGTGGATTGATGTTTGTTTGTGGAATACTGCCTTACGCTGGGAATCGGTCGTCCCTGCAGACCTACTCTGGCTGCGTGTGAATGACTGAGAACTCGTAGTTCTTTAGCTGGTAGGCAGGAGTAGCAAATTAGTAGTGTTGGAGGCTGTATAGAAACAAAAAAGAAAGATACTCGTTGTGCTAAATGTGCGTTGCTCTATTGTAATTAGCTGGAAAGATTCTCTTTTCTGGGTTGCTTAAAAGAAAATTACTGGGATTCTACTTAAAGGTGACTTTTTGCACGGAACTTTTTATTCCCCGTCATTTCTAATACTCTCCTGGAAACTGATAGATTAAGTTTCCTTCCTGCTGATGATTGTTTACCTGTTTTTTTTTCTTCTTTTGTGAAAGTGATCAGGAAAAAGAAAAAGGTGATTGTCCAGTATCATGTAATGGTTATTAAAAGTAATTTCAACATTTCTGTCAAAAAAAGGAAAGAACGAGGGCAGGAAGCATTTTTGTACTATAATACCCTGTTATACTAAGTAAAAATGAGGTCCTAAAAATGAGTGTCTACTTTCGTCTTAATGGACATGGACCTCACTGTCTCAGCTCAGGCAGCAAATCTGTTAATGCTGTGGTGGAACTCATTGCAATTTGTTAGGTTTCATAGCTGACAGAGTTTGATTCCCTTGTGTATCTCTCTTGATCAGGCAGACAGTATTTCAGGGCATTTTTTTTTTTAATTGGCTGCTTGCTATCGTGCTGCTGCAAATTGTATCATTAACTACCAAGTAGGCTATACTGGATGCTCAGCTGTGCTGATTTTGGGCTACTGATATAGCCCAAAATATAAAGAGCTGGTCTTTATATTTTGTCTCTGGAAGAAAAGGGGACCCAGTCTGTGTTTGAAAGTAATGAGCATGAAAATGATAAGCAGGGGCTGGTGCAGTCTTACTTCAGAGACTCAGAAGCGTGGCTAGAAACAGCAGGTAAACTGAGAATGTTTGTAATTTGGTGGTGCCTAAGTAATTATTAAATGTGTAGCAAATATTTGTCCGGGAACAATGATAATGATTCTATATTATAGTTCTGCTTTGCTGCAAAGTTCTTACATGTTCTTTAATTTGTTGCCTTGTGTTTAAAACTTCTGTGCAATGATGTGTATGTGGTAGTTCCTGTGGATGGATTTAATTTTTAATGTTCTTGTAGGTCCTGCGAGTATAGGCTTACTCAGCCCAGGCATATTAGAATATTTACTTCACAGCTTGGTAAGTGTTTTCAGTCTTTTTGCATGTATCTGTACATAGCAATTCTAATGCCATTTATTTTTTTATTACTGTGAAAAGTTAGGGTTTGGTAAATACTGGTAATGTATGTTATAAAAGTTGAGATTGGAGATCCTACACACTCACTGCATGCTTGGAGATAACTGGAAGTCAGTAGGGCAAGGCACTGAACCAGCCCTCGGCAGGAGGCTGGGCTGGACCTTTGGAGGTCCCTTTCAACCTAAAGCATATAACACAGCAGAGAGCAGGCAGGCTAGGAGGTTCCTCGAGTGTATGGAAGATAACTTCCTGACACAAGTGGTAGGTGAGCCTACCAGGGGAGGTGCCTCGCTAGACCTACTGTTCACAAACAGAGAAGGACTGCTGGGAGATGTGGAGGTCGGAGGCTGTCTTGGGCTTAGTGATCTTGAATTGGTCAAATTTTCAATTCTTAGTGATGTAAGGAGGGAGGTTAGCAAAACCTCCACCTTGGACTTCTGGAGGGTGGACTTTGAACTGTTCAGAACACTGGTTGAGAGTCCCTTGGGGAGGTAGTCCTGAAGGGCAAAGGGGTCCAGGAAGACTGGACGCTCTTCAAGAAGGAAATTCTACAGGCCCAGGAGCAGGCTGTCCCCTTGTGTCACAAGATTTAAGGGCGGGGAAAATGGCCAGCCTGGTTGAACAAAGAGCTTTTGATGGGACTTAAGGGGGGGAAGAAAAGCAAGGCTTACCACCTTTAGAAGAAGGGACAGGCAACTCAGGAGGAGTCCAGAGATCTTGTTAGGTTATATGTAGAGAGAAAATTAGGAAGGCAAAAGCCCAGCTGGAACTCAACCTGGCCATTGACATAAGGGATAACAAAAAAAGTTTTTATAAATACATAACAATAAAAAGAGATCCAGGGAGAATCTCTATCCCTTATTGGATGCAGGGAGGAATGCTGCAACCAAGGACGAGGCGAAGGCCGAGATACTTAATGCCTTCTTTGCCTCCATCTTTAATAGTCAGACCAGCTACCCCCAGGGTGTTCAGCCTCCTGGGCTGGAAGATAAGGATGGAGAGCAGAACAACAACCCCCCAGTAATCCAGAAGGAAGTAGTTAATGATCTGCTTCTGCACCTGCACACATCTATGGGGCCAGATGGGAGTCACCCAAGGGTGCTCAGGGAGCTGGTGGGAGAGCTCACCAAGCCTCTCTCCATCATCTATCAACAATCCTGGTCAACAGGGGAGGTACCAGATGACTGTAGGGTGGCTAACGTGATGCCCTTATACAAGAAGACCAGAAGGAGGATCCGAGGAACTACAGGCCTGTCAGCCTGACCTCAATACAAGCAAAGACCATGGAGAGGATCATCACGGCAAGTGCAGGACAGCCAAGGGATCAGGGCCAGCCAGCATGGGTTTATGAAAGGGAGGTCTTGCCTAACCAACCTGATCTCTTTCTATGACCATGTGACCCACCTTCTTGATGCAGGGAAGGCTGTGGATGTTCTCTGCCTGGACTTTGGTAAGNAGAGTACTCAGGGAGCTGGCAGGAGAGCTCACCAAGCCTCTCTCCATCATTTATCAACGATCCTGGTCAACAGGGGAGGTACCAGATGACTGTAGGGTGGCTAACGTGATGCCCACCTACAAGAAGGGCCGAAAGGAGGATCCGGCGAACTACAGGCCTGTCAGGCTGACCTCGGTACTGGAAAAGATCGTGGAGAAGATCATTTTGAGTGAGCTCTCGTGGCAAGTGCAGGGCAGGCAAAGGATCAGGGCTGCCCAGCATGGGTTTATGAAAGGGAGGTCCTGCTTAACCAACTTGATCTCTTTCTGTGACTACGTGACCCACCTTCTGGATTGGGGAAAGGCTGCAGACATTGTCTGCCTGGCCTTTGGTAAGGCTTTTGACACAGTCTCCCATAGCATTCACCTGGAGAAGCTGGCTAATCATGGCATAGACAAGTGTGCTCTTCACTGGGTAAAAAACTGGCTGGATGCCGTGCCAAGAGAGTTGTGATTAATGGCGTGAAACCTGTTGGTGACTGGTCAGCAGCGGTGTCCCTCAGGGCTCGGTTTTGGGGCCAGTCTTGTTTAATATCTTTATTGATGATCTAGATAAGGGGATTGAATGCACCCTCAGTAAGTTTGCAGATGACACCAAACTAGGTGGGAGTGTTGATCTGCTTGAGGGTAGGAAGGCTTTACAGAGGGATCTGGACAGGTTGGATCGATGGGCCAAGGCCAATGGGATGAGGTTTAATAAGGCCAAGTGCCAGGTCCTGCATTTCGGTCACAACAACCCCAGGTAACACTACAGGCTTGGGGAAGAGTGGCTGGAAAGCTGCCCAGCAGAAAAGGACCTGGGGGTGTTGGTGGACAGCTGGCTGAACATGAGCCAGCAGTGTGCCCACGTGGCCAAGAAGGCCAACAGCATCCTGGCTTGTATCAGGATTAGCATGGCCAGCAGGACTAGGGAAGTCATCGTGCCCCTGTACTTGGCACTGGTGAGGCCTCACCTCAAGGGCTGTGTTCAGTTCTGGGCCTCTCACTACAGGAAGGACATTGAAGTGCTGGAGCATGTCCAGAGGAGAGCCACCAAGCTGGTGAGGGGTCTAGAGAACAAGTCCTGTGAGGAGAGGCTGAGGGAACTGGGCATGTTTAGTTTGGAGAAGAGGAGGCTGAGGGGAGACCTCATTGCCCTCTGCAACTCCCTGAACGGAGGTTGTAGAGAGGTGGGGGTTGGCCTCTTCTCCCAAGGGAATAATGACAGGAGCAGAGGAAATGGTCTAAAGTTGGGGCAGGGGAGGTTTAGATTAGGTATTGGGAAGAATTACTTTACTAAGAGAGCGGTCAGGCACTGGAACAGCCTGCCCAGGGAGGTGGTGGAGTCACCATCCCTGGAGGTATTTAAGAAATGTGCAGATGTGGCACTTCAGGGCATGCTCCCTGTGGCACTTCAGGGCTGAGATTGTAGGGGGGTTTTTGTGTGTGTGTATGCTTGGAGTTGGTGATCTCAGAGGTCCCTTCCAACCATGATGATTCTGTGATTCTGTGACAGACTAACAGCTTTTCCTATCCATCCCTGGTGGGTGTTTATTAAATCACTTTTCTTACTGCCCATGTTTAGAACTTCCAGTCCCATCCGACGGTGATGCTTTTTGCACTAATAGCACTGGAGAAGTTTGCACAAACAAGTAAGTATTAGTCTGATGGTGCTCTTAACAGCCATACCGTGGCTTCTGCTGCGTGTGTCACCTGCTGTGTCTGAGCATGAGACAGACTGGATTGGTGGGATCACAAATGTAGAAGAGAAATATTTGTCCACTTACAGGCAAGAGGAAGTATTTATCGCTTTAGTGATGTCCTTCAAAACCCTTGAGATACTTGCTGAAACTCAGTGCAGCCTTTCCCAGTTAGAAATTGCTGTAGAAGGACTTATGACATGAGGCCTTTGTCACTGAAATCCTTCTGTATTGGAGACGGAGAACAGCTATGACTGGGTATTTGCAGACAGGAAAAAAATTTATTGTTTTAATGACATCCCCACCCACAAAAAGAGATTTGCTGAAGCTCAGTCCTCAGCTTAGAAATTGCTACATAAAGACTTTGACATGAGACCTTAGTTACTTGACCAGAAATAAAGCTCTATTAGAGAGATGGAGAACAGCCATGATCTCATAGTCTCTTGATGATGCAACTCCTGCTGAGAAGTGCTAGATCTGAGTGCGAAGTTCATTTCACATCTGCTTGGGGAAAGAACTTCATGCTGTTTGTGACACTGAGGTTTAGAGGTGTAGTGGGGGGTTCTACTGCATTTGTAGAATGTTACTCTTTTTAACTAAACTTATCCCTATTTTATAACAATTGTTCTTTTTTGTTATTAAATTGCAGGTGAAAATAAAATGACAGTTTCTGAATCACGTATTAGCGACCAACTGATTTTGCTGGAGAAATGGACAGATAATCCAGACTATTTAAAACGGCAGGTTGGATTCTGTGCCCAGTGGAGTTTAGACAATTTGTGTAGGTATAACAAAAGGGATGGATTCATTTAATGTTAATCACTTCTCCAAAGAGATGGAGGACTACTTTGTGTTTGTTTTGTATAAGCACTTCTTGTAAATATACCTGACTGCAATCACCCTCCTTCAAAAACAAAAACAAGGGGGCAAATAAATTCAGTGTAATTGCCTGGAAAGGAAATTTTGGCAAGGAAAATGTTTGTGAAAGGAAGTGGTTTATACCCTGCAAGTTAGAACTGCAATGAAAATTCTTCTTTGAACTGTATTTCCGGCACATCTGTTGAAGCACGGGTTACCCAGGAGCTGAATAGTGCAGCTCTGTCGCTCTATGGGACCGCTGGATTAGTGACACGTCCTGGTGACAGCCCCTACTGTGATCATACCATAGCAGTGCACATCTTCAGAGAATTATTACAGACTTTTTAAAGTAAAGATAGTTCTTTTAATCAAAAGTGAAAAGTGTTTGACAAAGCACTTTCTTAGATCTATGCTTTTGGATGATTAACAAGCATCAAATTGACTTGTTAATTGTGATTTTGAGGGTGCAGCAACTCTAAGGACCTTGTAGTTTCTAATGTCTGTTCTGTGAATTTGGGTAAAAGGTCTTGTTGAGCTTTACAGGGCTTTAGCCAGCTTATGAGAGGACAGTGTGTTTAGTAAACACCTGTATAAGCATTGTAGCAAGTCTGGGATATATGAAGGGTCCTAAGGTAAGATTTTTGTAAATTAATGTGCATGTGTCAGCAATTTGACACCTGGCAAGAGAAATGCTTCTCACCCTTCCATGGGAAAAGGGGACACAGGGAGAAAGAGCTGCTTTGGCTATGTTCAAGTTCATCACCTACCTGAAAATGAGAGGGTAAAAAAAAAAATAAATCCTTGTTTTCCCTTTCTTCCCCATCCCCAAGATCTTTTCTACTGTGAACTGGAAAAATTCTGCCCAACTGAATATACAAATACAGTGTGAAATCCTGAAACAGTGGCATCTTGGTATGAACATGGATGCCATACGTTTGCCTGTGGGTTTCTTGAAAGTAGTAATTAGACTGTAGGAGCTGTAGTCAGAGGCATAGGTTGTGCTCTCATGTTTTATTTAACACACAGTGTATTGGAAGCGATGCTGTTTTCTTGCAGGCAAAATATCAATATTTCATTCAGTTATGCCAAAAATTAGCTGGATCCTAGTGAGGTTGATTGGCACTGTGTGACATGTTTAGAAGAAGGTTTTGCTGCGGCTGTGATTAAAACTAGTTTTATTTTGCAGTTTTAAAAGAAGGCAGGCAGTTTACATATGAGAAAGTTGACTTGACCAACATCAGGGCAATGCTGAACAGTAACGATGTCAGTGAATACCTGAAGATCTCACCACATGGATTAGAGGTAGGACGTGATTTCAGGATTTCAGCCTGAAAAGGAGTCTGAAGAAAAAGGCAGGTTTTAACTATTTTTGTTTGCTACTTGGTCCTGTGATTTAGAATGAATCAAAGTTCTTTGCCAGCTTTGCATAGCAAATTTGCTCTGTCAGAGGGTAACGTTGCTGCACTGATCTCAGTTGTAGAAATGTTGACACTAAAGTAACACCTGTATCTGTGCCCCAAAACTTCAGAAAAGGGAGGAGGATATGTAAGAGCTGGCTTTTCCCTCATTTTGACTAAAATTGTTCACAAAGTATAATTCCATAATTCCTACTGTTTGCCCTGTCTAGTCTTGAAAAGTCCAAAGCAGTAGGATTTTTGTCTCAGCCTTGTGGGGTTGTTTTTTTCCTTTGTTACTTCTAAAAATTTGTTTGACTACTTACAGATGAATTTTCATGAATTAACATTGAATAGCTCTCTGTCCTTCATACCTGGAGTCAGCTAATAATCCATGACTTGGGTTGTCTTAGTCTTTAAGTCTTTAAATTGACTCTGTCAACTTTCTACTGGTTTGTTTTTGTGGTGTTTTTTTTTATTTTCCCTGTGGCTTACCACTGAACAATTTTCAGTCTGGCCTACTTGCTAGTTTGTGTGACAATTGCTGCTATAAAGAGAGGTCACTTTTTGTCTGAAGTGTCTCTAAAATTACGTTGGTATATTCTTATGCGCAAGAAACTTGATCGAGGGGAAGAAAGGGGCTTGTTTGAATGCTAATTTTGTCAAAACTTAATTTTTGCTTTGGTTTTGGTAGGCTCGATGTGATGCCTCATCTTTTGAGAGTGTTAGATGTACATTCTGCGTCGATTCTGGAGTCTGGTACTATGAAGTGACAGTCATTACTTCAGGGGTGATGCAGATAGGATGGGCTACCAAAGACAGCAAATTTCTCAATCATGTGAGTATATGTCATGCCATTCCGCTGATGATGTAACTTCAGTATTTTTTGACTTAAAACATCTATGAAAATAGCTCTGGTTATTCTGTGGCAGTAACTGAGCACTTGGCGTGTTTCCTTCAATTTTTCTCTACTTCTATGAGGCAATTTTGGCTGAAGTTAATGGTGCAAGAAAAAGGCTGCATTGTCTGTGCTACAGACTGACGCTGTTCATACAAGTCACGCATCGCTGCTGGAAGTGACAGCTTGTGATCTGCTTGTCTGGAACCTACAGGGAAATGGCTTATTTCTTGTGGTTTACTCTCTTCTTGGAAATTCTTCTGATAACAGCAGTAGTTACTCTGTTTTTTTTTGTGAAGTAAACAATTGCTCACTAGGAACTAGCAGATCATCATGCCCTCGCTTTTACACAGGTCGCCAAGCAGCCATTTGATTACCCTCTTTAACATACTATTAAACTAACTTTCACAAGGGAAATAATTATTTAAATTGGCTCTAAGATAGCATGGTACCGCTGGATCTGCTGATAACAGCAATATGGTACAATTTGGGTATGTGACAGTTTCTACTTAATTAAAAATAAGGCTTACAAAAAGATTAAACCCTCTACCTTCTTGTCTTTAGTCTGATAATACAGAGTAAGTACGCTGTCTTACTGCATAGTTTGCTTTGCTCTCCCTCATTCAGATAACTTAATATCTTGTTCTTTTAAGTATTCTTCCTACTATTTCACTTTTAAAATTCTGTACTTACTAGCATTAAAGCAAAATGTGGCATGTGCACGTGAAGTCCAAACCTATAGTCAAAGAATAATCTCAAATGCTAGTAGAGATGTAACTAGGACTTATTTCTTCTTAAATCTTCACGGTAACTATGGATGGCTGTTGTAAACTCAGTGTGCTGTAGCATAATTTGCTTCAGTATTGCCGTGATACGAAGAAAACATAATGATTACTGCTCAAAAAACTTCTCTGCTTCTGCTTAGAGAGGACTTCCCATATAACCAACCTTTCAAACTTATTTTTAATAAAACTAATTAAAGGGCAAGCTAGAATTTCAGTACAAAAGGCATGTATGGCCTAGCCTACCTCCACTGACCAGAATGGAAATAGAGCACTGGGATTTTAAGTTGACACTTGTACTGGCTGAGCTTGAGTAAGAAATGTACCTCTAGCCCTTCTCTATTGTTGTAATTGCATGGCTTTCTATTCCTTCTTGAAATCTAACTTAAGGGAAACTATATACATTATGCAGAGATAAGCAGTTAAAAGAAGATAGGCCAAATGCATACATGTGAGTAGATATTGATGTAGGAGAGAAATACATCAAGGAGATGAAACAAAGACCAGTGGCAAGAGACCCAACAGGAACGGGAGAGCAGCTTTTCTCACCATTTAAGTCTTCCTGTGAGTTCAGTTACTCTTGCTCCATTTCTTCTAATTATTCACATAAATAGCATTGTCCTTTGCTGGTGTATGACATACAGATATCTCTACATCATATCCAAAGTCCAGCCCCACATTTCTAGCATGGAATTGCGAGTGTGATTGGAATTAAAAAACAAACAAAAAACCCCAAATAAATAAACAAAAAAACCCACCACGACAAAACCAAAAAACCACCGCCAAACAAAAATATGGTACAGATCTGTCCTGAGCACAGTCACTGTAGACCCCAAGTGTCATGGAGACTGTTGGAAATAAAAGGCCATGTGCCTGCCTTCAGACTGTTAAGAGGCTTAAAAGATTTTTCCCACTTACTGCTAAGGTGCTTGGTGTATATGCATTTTTCTGTCTGTGCTTCCTGTACAAGGTATGAAAATAGATGTCATCAAATATCTGAGCAGGATGATTTTCTGTTGCTACAACTGTTTTGCTGATAGCTAAATGCGATTGTTATTTAAGTTCATCAACTGTCTACCTGAAATACAGGGATATTCTCTTCTGTCACAAACCCTGTCATCAGAGCAGCCATATGCTCTTTGTTTGTAGCATGTGTAACAAAAAGACTAGTCCTAAATATGACATTAAACACCCATTAGCTGGGCTTAGCTTTAATTTGGGACATCTGAGGCTTGTGTAATCAGCCACTGTCTGGTATTTGCACTCCAGACAAACCACACTGAGCACGAGGAAGTTCTCTTCCATAAGGCTTCCATAAGGGTTTGTGTTTGCGCTCTCCTACATGACAGATTCTTCTCCCAGTCTGAAGTTTAGTTTTGCATTTATTTGGGACCTTGGGACTGTCACTTGATAACCTTTTCACAACTTGAGGGAGGCTGGCACTGAAAGGCACACAATGTGCAACAAATTCAGTGCAGGGACTATGGGTTTGTTCTTTCTCTGTACGGTACATTCTGGTGGCACTTGGGTATCTTGGGGAAGGTTTTACCAGTCTGGTACTGGGACTTCGAGATAAGAGGGTGGTTACATTACTATGTTGAATTTTTAATATGCGAGGAATTAGCTGTTTTTTCAATAGACAAGAGTGATTTAACCTCACAGAGAATTAAAACCACTTTAGAGTCAATATTCCCTTCTTTCTCACCCCCCCCCCCATCCCAACAAATTCCTTTTGATGTGAAAATAAAACTGAGACTGGCCCCCGTGATTGTCTTCACGGGGGTGGGAGAAACCTTTCCTGCTTTTGGATGAATGGTTTAGTTGAATAAAAAATAAATTTTAGCCCTCTGTGCTAAGAATGGCTGTGAACTGAAATGCATTGCTCTTTTTCTAAAGGAAGGTTATGGCATTGGGGATGATGAATACTCCTGTGCATACGATGGCTGCCGGCAGCTGATTTGGTATAATGCCAGAAGTAAACCCCATTCCCATCCCTGTTGGAAAGAAGGTATTTTGTCCATCTCCTGTCTTTATCCTGGTTGGATTTCTGCATGGGGCTTTTTCCTCTTGTAGTTTGTTAGTTGGTGCAAACAGTGCAGTTACTGCCTAATCCTGATGCTACTAAAGGTTTAATAATTATTGTGCCTTTTATGAGTATTTGCAGTGGCTACATGTACAAAGTGGGCACCACGCTCTTGTTCCACAATCTGTGTAAACAGAATCTTGTTGGTGAAATGCTTTTTTCTTTTCATAGTACAAATCATAGCACCAACTAACATTGGAAAGTTATGATTAAGACTTTTTTTCTTAGACGTCTGTAATCCTACAAACAGGATTGAAATGTTCCTTTCTGGGATGAAAGTTATTTTAGAGAAGTGGAAAAAAAAAACCCTGTCTAGTTTAGGTTAAGGGGGAGTTGCACTGCCTCGCTTACTTTAAAGTCTTGTGTAGCACAGCAAGACAATTCTGTTTTTCATCACAGCTTTGAAATCTTGGTAGGAGTCTGTGCATGCCATGCTTGTGTGAACTGTGCCGCCTCTTCTATTAATTTTTTTTTCCCACGAATGGCTAAATTAAAACACTTCTTAATAATAAGTATATGCACAAGCATATAAGAAACTTGGGCTGCTCAAGTATGTGTTCTGAGGATATCTTCAACAGGTGTAAAATAGCCAAAGAGAGACAGAGTTGCAGCTTTTTTCTGGCTTTAGTAAATATTCTGCAGTACTTCTGCAACTATGTAGTATTAGTGCTCTGCCAAATTTGGGGTTTTTTACTATTTTGTCCTGTTTTTTTCCTGTAGTTACTGTCTGTATCAATGTTTCTTCCTCTATGCTTTTGCAAACAGTTTCTTTAAGTGAGACAATTCATAGTGAGATATGAGTTAGTTAAACCAATAACTGTGTCAGTTGTAGGTATTTAACACAAGTGAAATCTCTAAATTATCTTTGTTTTGCACGTAAGGAGACACAATAGGATTTCTACTAGACTTGCAAGAAAAACAAATGATCTTCTATTTAAATGGAAACCAGCTTCCTGCTGAGAAGCAAGTATTTTCATCTGCTGTGTAAGTATGGGCTCATTTGGAAGGACAGTGACCTGTATGGATAATTGTTTTAATTATATGAAGTGTTTCCCATTTAAGATGTAAATTCATATTTGCTTACCCAAAGCCATCATTAAGCAGGTTTCCCGATTGAATGTAGTTTAGAAATCAGTGAGAAGGATATAATTTTACAGGGGGATTTCAGGGTCCAAAATAAATACTTCAGATGTTTCAAAGGTAGGTTCAACTTTGTTTTCTACGGTCAAACCAGCACAGCACTGAAATGGAATGAGGCTGTAGCAAAGATAAACAAATTTCTAATAGTGCTTCAGGAATTTTTAATCCTGTAAAAATAAATAAATAAATAAATAATGCCTCAGTCCTGTAAATGCTGAAGTACATGTATTAACTCACTGCCATTCATTGGGGCCAGTTCCTGTAGTAGTAGATTGAATATTTGTGGCAGGATACCTCTTGGTAGCATTGCAGAAAGGTGTGAGGCTTATTTTGCCAACTCTGTTAAAATTAACACGTGGCAAACTCCTCTGCCTCTCCTGGGGAGGTTCAGCTGTTTAGTTCTGAAAAGATAAGCTGGTGTGATACTTGAGAGGGCAGCTTCATTAAACATTACAGCACTCTGTAAATTAATAGTACTGTGCTAATAATTTAATTTGTGTCTTCTCTTCAAAATGAAGTTCAAGATTCAAGCAAAGAGTCGTTCAGTTTAGGGTTGCAGAGTTTCTTGTCTGTTCAACTTGCAGTACTCTGCTCTTTGTGTAGAGCGTGTCATTTCTATACTCAACAGATTCTCTAACTCGGTTAGAACTTGGGGTATTGCTCAACTTGGCCCCTTTTGGTAACTAAGACTGAGGGAGGTGACAGTTGTGTTCTGACAAGGTGGCTGTGAAGACAAGACAGCTGGCCTGAGGTAATCCCGGAAGGGTGAGGAGGAACAGATGGACCTTGTGCTGAGAGACCTCAGACCTGGATTCATCCACACAACAAGCACATGAGCTGCAAGTTCCCCAGATCTCTGCCTGCTCAAATAAAGCAGCCTGAGCAGAGACATGGAGGTGTCCCTCGCAGTTGGCACTGCTCTTCACAACTGTTGTAGTTTTGGCTGGGCTGGCCACTAAACAGCAGTTGGTTGGATGAAAAATACTTTTTTCCAGTGCTGAAGGAGAGATCTGGGCTGATGGGTGTAAAGAGGATCAGCTGGTGTGCTGCTCAGATGGATGTGTCTGTTCTCGGTGCAAATGTGACTAATCCTTGCTGCAGAGCAGGCAGTCATTTTTGCCTCCCTTAGTAAATTCAGATAAACCCTGACAGTAAATTCAGAAGTTGAACTAAACCCAGGAAAGTTTGTGCAGCTGAAACTGGATGTGTCAGAGGGTTTTCTCCCCATTAACTGTAGCACATTCCTACTGAAGGAACTCATCTCTTTGTTTCGGGGTATGTTTTTGTCTGGTAAGAGTTGTAAGTTGTCTGGAAAACTCTGTGACACTTCAAGTCATTCTAAAATGTCTGTTGTTCTGCATATTGCAGGTCTGGGTTTTTTGCTGCAGCGAGTTTCATGTCCTATCAACAATGTGAATTCAACTTTGGGGCAAAACCTTTCAAGTACCCACCATCAATAAAGTTTAGTACCTTTAATGATTATGCTTTTCTGACAGCAGAAGAGAAAATCATTTTGCCCAGGTAATTTTCCTCTCTGGTTCAAGTGTGTTTGTGTAGAGAAATAAAATGCTTCACTTTTGTGGGGTATAGTCTTATGTTGTACTTGGCAAAGTTACCTTTTATGGGGTCGCACCTCCATAGGTCTCTTTCAGAAGATTATTGGACTGTTGTAACTTAATGAGTAGGGCAGGAGATATACAACCAAAATCCATAAATTAATTTTTTTTTTTGTAATACTAAGCTAAACTAAAATTAACTAATACTGCACACTAATATTGTTTTTAGTAAGAGCGCTTCCTGCTAAGAATGATTAGGTTGGTTGAGGAGGTGTAGTCTTAATTAAAAAAAGAAGTCTTATTTAAAATTGATCTAATTTGTGATGGTGGCAGCATGGAGGTATTGAATGATTTTAAGACTTGAAGCTGTCCTCCTTTTCTGATCCAGATGAAAATTTCCACATTTGTGAGTGATAGTACTGACAAAGGCTATTCAAATTTAGAAGTGATTTCCCAGTGAAATATAAATCAAGCCAGATAGAAACAGGTTTGGATACATTTTTTCCTTAACTTCACAAATTCCTGGCAGGAATGAAAACTAATAGCCTTTCTGGTTGTGGTCATCAGTAATAAAATAATTTTCTGGAACACAAATGGTAACAGTAGACAGTGTAATCTGGGATATAGTGTACCCCAGATCTGCAACATTGTCTAAAGATGGGCCTTCTGGAGTGGTGCTGGTTCCAGGCTTGGAATAATCTTTTGTTGCTTCTAATTAGGGGGTGGGGTGTTGGAGGTGGGTACCCCCAGCTATAATAAAATTCAGAGACTGGTTTTGAATTGCCTAGCTGTGCAGTCAACTAAATTGAGTACTCGAGCGTCTCAGTGTTTAAAAAGAAAACAAAAAAACCCCAAACCACCTTACTCCCTGGCAAAGTTTGAGGCTTGTGATGCTGTATTTCTGCAGAGAAAATCAAATGCAACTTGCAAGACCGTTTTGTACTTACATATAACACCAGAGTAATTTACACCAGCTTGTGACTGCAGGGGCTTTAAGTAAGAGTCTGACTTAATCCCTTGAGGTGATCTGTTAGTTATCATTCTTGGTCAGCCCCCTGCTCAAAGTCAGTGTTCTTTTCTCTTGTTCGTGTGATTGGCAATAAGCCAATCCTAAATTAAATTATGGCCTTGATCTTAAACATGATAGGAAAAAAAGGCAAGGGTCAGAGTGGACCCTAACTATCCATTGCAGGAATTAACATAAACTCACATAGAGCTGTGCTGAATTTAATGCATCGAGTGCTGGGGCATAGTCTGGGCTGGACATGTCCTCCTGCCACTGAGCAGTTGTGATGGGGGGTGTCTGTGTGTGTCTTCCTGTATGTGTTCAAAAGTCAAAATGTCTTATTTCATCCAACGGGGAGGTTTCTATCCATTTACTCTCCCTTGTGACCGTTGCCATACCGAGCTGTTGATTTCAGTTTCTGTTCGTTTAAACTGTGTTACAGCATTGTAGGGGTTTCTGAATTTTGTTGATACATGGGCTTGTGTGGTTTATCTATTGGTTTTTTTTTTTCCTTAACTCTTAAAAGTACACAAATACTAAAGAAATTTTTTTTTAAGTGTTCAGCTGTGGGAGCTAGAAGAATTGTAATCTAACAGCCTCCTGAGAGACCGGAGTAGGGAGTCAAAAACTGTTCTGAAGATCTCTGGGTGTGTTAAGTGTTTTTTGTGGGAAGTTCCGCTTGATGCTTATCTGCAGTAGCGTTGAGTAGCACAGGCAAGGGGTGCACTGCTCTTGATGCAATACTCAGAGCAGTTGTGAATATATCGTGAATCAAACTAACATTTGAGGGGGGCTGTGTGTGCCCTTTTCTCCAGACACCGGCGCCTGGCTTTGTTGAAGCAAGTGAGTATCCGAGAGAACTGCTGCACGCTTTGCTGCGATGAGGTAGCAGACACAGAACTCAGGCCATGTGGACACAGGTAAAAACTCTCAAAACAAAAACAAAACCAAAATAAACAACACACACACGCAAAAAAAAACCCAACCCAACCAACCCAAGTCTCCCCCTTCCTACCCCCTCCCAAAAAAAACCCCAAAAAACTTCAAAACGAAGAAACAGAAAATACAGAAAATATGTTTGCCGTTGAGCCCAGGTGAGACCAGCTGCAGTCCCTGCTCATCTTGGCTGACTCCTCAGCAAAAAGGAAATAATAAATCCCTGTAAGGATGTGATATATACAGCAGAGTATTCTTGCCTTTCCCCTTGGCGCCCCCTGAGCAGATTTAATCCTTAACTCTGCGTACGTCTGGAGCTGGGGAGGTACTGTGGCTACAGAACTACGCGTGCTGTCCCTGGGCTACCAGATCTCTGAGATGAGGGGTTCAGGTTTCGCTGATGAGTACTTGCTTGGTACTGGTGCTGTGAAATGGAGATCACGTTGAGAAGAGTAAAAAATTCATTATATATTCATTAAATGTTCAACAATGGATTGTCTCAAGTCACAAATTCCTCTAAAAGCTAAAAGTGAGCAGTTTGAGCAATTCTGCGTATCAGTAGCCTACTAGGAAATTTAATCCAGTTAAATCCAGTTCTTTGGTGTTTTTAGGGCACTCGTGGAAGCAGCCTTGCCACGGGTCTTCTGTCTGCGTGTTGCAAAGTTAAAAAGAGGAGATGTGCCCAGTGTGCCCCAACAAGAAGTGGCAACAGCTTCACGCAGGGCACAGGGGCTGCTGTTCCCCAGACCAGAGCGAGTGCAGGGATTAAGGAAAGTGTGTGGGTGTGATCCCAGCTGCTGCACCAGCGGGTTCAGGTCTGCAGGACGCTGAGCAGCAGGAGCTCTGGAGCCCCTCTCAAAGCCTGTGGATCCACAACATCTGACTCGCAGTTCTTAATCCCCATGCTGAAAGATTCATCTTGTCTGTGTTTCTTGCAAGCTAACTAAACTGCTTACTGCTCAGTTTTTTTCTTTCTTCTATTTTTTCATCCTGTAAATGCAGGCTTTAACTGATTGTCTTTTCTTCTCCTTCAGCGACCTGTGCATGGAGTGTGCCTTGCAACTGGAGACCTGCCCTTTGTGTCGACAGGAAATACAGACCCGAGTCAGACAGATCTCTCACATTTCATGACACATGTGGAAAAATACCACAGACTTGTTCTTAATTAACTCCAACCAATACCGAAAGGGGAAAGCATCTCTAACCAATCTTTACGCACATAGAACCATAGCCACGGCCAGATTTCATGCTAAACTGTAATCCGTTTATCTTAAAAATGAGATCTTTAATAAGCTATTTCAGTTTGCCAGCGATGGGAGCTGGTTTCACAGTAAGGAGAGCTGGTAGGTCAGTGTGCTATGGCTGTGGGTTCTTCCAAGCAAGACCACACGGGAGTCTCTCTTCTTCCCCCTTTCCTTCTTGCCTGTCGCAAGTGCTGAAAAAAATTTGCACTGGAAGTACACGTACAATGCATTTTAGAAGAGAAAAGAAATATCTCCTCAAACAGGGCAGTTCTGTCTTGTGCTCGAAAGTCTCTATTTTTGGCAGAAGTCAGTACTCAAAGGAGAATGCTGATGTTTTCCTGTTTAATGTAGCCTCCTGCTGGTCAGAGACTCTGTATTTTTCCAACAGTGGATATAAAACTGCTCAAAGACTTGATCTGTACATGGACTGATTTGAGAAGACAGTGTGGAGACTGTAGAGAAACTCATATGTTTTAATAACTTGGTGATTCCAAAGAATGTTCTGATTTGTTTTTAAACGTTAAAAGATCGGTGGTATTTTCAAGTACATAATGTTTCTGATGCTTTTAACTTCAGTACCCACATTTTTTTGTGAGGATATAATTTTCAGGAGGTATTCTTAACTAATTATAACGCTGGACTGGAATTAATTTGATATTCTGGGTATTTTTTAAGGTATCATTGAACATCTTTTTTAATCAGTGTTGTTTTTGAAAGTTATGTTCACTTTTGAAATATTGAGCTATCTTAAAAGATTGCAGGAGAATTTTGGGCCAGTTTATTTAAAAAAAAAAAAGTTATTTGGATATCAAGTTTGGTCTTACTCTGTAACTCTTTAAAAATTCACCTTGCTTGCCACGTGTCAGCCCTGCTCTGAGCAGGTTTTGGTGCCACACTTCATATTTTTGATAGGGATCATACAGTGGGAATCTCTGCTCCAGTTTAATTACACATTTTTGATGTTTGTATGTTAAGGATGCATTTCAGCGGGCAGCTTTTGACTGTTTTACTAGGTTTCTGCAAGGAATCAGGGTTCACAGGTGGTGTCAGTGAAGTAGCACAAAAATTGGTGGAGTTATGCTTATTTTGCACCAACTGATGATACAACTCGGTCTCTTCCAAGACTTCTACCGGTTGCTTTTTTAAATTATCTAGCTATATAGTAGGCTAGTAGTAAATTAGAACTTTACTAATTCACACACCACTTACACCAGAACCATCCCACTTCTTGGCAGTGATTCAACAGCAGAGGCTGTTGTAGTGAATTCTCATGCTGTGCTGCATCTTATTTTTAAAATGGTTTATTAACTTTACTATCAAGTAGTAACAAAGCAGAGCTGAGGCTGCTGCTTCCTGCTGAACACTCTTGCTTCCCACTGACCAAACTGGTATCTGAGAGCGACAGCTCTGCACACAGGTTCCAGAATCAAGCTCTTGGACAACTCCTTTCGCCTTCTGCCTTTGCTAACTTAAGGGTGCTGAATTTCATCCAGATTTAAAAAAAAAAAAAAAAAAAAAAAAGGAAAAGAGTGTCTCTGTTGAACCTCTGGTGTATAATGTGTGAATTAAGAAAGTTCTGTCCATCATTTTCTCGTTGACTGTTTTTCCAAATACAGACTGAATCCAAAAACAGAGTGCTGGTTAGTTTTTTTGCGAAAATGTGAATTCTCTTCCACCTTGGATGCCTGTTTAGATTAATGTCAGACTGGCAAACCTGTGCCACAGGGACCTCATTTCCTCCCTGACTGTACTTCACCATGTTTTGCTGTAATCCATGTTGCCAGTCAGGGCCAGGTCCCTTCCTGCTCGGTGCTGAATGAGCTAACACCTGAGCACCATCACTGCCACAAGGATCTTAGAATCTCAGAATCACTTGAAGTTTTACATGCTTCCAAATGCAATGATAGGTCTTTATTCCTAAGGTCCAAAGATACTTTAGGGAAGAGGTAGGACAGAAACACTTTGAACTCTGCCTTAATAGATTCTAGTAACTTCAGGGCTTTGGTTTCCCTGGCCAGAATTAACTGAGGTAAAATTTTCAGAAGTGCCTAGGACTCCTGATTCGTATCAACTGTTGTATTGAGATTAAGCTCTTAAGGTCCAGGTCCACAAAGGCTTCTAGATATCTGGTGTCCCCTTAAAATGGAGGTGACCTAGGCCTTTGTGTACACAGGACTACATGCCTGCGTTCTTTGTTGAAAAGATGAGAATGCTTTGGACAATTTTGCCCCAGACTGTCTTCCATGCAGCTGGTGCTGGGCTGAGAAAGGCCAATGGCGCCGAAGGAGGGAGCTGTGTTGTAGAGAACTGTCCTGTTCATTTCATGAGTGAAAGACTGTACAATTGGACTGGCTTTCTGCTGAAATCCACGGTCACTGTAAAGCTCAATCCTCTGTGACCGGTGCAGGGCCCACCTCAGTCCTTGCACGCCCTGAAGGCTCTGGGGCTGGGTAGGGGAGATGGTGGATCTGCAGGACCTCAGAAGGCAAAATGAGTTGTAGCAAAGCTGTCCATTCAACAATAAAAACATCTTGAAGGCTATCTGTTGTTTTTTTAATTCTTTCACTTCTGTTGAGAGCTGTTTTGGCACCAGAGGGCGGTGGGCAGCCTGCGGAAGCAGGAGCCGTCCCTTGGACAAGAAGGTGGCAAGAAAACGGTGTGAAACACTCGAGCTCACCTCCCCGCGCCCAGCTGAGGGCACCCCAGGCCCCGGTGTGGTTTGCTGTCCGCCAGCCCTCAGGGCCCTGCTGTGAGGGGAAAACCCGCTCATACAACGGCAGCGGGCGTCATACCTCCGCACACAGTCACTTTTATTTCCTTCCCGGGCTCGCCTGTCGCACCCGGACGCTAAACCCAGCCCAGCCGCGAGCCGCCCCAGGCCTGAGGGCCCACCATGGCGGCGGGGGCGGCCTTCCCGCCCGCGCTCTCCCATTGGGCGTTCTGGTTTGTGGGCGGGCCCTTCGCACCGCCTCGGCTCTGCGATTGGCTGCGGGCGGGGCGGAAGGGAAGCGTCGCCTAGGAGACGGGCGGGCCGGAGGGGTGGGCAGGCGGCCTTGCCTGCCCCGAGCGGCGGTAGGTGCGGGGCCGGGCCGGGTCCCTTTCCGGGGCGGCGGGAGTGACACGGGCCAGGCGCCCGGTGCCTCGGGAAGCGGGGGGCTGGCAAGGGCCAGTCCCCTGGGCGCCTTTTGGAGAGGGAAAATAACGGCCCGGTCGGATGGGTCCTTTTGGGGAGGTGAGGCGGGCCGGGTGCTGCGTCCCCCCGGGGAGGGAGAGGGCTGGCGGCTTCACTCTCCCCAGGAACCAGGAGTGAGAAGGGGGAGAGGCGAGGGTCACGGTCATCCCTCCTGCGCCTTGGTGCCATAGAGCTGGTTCCCAAACTCCACCGCCTGCTCTCAAGGCTGGTGTTGGATAAAACCCGGCAAGGGTGGTGGGAGCAGAGTGTCCCCAGACACGGAGAAGACAGCTGGCCCATCTCGGTGGCCCTGGAGTGGTGTGTGGCCTGTCCTGTGTGATGGGTCAGCAGCTGGTCTTAGCCACGGGGCCTGGTGAGGACAGAGCCCAGTGTGGGGCACAGTCCCTGGCCTGGCACGTGGGATCGCTATCCAAAGACTGGCCTGTGAGGTCTGGGGGACACACGGGACTGGGGTGGCATCTTCATCTTACTTGGCTTCATTTTCATGTGTCTTTCTCATAGTCAGTTATAGATGCTTCAGGAGAAAAGATGTAAAGGTTTTATGAGGAGCAGGTGAGGGAACTGGGGGTGTTCAGACTGGAGAAAAGGAGGCTGAGGGAAGACCTTAATCTCTCTCTATAACTGCCTGAGGGTGTAGCCAGGGTCCATTGGTGTCTTCTCCCAAGGAACAGGTGATGGGACAAGAGGAAACGGCCTCAAGTTGCACCAGGGGAGGTTTAGGATGGATTTTAGGAAAATTTGTTCACTGAAAGGGTTGTCAAGCCTTGGAACAGGCTGCCCAGGGAAGTGGTGGTGTCACCATCCCTGGAGGTGTTTAAAACACAAGCAGAGGTGGCACTGATGGACATGGTTTAGTAGCAGACTTGGCAGCATTAGGTTAACAGTTGGACTTGATGATCTTAAGAGCCTTTTCAATTCTATGGTTCTAAAACCCCTTCACGGAGACTAACTGCACAGTTTTGAGCCTGTTCTCTCAGTAGGCAGAGGAAGTTCCTAGAAAATTTGGGTTATTACAGGAAAGAAGTAGCAGTAACATTGGAAGAACATAACTTTGAGATGCCTACATTAAAAAATTCTCTGTCAATTAAAACTTCTCTCCTGAATTGCTATTTCAGAAGTGTGTGGTAATTTAAGAATTTAATTTGTATTAATGTCAAGTCACTTGTTATTCCTTAGTACTTCATCCGAAAAGAAGAAAGAACCACTAACGGCAGCGGAACAGCAGATTGCCTCTCCTCCAGTCTGGTTATGCAGTAACAATGGAGACTTCTGATGAAGAAAACTTTGGTGTAGCCATGTAAGTATGCTACATTATGTGTCAGATTTTCAATAAGCTAATTGCTGGTTAAAATATCTTAATAGGAATATAATTACACAAATGAATTTACTCTACACTGATTACCACATTCTGCCTCTTGCAAGAACAAGGGTGCAGAAAAATGCAAAACTCCAGGAGGGGATAATATCGGTTCAGAGTCTGGGTGAAGTCAAACCAAGTATAACTGCA
The DNA here is from genome assembly GCA_033628505.1 of Tringa tobata. Classification (NCBI taxonomy): domain Eukaryota; kingdom Metazoa; phylum Chordata; class Aves; order Charadriiformes; family Scolopacidae; genus Tringa; species Tringa tobata. Next base: position 246,323 of record JAHREE010000230.1, read on the forward strand.
ATGAGCGTAGCACCAGATAGCCCTGGCTGAGTGAGCGAAATAAACACTGTAAGGCTGACAACTGGGGGGTTTGTCTTCATTTTAAATTAAAAATTTTTCTCTTCTTTTTAAGAGCATATGTTGTCTTCCATCACGGATTCTAAGAAGAGACTTTATTTAAATGTACTCCTAGACATGTGAGACCTTGTACAGGTCAACCGAATTTTACTCTGGCAGATGCTAAGGCACTGCTCTGTTCCACATTTTCTGGCATACTCTTCTCCTAAAGCTTGTGGCAGAAGGTTTGTGTCCCTCTGCCTATGTCACTCCGTAGATTTAGTTCTTTCAGTCTACAGACTATCACAAAGGGCTAAATTGGATGTTTCTGATCGCCATTATCTCGCACACTAGCCAAAGACTAAAACAGAAATTGACTGTCAGGGCAATAGGTTGATTTTTTTTTTTCTTTCCTTCAGGACAACATTTTCTATTTATTTCTCTCTCCAGTATTTGTAATTCGTATCAGATATATCTTTATTGCCCGTTGCTAATACATGTCTGTATTAGGAATTATTTTAACACTGGCCCTTGAGAAGGATGGGTTTGTGATGAAGGCAAGATTCAGGCATGCAGAGTGCCTGGGCTTCTCCAGCAGCAGATGTTGTGCTGGCCTAGACTAGACACAGTGAGGTGACAAGGACCTAAACCACAAGATCTGTGAGCACGTGTTTCTTCAGTTGTGTGGATGCAGGTGTGTTGTGTAGAGTGATGGAATCGCTGCTATTTTGGAACAGTTAAAATTCCATGATTTGTCCCACAAACTTCAACTGGGGTTTAAATTAATACTTTAAAATTTCTGTTGCTGTTAGAGGGAAAAAAGAAGAGTAGAAGTTATCCGTAGCAAAGTCTCCTGTCTTTGCATGTACTTAGAAAGCCACGAGACCTCTTGCCTGAAGTCCCAAGTGTGATGCTCTGGGTATGTAATGAGTGACCCATGCCAGCTCCTCTCCTGGTGGTGTCCTGCCCTCTGGTGGAAGAAGTTTTCCAATCTCTCGCCTTGGCTTTGCTCATCTCTTAAGGTTTAACAGATCAGAAATGTTGCTAGAACGTCACTTGGTGATCGGACGCCTTTTTAAATCAAAGATCTTTACATCTTTCCTGGTCAGAATGAGCCCTATGGCTCATTACAGTTAAACTGTCGGTTAAACTGTTCTTGGATTAATTTCACTGGGCTAAATAAATTCAATGAGTTTTTTAAAACTTAGTCTGAAAGAGTGTTGTGCTGTGTTTACTGAAGAAAAATTTGAAAGAGAAATAGAGAGATAATTTAATTTAAATGGTGCTTTCGCTGATGAAAGCTAGTGTTTTTCTTAAATGTCCTGTGAGGCTTTTTTTCCCTCATGTGTGAGAAGAGCCTGTCTTTCATCTGGAGAATACAGGAAGAGTTCATCCCCTGCTGCAGATGAGCTCTGAAGACAATCCTGTGGATTACTTACTGTGTCTGAACAAGGTGCATGATAATAGATTTAGCAGAGGGATCCAGAGTCCTGAAATGCTGCTACCAAACATTTCTTCCCTGGATGACTTGAGATCCATAATGGAGTTTAATATTCATGATTGAATGACCATAGGAGACTATGCCATTTATTTGTAGCATGTAGGATGTTTCTTGCATAAGAAAAATATTTATGTTTCTTGAGTTACACAATACTTGTGATTACATTGAGTTTTAAGTGGTTCCACAAGACCAAATATTTCAAAATATTCTCTACAGTGTCTAGAGTTCCATGATCACCATGGGAAGAGCGCAGAAGAAAAAATTGTGGTAGCAGCCGGGATTTGTGGGTTGAAAAACACTTAACTTGCTGTTCTAATTACACTCTTTACATCCTTCTGTATGTATGTAAAGACTAGATGTAAAGACCAGGACTAGAATTACCTTGACAGTAATGCCAATACAGTAACATTTATTTTTTTTCAATTAGGCACCTTAGTGGGGGGAAATAAAGTAGATGCCTGATGAGAATCCCCATGAAGCAGTCTTATCATCAGTGCCATGGATTATTTTATAGGTTGAAACTAGGAAATTATTCACTTATTTTGCAATTACGGGGCTTATTTGTGCTTGGGCTGTTGTTGACACTTTTAATTTTAACTTTCATTTCTGCTGTGGTTGAAATACCTATTTATGCAGTACCATCTTTCTTTGCTTTCAGCTCTTCCCCTTGTGAGGCAGAGTTTGATGCAGTTGTTGGGTATCTGGAGGATATCATAATGGGTAAGTACTTACAGACAACGAGATGGGTGCTAAGCATATTGCTGCTCATAAACAAGCTGCTCTTCTGTCAGCACACATACAGAGCCAAAGGAGCCCCTGCCTGCTTTGTAGAAGCTTTCTGTCCTTTGTTCCCCTGGCCCCTAACCTGGTAGTGCAATAAAATTATACACAAAAGTCTTTTGTGTGCTGTTTGAACAACAGGGTGCTTGTGAGTCTTGAAAATTATTCTCTGCGTCACTGCAATACACTCCTTCATAAATAAACAGTAAAGACACTTGTAAAATCTCACATAGAAATCAAAGCTGTCGGGAATTTTTTTACCCTTTTATAAAGGGGATGGAGGAGACTGTGAGAGGCCACCTTCCCTTCCCAGCTCTGCCTGAACCTCTCCTCACGTGTTTGTCAGGACATTCTTAGGAGCTGCCATGGTTTGTCCAGGCAGTTTGCTGTAATGCCAGGCTGTGGCTACTGCAGGCAGCCTGTTCTAGTCTCTGATGTAAGGTGCCTGTGCTACGGTTTAAGCATGTTGGTCCCGGTCCTGTCTCTGCTGAACAGTTTATGTCCTCGGTTTCTGCAACCGCATTTCAAGGCTGGAGATGGGAGTCATCACGTCTTGCCACTTTTCACTTTTTAAGGCTGTCCTTCTGAGTTGATTTGTTGCCTGTAGCTTGCATGTATGCGTACAGTTGTAACGTGGCAAGACCTCTTCATAGCAGGGGTGTTGAATGGCGCCAGTCTCATTGTGTGAGCTCAGGCAATAAAAGGTGCTAAATTCTCAGGACCATAATTTTAACTGAGCGGTCAGCATGTGCAAGGAGCTAGTGTGCAAGGTGCCAAGACAGAATTCCTGCTAATCAGCCATCGGTTGCTTCGTTAGAACAGCGTATAAACTTTTTGACCACATCCTTTCCAGAGAGATGCAGATTCTGCAGCCTCAGCTTGCCTGGTGATGTACCTGAATCTGGAGAAATGCTGACTGAACTGATTTTGAATATGCTAGGGTTTAGAAAGCTGAGACTGGTGTATTTTAACATTGTGTTTAAGTAAAATTTATATTTATACTTGTTCTGCTGAATTCAGTGGTGACCCACTGTGTTCATTTTTATTCCTGTTTCTTTCCACAACTGGAAAAAGAAATCTTCAGCAATTGAAAGTGAATCTGAGAGTTTCACTAATATTTTTTAAATCAAGGGGGAAAAAAGTTAGTTTGAATTCTTGTAGGGAAGAAGTAATCGCTTTTGCTGACTTGAGAGCCTGAGCAAACAGGGGTTCAGAATAAGTAACTTTATGATAAAGCAGGAGGACTGAGGACTGCCAGCAGCCTCTGTCTCTCGCAGATGGGTCAGAAGTGGTGGCTCAGCGGCAGCTGCGCCGCTGGAGTGACTGACCCTGCACGTGTGCAGGGCTCCATGGCTACAGCAGGGAGACGGAGGGCTAGTGAATGTGGGGTTTGTGTTACACAAAGAATGACTAAACTCCTAACTGTATGATGCATTTTTGTTGTGCTCCAGATGATGATTTCCAGTTAATACAGAGGACTTTTATGGAGAAGCACTACCAGGAGTTTGATGACTCAGAAGAAAACAAGCTCATCTATACTTCTATTTTTAATGAATATGTAAGATGCTTTTCCATATGTATTTCTTTTTTATTTTTATTAAGGCAAGTGTCAGGTCCTGTATTCCTGGGTTTATATGGAGCAGAACTAACAAGCTGCCTGCTGTCTCTTTCTGAAGCGCAGTCATGATCTGTGAGCAAGAAAGATGTTTTCTGGAGCTCTAAGTTCCTTTCTCTTTTTCACCTGAAAATTTCTATAGGTGTTGTGAAAGTTGTGTAACTCTCTTGAATAGAAGTTTAGCCTATTGCTGCAGTAGAAAATATGTTTAACGTGTGCATAACCAAGTTTGTTCTTCTCCAGTTGTATTATTTCATGTATTGGACACTTCAGTTACATTCTTCATGCAAAGCATAATTATGAAACTAAACCAGCTTCCTACTAAATATCATTAAATGAGTTAAAACCAATTTGTTACTAGATATAAGTAGTGTTTGTTCTTGCCAATATTCCCAGCAAAAATGTTCAGCTCCCTGCCTCAGCAGGGGTGTGATTGATCAAACTAGATTTCCCCGCTAAGGAATCTGCAGTTGTTTGCCCACTGAGGATAATACAAATTGTCAGTAAGGTGTCAGTGTAAGATGCAATATTTTGAAATCTGCTCCTGAGATTTGTAATGATGTTTTAGGGGTGGTTTACTTGGGTTTTTTTTCAGATCTCTTTAGTAGAGAAGTACATTGAAGAAAAATTGCTTGATCGGATTCCTGGTTTCAATATGACTGCTTTCACAATGTCATTGCAGTAAGTCTCTGCTTTGCTTTTGGTTGGGAGCAGCTTATGTGCCTCTCAATTAATTCTTTTTATCTAGATTAAAGCTTAGATTTGACAGTTCTCCCTTTAGAAAGAGCTTCCTCTTTAATTAAAAAAAAAAAAAGAAAGTGTTCATGCAGGCAATGCCTGACCACTTTTCTTGCCTTCAGCATGTCCTTCTACTCTAAATTTCTGAACTGTCACACTGAAATATATTGGGTTTTAAGGGGTAGGAAGAGAAATCGGAGTGAGAACACTGGAGGGTTTTCATAATCATTATCACTTTGAGGCCAGACCCTTAAAAGGTTAGGTCCCATTTATCCTTCCAGGCTCTGTGTTGGACACTGGTTGTCTTTCAGGAGTTGTGTGATGAAATGCCTTTATTGCAGTTCTCATACAAAGCATTCAGGGAAGAGTTTGGTTTGTCTTGACCAGCTTCATGACAAGATCGCTTTTGAAAGATCACTGGGCTTCACCTTGAATAAGAAAATCAAGTGTAATTGGGAACTGAATATCTTAAAATATTTGAATCAACATAATTTTTAATTTTTTTAAATAAGACATTGGAAAGTTACCATGAAGCACATAGTACACTTAGAAAATAGATTGTTTAAGGTGAAGCTCTTTTTGATGATAATTAAATAATTAAAAAAAACAGACTACAAAAGAACCCTTGTCTGTTAAGAAGGTTTTGTTGAAATATGCCAATATGGAAGCAGTCTTTTTTCCAAACTATTTTTATCAAAAGTCCTCTACCAAGTACTCAGTACACAAGTACAGTTAGTGCAGTCCCATTCTTAAGGGATGTGTGTGAGATTCTGTGCCTCTCCCCAGCTGTTCCCACCTTCCAGGGGACTGTCTCCCTGTTTCAGTGCTGAAGATAAGTATGTAGATAAGTGCTCATTGGGTGTTAATTCTCTTGTCGTAAAGGTCAGTTTCTTTGTCTGGTTTTCAAGGACTGATGTGATACTTTTAGGTCTTGGATTTAGATAAATCTAATGTTAATGTACTTGGACTGGAAATACTGCAAGGTAGTATTTGGCTAAAGTTTTGCTTTATGATAGACTTGTAATAACATTCTTGTTTAAATTTTGATATTGTTCTGCTTGTCCCAGTATTCTTTTTGACCTCATACAATTTTAAAATAAGAAATGTATTTCCCACACGATTTTCTAATTCCCCAACTTCTTCTCTCTATAGACAGCACAAAGATGAAATGGCAGGTGATATATTTGATATGCTTCTCACATTTACTGACTTTCTGGCTTTCAAAGAAATGTTTTTGGATTACAGAGCTGTAAGTATGTCACATTGTTTATTTGCATTGGCATAAGGGCTGTTGGTGTGGTGTAGCTCTGCTTGAAACTACCAAAGACAGTGTTACTACAGCAGGTAGCAGTGTTTATTCAAAGGCTGAACAGGATCAAAAGGAAAATAACTTCACTTGAGTGGCCATTTCAACTTGAAGTGCACATTTAATAATTTCTAGGAAACATGAATGAAGCTGGCCTGTGGAGCAGTTCTTTGGAAACACACGATGTCTGCATCTTTGAATGTGATTTCCAGCTGAACACAGCAGAACAGTTTTTTACTGTGTGGGCGACTGAGCACTGGCACAGGTTGCCCAGAGAGGTTGTGGAGTCTCCATCCATGGAGATACTCAAAAGCCACCTGGACACAGCCCTGAGTGGCCCTGCTTGAGCCGCAGGTTGGACCAGATGACTTCCAGAGATCGCTTCCCACCTTGACCATTCTGGGATTCTGTGATTTGGAGGGGTTTTGTTTGCGTTGGGTTTTTTTTTTTCCCAGCCAATCCAAAATTAGCTTGTTGAGTTTATTCCATTTGTATTTCTGCTCCTCTCTGTCCAGGCTGGAGACAAGAAGAAAGAAAAGTATTAAGGTTTTTGGATGAGCTTTTTCCTAGGGAAATCAAATACCTGTAAACGCTCCCCAGTGTCTGTTCAGTCACATTCAACAAAGGAATGAAAGAGTCAAAGTTGTTGTCAGAGTTATGCCCTCTGCTGCCTCCCCTCACCCCGTTAAGTGTTGTGAAAATGGGGCAGGTTGAGGGGAAAGAGAGAGTCTGTGTCTCGGCAGCAGGAGTAGCTTCAGTTGGGGTTTGCACCTTTGGGCCTCTAAGAGGCAAACACAGAAGGTAGATGTCATTAATTCCCCACAGAAGGTAGATGTCACTAGTTGCTGGAGCTGGGTGTTCTTGACCAGCTGTCAGCACACCTCTGCTCCAACCAGGGCATGGCCGGCAGAGCGACAGAGACCTTACTCCAGGGATTCCTGCACAGCCTCTTCCTGACCTTTGGGTTCTACAGATACAAATAGGAGAAAATAAATGCTCTGCTTGGCATTCTCAAGTCTCACAGCAAACGGCGTGCAATCGTGGATGCTCAGGCAACATGTGGTTTTATATTGATTTGATGTAACAAACAGAATATTAATTGTCTGTTTCATTTTTTGAACTACTTACTCCAAAACAGCATTGAGTCAAGAATATCTTTTTCTTCCGTTTTTCTAGGAAAAAGAAGGTCGAAGTCTGGATTTAAGCAGCGGATTAGTGGTGACTTCATTAAACAAGTCATCAATATCCTCCTCCTAGAAGAGCTTATGCAGTACTTTCCTTCTCCAGATGAGTGCTGCTGCTTCCATTTGGACATTAAAACACTAAAGCTCATGAGAATCAAGGTGCTTTTACATGATGAAAACTCATTCACCCTCCAGACGATACCTTCAGAGGCCTGAGCATGAAAACATCTGTTTGTGAGTTCTCATTGGTATTCAGTCACCACAGAAGAAGAAATTTCCAACTCTGCCAGAGTTACTGTTTTTAATAAATATGTACTATTTGTACACCACCTGTTGTGCATGCTGAGAAGCGCAGCACGCTGAGCGGACAATAAATAGGCCTGTGCACGTGTTATTTGGGTTGGGATCTTCACCATCTCCCCAGAACACACAACTTTTCAGAATCAAGACATCAGTGTACAAAGAACCTGTCCCTCCAGCTCTTGGAAGGATGGGTGCAAATACCTAACTTCTGAGTTCCGCCCTGACAGTGTTTTCTTGTTTGTTTCTTGTTTGTTTGTTGTTTGGTTTTTTAAAAATGCTTTAATATGATCTTAAGTGCTCCAGCTTTCTAATGGAAGAATATGTTTTAATACATAGATATTCTCGCATGAGATTGTCTCTCCACTCTGACAATCGATATCTTACGTGTATAAATCTCTCCACTCTCTGGCTTTTCTAAGTTTCATCCTTAATGTGCAGAGTTCTCCAATTCACTTTTGTTCTACATTGGGAAAAATAACCACAATAAACCTAAATCTGGCCTAGGTATGCAATTTCTTCCTTTCTTTTTGGCAGTGGCATGGCTGTGTTAGTTGTAGTAATATAACCTTGGCAGTAGGTTGGGCACAGCCACGTTTCCCACCGTGTCACGTGCTGCTCTAAATCACACGCTGGTTGAAAGGTGTGGGTTTGCTATTAAATTGTTAGCAAGGTCAGGGCAGCGGTGTGTTCCTCAGCATCCCTTGAAAAATAAAGGAGTGGTGTCTGGTGGGACTGTAGCCATGAGCCTGTTGCAAAACCCCGGGTGCATCTTTCTTGGTGTCTGGAATTAAACTGCTTTTGGAGCTACAGGACTCTCGGTTCTTCTGCTGTTCAGACCCATTCATCTGCCGCTTAATGACGTGCTGAGCAACGCGGGCACCTTTGTAAAATCCTAAGAGTAGGTGGAAATGCAGAACCCTCTGCTCCGTCCCACAGCAGGGAAGATGTCCTTCAACAGCGGTGAAGGTGCTGGTCGGTGGCTGTCGCCTGATGAGAACCTACCTAGACACAGCAAAATTATGGTCAGGCAGTAACAAATTTTTGTTTGTGGGCAAAAAATGTCTTACAAGAACAAACGAGATGAAACCTTGTTCTTAGTGATGCCTGACAGTGAGTTCAGCAGTACCAGGATTGTGTTCTTCAGCTGAAATACCGGTGGAGACTCCTCGCCATGCAAGCCAAAATAAACCGTACTTACACTGCAAAATACAGTAAGGTTAAACAAGTTTGCAGACAGACCATAATGGCTTTTTAAAGGCTGGCTGGCACTGCTGAGTGTAGTGTCCTGGTACTTTGACTCTGCATATATCAAATTTATGAGTGCTGCAGCAATTAATCTCATTAGGTTTCGGGTATGTTGGGCTCATGGCTCTGCATTTTTTTGTCTAGAATTATTCTAGTATGTTAAAATCTCCTTGGTAAGTGCACACAGCCTCATACACACTTCCTTTAAAAAAACAAACAAAAAGAAACCCACAGACCCCAAACAAACTATTCTTTCAGAATTTTTTTTAATCATCTCCACAGCACCGTGGTTTAGAGCGGGTGACAGTGGGGACACTCCATCGCCCGGCGGCGTCCCACGAGGACTCACAGGTTTGTACACCTCTGCCTACCACGGGCTGTAGAAAGCAACTTTGCCCACGGGCCCAGGAGCTGGTGCTCTGGTGTGTGTGAATGGGTGGCGAGCTGAGGTGATGCTCCAAGGTGTTTATTCCCAGAAAAAAAAAAAAAAAAAATTATTAGAAGTATTATTAGGTCATGTTTTTAACAGAAACCAGATGCAGCTGCCCTGCCCTGTGAATCCTGAGGCTGACACCAAGGAAATCCAAGGCTTAAGTCTGGTTGGTTTTCTTTTGTCAGTGTACAGAGTGGAGTTCTGTTAACTCCTCCCTCTTTATATAATGTTGACTTTTTAACGTCAGGAACAGATTTTTATCAATTGGTGAAAGAATACTGTTGACATGTTTTAATTGTTAATTGTTGAGCTAAACTAATTATTTGCAGCTAAAACTAAAAATACCCGTCATTTTTTTTTACTGAACAAAGTTTTCATTCTATACCTATTGCGACTGTTTCAATTAATTACCTAAATTAATGGCCATATAAGCAAATACCTCAGGTACTTATATTCTGAAGGAAGCTCTATTGTATTTGAAGCAAAGTGTCTTGTAATTTCCAAGGCTACAAGGCATGGTTGGGGATGAATTCTTATTTGGACGGGGACCTGTGTCTCAGTGTTTGTTGTGATTCCTTTCTGCCCTCGTGCCGCTCTCCTCTGCCCGAGTTCTCTCTCAGCTGCTTGTCCCAGGGTGCCTCCTCCCTGCCTGCCTGCATTTTCCATCAGGCAGAGGGGCATTTTAAGGAGGTTAAATTTCTCTATATAACGGACTATCTGTGGGCAAGTCTGACTTTGCATCTGAAGAGTTTCAACGCTGTCATAACAATGCCAGAAGAGGCTAATTTTCTTAATGTTACTGATATATATATATGTATATATTCATAGTTGTGGAGACCTGCCCTTTGATTTAGCTGACTGCCAACCAAACACAGGCAGATTGGCCCGAGGCTAACATTTTATCCACTCCTTTTCAGTTCACACCATCCACTGCTGCAGTTAGATTTCCCATCCCCTGTAGACAAGCTGTTAAAAGTTTTCCCGTGCAGAGCATGCGGTAAATTTTGCTGTGTAGCTCACTGGGCACCACTTTTCCTGCACAGAAGTATCTGGAAATAAATTGAACCCATTTCACCTGTTTGTATTTGTTTGTGCAAGGAGGGTGGGTGTGAAGGAAAAAGTTTCTGTGTTGGGCTGGGACCCACTTCTAGTTCTGATAAGTGTCAACCCGTGACCCCAAGAAATAAAAGGTGGATTTGTCACCTGCAGCGTGGTTCTGCATCCTCCCGAGGCACTGACCGTGCCATGCCACGTGTCCTGCCTTCTCACCAGACAGAGATTTTATAGACAGACTCCAGTACTGTATTTAGCACGATTTTTATTTAAAGCATAAAATTTGTGCTTCCGTTTTTAGAAATCAATACAGGAAGAGTTTAGACATTTTCCTTTGCTTAGCCTACATCCCCCAGCTATGCTGCTGTTTATGTGTCACGTTAATTGCAATTACACTGTAGCTGCGAATGGCCAGAGACAGGAGCCTGGGCTTGGTTTAGTGAATTTTAGTACTGGAGTGTGCGACCTACTGGCTGAGCCCCCTCAGCAGAGCTGCTCCAGTGAGGATCTGGATGAAGCCCAGGGACGAGCAGAAGCCTCGGCCTCCAACGAGTCCGTGTCCTCCCAGCGAGGCTGTCGGTGACGGTGCTGGTGGGTTTGTGCTGTGGGCACGTCAGCTGGAAGCATCATCAGAGATCCCAGAGCAGCACCCACGCCACCCGGCACTGACCATTGCTGCCAGCGTGGGCTGGCTCCAGAATGAGACCTGGTGGCACGTGAGGCTCCGAGCCACGGAGCCCGGCATGAGCTGGCCCAGGGTGGCCCACGGCTGGGCTTCGCTGCCTGCTCCTTACGCGTGGTCAGTCACTTGGCTGGTGGCCGCGTTGCTGCCGAGCCCTTTCCAGGCGCGGAAGCTGAAGAAGGTGCTCACCCCGTAGGCGATCATCGTGAGGCAGGCGAAGAACTGGAAGAGGAGCACACCCCACGTCTAAGTGCGGTGGCCACCCCGGCCCCCGTGGCCCTCGTCTCCCCACTGCTACTTACGGACGCCGTGGCTCTCCGGTTGTAGTCCCACTGCCGCCAGGACGTAGGCTGGACGGCAGCCGCGCACGTTACGAAGGCGGTGACGTACAGGATGGTGGCTGCAGTGTTGAAGATCATCAGCTGGGGAAGGCAAAGAGGAGGTCGTGAGGGCTGGGCTCGGACTCGTACGTGCTGGGATGAGCAAAAGGTTCAGTTTCACCTTCCTTCCTCTTCCCCAGGAAAACCAGAGGAAAAGGGTCCAGCCCCTCACACTGGGACCAAGGCTCAAGTTAACATCTCGTTAGACGCCCCCCACGTTGCACAGGGAGGTTTCACACCACGACTGCAGCGGTGATGCCGTGGCTGTCACTTTCTGGATTGATACAGGGCTCCCTGTTCTGAAAAAATTCTAAGCAATTGAGGGGCAGAATGAAACAATGTCATCGTGCAAAGCGTGGGGGAATCTGTTTCATCAGCCCAGGAAAGCCTGAAGCCCTGGTCCTCTTGGAACATCTCCCCAGGATGCTTCCCCTCCTCACTCCCTCTCAGGTACGTACCACAAGCGGCCAGGGGATCACATAGAACTTCAGCTGAAGCTGCAGGAGATAAGCCACGAGGAAAAGGACTGTTAATATCCAGAAGAAGATGGACACGAACATCACCCAGCCGTATGCCGCGTGGAGGTAGTACGTTGTGTCGGCGATGAGAGCCCACACCAGTAAGCCGAGCACCTGCGGGTGAACACAGGGAAAGTGTTCAGGTGGTGGTTCCTGCAGGTGGAAAGTGGAGCATCACCCGTGACACAACCTATGGCCGTTGTGTCACCCTGGCTCTGGCACAGCAGGGGACGCAGGAGCCGCACCGCAGAGCAGCCTCCTGGGGACAGCTCAGGATGGGTGCCCACCTGGGACCCTCATTGCTCGGGGACGGGCTTATACCCAGGAGCTGGTACAGGGGTGTCCTGCAAGGCAGGATGGTGCAACCTAAGCATCCTCATCACCAAAGGTCCCTTCTCAGCCAAGAAGCCCCCGTGCCCAGGGCCGCTCTGTGCAGGTGTCCCTGGTTAGGGACATCTCATGGGCTGGACGAGGGCTGGACGTGGTGGCTCCCAGGGGTCCAGCTCAGCATTGGCCTCCCCCTGGTGTGGCATCATTTAAAAATGAGAAAGCAAGTTTCTCAGCTTCTCTCCATGGCTCAGTTAGGTCTGGTCAGGTTTATATCTCCTGTACGTACACCTTCTAGGGCTCACCTTTCCCCGTTCAGCAGGTTTAGCTGCATAGCATTCGCAGCACCATGTGCCTGCAGAGCAGTCCATAAAAAAACAGGTCGGTGAGTCTGTTTCTGGGTCTGCCCAAGGACAAATAAGCAGATCCAGGGCAAAGGCGTTTTCTGCCCTCCCTGTAGCCCCCCCGGCACAGCCGCAGGGCAGAGGCGGTGGGAAGGAGCAGGTCCCTGGCAGGCAGGGATGGAAGAGCCCAGCCTGGGTGGCTTTTCATTTATTCTTATTTTTTCTCTTTCCCCTCCCTGTGCTGTGTCCACCCCTGATATGTGGACTCTGGAGGAGATGCTGTCCTCTTTGCCCGCAGCGCTGGGGCCGGGGAGCAGCTGCCTTCTCCACCACCCCCTCCCCCGGGAGCTCCCCGGAGCAGCCAGTTGGTACATACAGTTTTATTTAGGAAGCCCCTACCCCACGACGGAGCAAGCAGAGGATGAGACACCAGCACAAAGCGATGGGGCCTGGAAAAAGAAAGGCTGTTGCAAAGCGAACGGTGCTTTCTATGGTTTGCCCTGTGTGTTCTGCAGCCTCAACCACAGCCCGTGCCCCGGGAGATGGGGATGGGGCTCTGGCAGCCGGTGGGACGCTCGGCTCATCCCATCATCACCTCCCAGCTGGACCAGAGCAAAACAGGGAGCCTTCCCTTACTCCCTGAGGGGAGCGAGGAGGCTCCAGCCCTGCACCCTCCACCTTTCCCAGCACAACCCAATGCCCCGAGGAGCAGTCCACGGCAAGGCTGGGGTGCGAACGCGCTCCAGATGCAGCCACGGCATGTTCTGGTTCCCACCTGGGGTTGGGATGTCTTTGGGCAGAGCCAGGAGAAGCCACAGCACCGCCCGGCTCCTGCGCTCACCTCTGCTTTGGCAGGGGAACAGCGGAGTTGTGTCCCACCCGTGGGGAGGAGAAGGGCTCCTTGGAAAAGCCGCTCTGCTCCTGCGTGAGCCGGCATCGCTCGTTGTCACTGAAGAAACACAACGGCCTTTGTCCTGCCCCAGTACAACGCCCTGGTGTTGGGCTGCCCCGACAAAGCCTCCTTGTCTGTCACGGCCATTTCTAACACTCGTGATTGCAAAACAGGCGTTGGGGAGAGACATGTGTAGGAAAAAGCCCGGTGTGCTCCAGCGGCATGTGCGACCTGCCCTGCTCCGGCTGCGGGGGGACAAGAGCAGGAGCCCGTAGGAGAGAGGTTCTGGGGAGCAGTGGGGCTTGGTGGATGGAGCCGGGTGAGCGTGTTTAATGGGACGGCTCCAGCAATGGGCTGGAGGGGTGGGACCAGGTGTGGGGTTGAAGGGTCCCATCTGCTGATCTTGGCTCCGTCTTTCTTTCCTGATGCTCCTGCAAGACACCCCCTGGCAGCATCCTTCCCTAACCTTTCCCCGAGCATCTGCTCCGCGTCACAACCAGCTCCGCCGTGCCCAGAGGACAAAATCTGGAGCGCGGAGCCAGGTCTATGCCAGATGTTTATGAAGGTATTATTAGATATAAGGAAGAAGTTCAATTCTTTACTCTGAGGGTGGTGAGACACCGGCCCAGGTTGCCCAGAGAAGTGGTAGATGCCCCATCCCTGGAAACGTTCCAGGCCAGGTTGGATGGAGCTTTGAGCAACCTGGTCTGGTTGAAGATGTTTCTTTAAAGACCCCTTCCCACCCAAACCATTCTAGGATTCTATGATTGTTTCACAGTAGCTGCTCAGGGCACCGCTGCTGCTGTGCCCCACGGCGCTGCCCTGGGGAGAGGGGGGCAAAGGGGCTCTCCCCAGCAGTGGGGCAGACACCAGGGCAGGTCAGGGGTGGCCCCACGTGCAGCCCCTACGTGCACACCTTGCACTCGAGGTCCCAGGGCAGAGCAGCAGCAGGAGTTTATTCTGTGGTCACCTCTGATGGTGAAGACACGGAGAGCTGCTGCTGCTGCTGCCCGGTTCTGCCGGTGCAAAGACCTTTGGGCTTGTTTGAGGGCGACCACCAAAGCCTGGCTGGCCAGGAGGGCAACCTGGAGGGCTGAGGCCCGTGGGCACCCCCAGGAGCAACCCCACCACACCTCGGGAAGGACCACCGTGCTCCATAGAGCCTGCCAGGATGGGACCCACGGGCTGGTGCCCTGCAGGGATGCCCCTCGGATCGGTCCATGCCCGGCGTCGGGAGCTACACCGAGGGACAACGGGGAAAAGGCGCGGGGACAGGCAGCCAAATGTCCTCTGGCTTCGGAGGGGGAAGGAGGAGGCGGGGCGGGGGAGGTGAGGGGGCTTCAGGGTGTCTAATCAGGGTTAGAGATTAATTAGGGGGCAGAGGTGCATCCCGAGGGAAGCCCAGCTGCGGGAAAAGACAAGCGCTCGGGGTGCGGGATGCGCTCCCGCAGCCGAGC
>JAHREE010000230.1:265961-291598 GCA_033628505.1 Tringa tobata
CCCTTCCAGTCCCTAAAGAAGGGGAGCTCCAGGAAAGCTGGGGAGGGACTCTGGATGAGGGAGGGGAGCCCTAGGAGGAGGGAGAAGGGTTTGACCCTGCAAGAGGGGAGATGGAGCTGAGATGTGGGGAAGAACTTGTTTGGTGTGAGGGTGGTGAGAGCCTGGCCCAGGTTGGCCAGAGAAGCTGTGGCTGCCCCATCCCTGGAGGGGTTCAAGGCCAGGTTGGAGGGGGCTTGGAGCAAGCTGGTGTGGTGGGAGGTGTCCCTGCCCAGGGCAGGGGGTGGCACTGGATGGGCTTTAAGGTCCCTTCCAACTCTAACCATTCTGTGGTTCCATGATTCTATGACTCTCCACATTGCACACCTGCTTATTTTCTGGTTTAGAAAAGGGACCAGAAATAACCAACGGTGTCCCTCTGAGGATGTGATGAAGGAGACAACTCTTCTGTATGCAGGCCAGTTGCAGAGAAGTCAGCGCTTGGATTTCTCTGCTGAAAAACACAAGTCCCCTCAGCAGCTCTTGGCAGCTCCTGCTGCTTCTCTGGAGTTCATTTAATATTGGTTTTATTGGTGGTACCACGTATTGTGGAGAAGTGAGGACTGCTAGGGGACTGAAGGAGGTGCCAGGACACGTGCCACATGGGACTGGACTGTGCTGGGATGGGAGGTGGCACACAGTCGTGGTTGCACATCCCAGCTGTGACGAAGGCAAAGCAGACAAGATGTTGCCAAGGAAGAAAAGCCCTTGGGCAATCAAAGAAAGGAACCTAACTTGGGAAAACTGGGGCATTCCTTTAAAACTGCAAAGTTGCTGGTTGTTACAAAGCGTTGAAAATAAAAAGTATGTGTCCTTTAAATGAACTTAGCTCAGGGCAATGTGCAAACCACACCTCTACTTCTCAAGCTACAGGCCTGCTGGGTGAGCATGTGCAGTGATTTACCGATGTGCTACACCTTTAATTCGAAGTGAGAATATGAGTAGCCAGCAGAAGCTTCTTGTGAAATCATGAGTGGCCGATGATAAGTACAGTATGCTAATTAATCAAGTTTTGTGAAATATAAAAGCTTTCAATGTATAACCCAGATTTGGGACATCTGGAGCTGCTGCAGCTGAACCCCCCTCACTGCTGCTGAGCCCCAGAGGGGGACTGGGCCCGGGTCTGGCCACCAGACACACACTCCCCGGGAGCTTGGCTTCAGCCTTTCCCAGAAATGGCTTTTCCTTGAAATACTGGCAATTCAAGGAAAGATCCGTTCATGAGCCCAGCTGCAGCCTCCTACCCTGTCTGCCCCCAGGTACGGCTCAGAGGAGCTGGTTTTGGCCGTCTTGGCATGAGAAAACGGCGCTGGGAAAGCAAACTGGGAGAGCAGCCAGAGGAGGGAGAAGTGAATGGAGGGGGCGGGGCGGGGGAAGGGAAATAGTCACATCCAAAGTGACATCAACAGCCAGTGGAGAAAGCTATTTTTTTTTTTAACTTTTCGGTCAGCCCTTTTGTCCTGCAGTGAAAGCCCAGTGGCCTCAGAGGGCAGATGTTTATCTGTGGCCACGAGCAGGAAACGATCGAGCAGCGCTGAAATCATCTCCTCCCCATGCCCCCTCCAGGGGGTCAGCAGGAGCCTGGGACCTCCACGGGCTGGGATTGTCCCAGCAGATCCCACTCCTCCCTGATGGGAGAAGCCCAGCCTCTGGAGGTTCCCAGGACCCACAGGAGGTCGCTGTCGGGGAGCCCTGGTCCAGCCATAAGCGGGACCGAGTAGGGGAAGTCCTTGTGGAGACACTTTGGCAGGGCAGAGGGTTTCGTTAATTAACTCCGGGGCGGAAACAGCACTTTTTAGCGTGGATGGTTTGGCTGAGGCAGTAATAACCGCCACGTGATGGCATTGTCTGCTGCAGCAATTATCTGCCTGCTGCACCGTCCCCTTCCAGCTCAGGAAGCCTCACAGGAGCCTTCCCCGGGGGCAGAGCTGGGTGTGAGCTCCTCGGGGCGAGCGGGACCCTTTCAAAGAGCAGGAAAGGACACGTGTCCCTTCCTCCTGGCCCCTGTCACCTCCAGGCTGGGGGGGTCAGTGAGGGGCCCTGGCTGGGGGCACTTTGGGTGGGTTTGCTCCTTATCAGCCATCCCACAGGTGCCCAGGGGAAGCAGTGCGTCTGCTGCGGATGGGGGGCTTTCCTCTCGGCGGATGTCCGTCGGCAGCGGCTGGGGGACCGACGGGGTCCGGCTGCACTCCCGGCCTCCGGAGCGCTTGTCGGTGCTCCCCCATCACAGCTCTCTGTCACAGTTCGGGGGGGTCCTTGGGAGGGGTCTCGCTGCCTACAGCCAGCCTGTTCCCCAAATTTCGGTGAAGCCGTGGTGCTCTGGAGGGGTGGGCCAGGGCTGGGGATGGAGGGTGCCCCCCGGGGAAGGCTCTGGGCTGTGTCCAGCTCAGCAAGAAGGGGCAGGGGCACGTCAGATCTGGCAGCAGACGGTTCACGTGGCTCTTGGCACACGGGTGTGAGCAGGGCTGCCTTCGGTCACCTGCCCTGCTTTGAGATTGTTTCCCAAATAGCATTTTGAATCCCAGATGTGCCTCATCTCTGCTTTCTTCAGTTCACCCCTGCTCAGGTTGATATGAGGAATCATGGCCCAGGCCAGAAATCTCCCTTATCCTTAACCCAGCAACCCCTTTTTACTGATCCCCAGCTGACACTGAAACGCTAATGGCCTTCTGTGGCCTGTTGCTCTGTTAGGGGGTGACACAGCTGCATTGACCCTAAAAATACACCCCACAGCCCCTTGGGAGCCCAAGGAACTCTTGCTTCAGGTGGGGGGGCAGGCAGGCACGGTGCTCCCAGAAAGAAAGGTTGGGAAAGGCGAAAGCCTGTTTCCCTGGGATCAAAGTAGGGAGAGAGCAGGTCACTTGTGGGGTTATAACTGAAAACTGGCAGAAACGTGGAGGCTCTGAGCAAAAGCAAAGGAGAAGGAGACACCCTGTTCTTACAACATGGGGTGCAGAAGAGCTCGGGTGGGAGAGGAAGGGAGTCTGGTGTCTCCCTGGTCTCTCAGTTGACCAGCAAGGCTTGAAAAGGGTTAAAGGCCTGGGCAGAGAAATGCCTGTTTTGGTGTTTGTTTCCCTGCCCAGCCTGCATTCCTTGTGCTCCTTCATGTGAAGGCTTGTTGGGTGCTGGAAGCGCTGCAGCTCCTGGGGCTGTTTGCTGCCGCTCCTGTGTGTCCCTGGGCACTGGTCAGGAGCTCGGTGCGTGGCTGAGGCTCTGCAGAGAGAACCACTTGGACAAGCAGAGTGACAGCTCTGGTCTGGAGGGCTGTGATGTCCCATCTCCCAGTAGGAGACTGGCTGGGATGTGAAAACTTGTGAGGTGGGAGGGCTCAGCTCAGGCCAGGGGGTGCCAGTGGCCCCAGCGCAGCCGTGTCATAGCACTGCACGTGGCAGCTCCTTTTGCCCCTTGGGGCTGGCCCAGGTGCCACTGGCTCTCATGGAGACACCCTCAGGGGTCAGCCTCAGCAGCACTGCATGGCAGAGGTATTCTGGATTTCTCCTTCACCCGCCATCACGGCTTAACGAAGAGCTTGTGTCAAACAGGTCCCACAAGTTGGCTGATGATACCAAACTGGGAGGGGTGGCTGACACCCCGGAGGGCCGTGCTGCCATCCAGTGAGACCTGGACAGGCTGGAGAGCTGGGCAAGGAAGAACCTCATGAGGTTCAACAGGGAAAAGTGTAGGGTCCTGCACCTGGGGAAGAAGAATGTCAGGCACCAATACAGGTTAGGCGTGGATCTGCTGGAGACAAGTTCTGAAGAGAAAGATCTGGGCGTCCTGGTAAACAGCAAAATGACAACGAGCAAGCAGTGTGCTCTTGTGGCCAGGAAGGCCAACGGAATCCTGGGCTGCATAGGGAAGAGCGTGGCCAGTAGGTCGAGGGAAGTCATTCTCCCCCTCTACTCTGCACTGGTGAGGCCACAACTGGAATATACTGCATCCAGTTCTGGGCTCCCCAGTTCAAGAGGGACAGGGAACTGCTGGAAAGAGTCCAGTGAAGGGCAACGAGGATGATTCAAGGATTGGAGCATCTCCCTTATGAAGAAAGACTGAGAGAGCTGGGACTCTTTAGCCTGGAGAAGAGTAGGCTGAGGGGAGACCTTATCAATGGTTGTAAGTATCTAAAGGGTGGGTTGAAGGAGGAGGGAGCCAGACTCTTTTCAGTAGTTGCCAGTGAGAGGACGAGGGGTATCGGGCATAAGTTGGAACATAGGAGGTTCCACTCAAACATGAGAAAAAACTTCTTCACAGTGAGGGTGCCAGAGCCCTGGAACAGGCTGCCCAGGGAGGTCGTGGAGTCCCCTTCTTTGGAGATTTTCAAGACCCACCTGGATGCCGTCCATCCTGAGGTGCTGTTGGAAGGCGCACAGCCTTCCCACCTCTGAAGAGATGGGAAGCCTTCTCCTTCTAGGAGATGAGAAGAGGTGAGCCTTTCCGAGAAGGCAATAAACAGAGCTGCTTCTGGTAAGCTCCTTCCTTGGAGACTGGCGGCATTTGTGTGTGAACATGTTTGATAGAGAAGTGGGAAGCAGGTACGTGGAGAGGTGATGCTTGTCCTGGACCACGTGTTGACCACGGATGGGACTGAAGGGCTGGGGCAGGTGGGATCTCCCCACACCCCTGAGGGAAGGGCTGGGGTCAGGACCTGGCCATTCCTGCCAGGAAAAGGACTCCCCCTGGACAGGGGGTTAATGGCACGTGTGTTTTCCACTCCTGCTGCGGAGGGAGGGAGGGAGGGATGGGGGAAGCGACTGCAAAGAGGCACATCCCTTATCCTCTTCCTCAGCCAGGGCAGCAGGCACTAGCCTGGCCCTGGGCTCTGGCAGAGGTGAAATAGCAGAGCCGTGGCACTTCTCCTGCTCCCCATCCTCCGCTTGTTCCCATCGTGGCCCTGGTAGGACCCTTTCCAGGATGTGAAGGAGGGGAGGCCACCCCTGGCTGGGGCAGCAGCTCCTGTGGCTGCTGTGGTCTCCTGTGGCACAGGGAGGTTTCTGTTGTGCCTGTCCTGACCTGCTCCCACTCTCCCCACCCTTCTCTGCAGGGCCGTGATCAGAGACCTCCCTTTGGGGGATCCTCTGGCACTCCATCATGCCAGCTCCATGGAAATGTTGTCTTCGGGGCCTGCAGCACAGAAGGATTGCGACATCAGGACATGTCTCCAGCTCTTTAGGGAGGTAGCAGGAGCCAGAGGCCCGATGTGGTCAGGCAAGCCCGTGCTGGTGGAGTTCCAGCACACTCCTTCTTCTCTGCAAAGCTCCCGATGTCATCCGTGCCGGCCAGGCACATCTCCCCGGGAGACCCGTCCCACTCTCCTGTCCTAGGGATGAGCTTGTGCCTGGTGGCTGCGTCGCTCTGCAGGGGACAAGTGACTCTTCTCTGTTTAGGAAGAGCTTAAGTGTGTTGCAAACTAACCGTCTCTGTGTTTCTTTCTTTGCATGCAGTATTTTCAGCCAACTTCAATCTTGTTTATTTGCGGCAGCCCTTGCGGTCCTTGGCAGTCTCCGTGGGACAGTCGCAGAGTGAGTTGTCCTCGGTTCTGGCCACTCTGGCTGCCGAGGAGAGGCTCCTGTGCCCACTGCAGGTGGGAGCCTTTCCCACGGGGATCAGCCACCCACTCAGATGTGATGCTGCTGGGGAAAAAGCCACGTCACGCAGCCTGGCTGGCATGGGATGGTGACCAGCAGCCGTGGGGCCGCCTCACTGCCCAAAAATTCAGGGCATCAGCATTTTGCTCTGTGTGCTGGAGCCCAGATTTCTTCTTGTTCCCAAGGAAGGAGGAAGCTATTGCGTCCAGAGAAGTGAAAGCCTGCATGATGTTCACCGCTATTTTTGAAAATGTTTTCTGTGTAAAACAGTTTCTTAAAACCACAAGCCCCACATGGATCAATACTTCCTAAATAGAAGTTGTTCCTTCCCCTTTGGAGCTGCTGGCTGCAGGCAGCCCAGCCTCATTTCCTGCCTTTTTCTTTGATGTGAGAAAATTCAAAGATGTGCAGTACCAAACTGATTTCCTGGATCCCCTGTCATTTAATTCTGTCCCTTATTAGGCTAATGGCTTGAGAGCCCTACATTAAACATAGGCTGAGGGCATCTCCAAAGCGAGAGGCCACCTTTGGCTCTAAGGAACCATCTCTCGAATTGCCTTGGCCAGGAGAGAGGAGGACATTGGGTTGGTTCTGGATTTCTCTGGGCCACAGCACCCTGCTGGGAGCATTAGCAGGGGAAAGAGAATCTCATCGTATATCCGGAGCTGGAGTCCCATGTCAGCCCGTCTCTCTGCAGTATCAAGACCGGCTGGGTCCTCCCAAAAGCCAGGTGTTTCTGCTGCCTCTTTCCGGCAACCCTCTGGGACAGAGACCATGGACAACATGGTGGACAGCAAAGAACAGTGGTGATACCTGCTCCCAGGGGTGCTGGGCTTCCCTACTCCAGTACAGCCAGCTCCTGAGGAGTTCCTGAGCAGACCATGCAGTGGAAATCATCAGCATTCTCATCTGATCAGCTCTGGTATGTCTTTCTTCCAGGTCACATACAGCCTCCTAAGTCTTGGCTTTTCCTTTTTCCCCAGTCACCACCTAATTTTCAGAAAAACAAACCTACTGTAACAAACAGCACAGAGTTCTTTGCTCAAGGAACTAAGAATAGCCAAGGAGCATAAATTTCCAACTTGGAAATACCCTGCAGGAGATCTGCCATATTCTGGAGCCATTTCCTGTTTGTTTAGGACAGAGCCCTTATTCTCTTGGCAGATTGTTTGGCATATTGCCTTTGCAGGGACAAGTCACTTTTAGCCTTCAAGAGGATTTCTCCTGGCATTAGTCAGACGTTCCTTCCATCTGTGACACCTTGACGCCGTGAGCTGCTCGAGCACCTGCCCGTGAGCAGCTCTGGTAAAGCTGCAGTGGGTGGGAAGTGCTGGAGCTGCTCTCGTGTCTCTCATGGTGGGATCTGGCCCTTTGGCCCATGGTATCTGTCGTCTGGAGCAATAAGCCAAGCTCCTGGCTACCAGTTGCCGGTGAGGAGCCGAAGGTTGGGGGTATGGCATCAGATCAGCCCTTCCGCTTGCCTCATGCTGTCACCAACATCCAGTCCACACCAGACATTCTTCTTTCTTTCTCTGCAGCACAACCAGCCTTTAAGCAGTGGGACATCTGTCCCGATAGGAAACTCCTGAGAGCGGGGCAGGAGCTGGAGCCAGACAGCCCAGACTGAGGCCAGCCTCCACATCGACCCGTCTGGCGTGAGCCACAGATCAAACCTGGGGCCCTGGTAGGTGGCCCAGAGATTACAGTCCCAGCCCCAGTGGTGCACAGTGCATGGTCCCTCTTCCCCTGCTCGATAGCAGGAGCACAGACCTACATTTGGTTGTGTTTTACCTTGTCCATGTTTCAGATGAGTCTAAAGGCCTTCTTTATCCATGCTGCAGTGAAAGATATATGGGGGAAACACCCAAACCCTCTCCCTAATATCTTCTGCTTTTCTTTGGTGCTTCAGAGAGCCTGCTGAGGGTAACCTCAAGAAGCCTCCTTCAGGTCCTCCTAAGGAAGAATGGGGAAGGACTGTGATGAGCTACCCCAGCCACCATCTTTGCTGGAAGTATGTGACGTTCATGGTGGTCTTTCTTCCCCCTCAGTCTTGGTCTGCTTGTTTTCATTCTCATACATTTTCTGTGCACAGTCTGTGTTCCCTGGTTCTCGGTTACTCAGGTTTTCAGCTCTTTGTTTCCTTGAAAGCTGGTTGTCCCTGACTCGCGGGGCTGCATGCTCCATTGCTTGGGCACTGTCATTCGTGCTTATGGACTGGCATTGTTGGTGTCCTCCTCTGCCTGCCCTCATCCACATCACATCCTACAGACCCAGGGCCATGCTTAATAACTACTTGCTCTTTCTAGAAATCAAAGCAAAACTAAATCAAATGAATACAACAGCAATTGCCTAGACAATTTCTATCATTACTAAAGAAGCTAAAATCAGCTGAAGCCAAGATGAGCCCAGAGAAGTCCTGAGATCTGTCACTGTCAGATCAATATGAAGTGTATGCTTTGCTGGGTAAAAAACTGGCTGGATGGCGGAGCCCAAAGAATTGTGGTGAATGGAGTTACCTCCAGTTGGTGGCTGGTCACAAGTGGTGTTCAGTTCTGTTTAATATCTTTATCAGTGATCTGGGCAAGGGGGTTGAGTGCACCATCAGTAAGTTTGCAGAGGACACAGAGTTGAGCTTGAGTGTCAGATGGCTCTACAGAGGGATCTGGACAGGCTGGATCAGTGGGCTGAGGCCAATGGTGTGAGGTTCAACGAGGCCAATGGCCAGTTCCTGAGCTTGGGTGACACCAATCCCATGAACGTTCCAGGCTGGGGGCAGAGTGGCTGGAGCTGCCCGATGGAAAAGGACCTGGAGGTGTTGGTCGACAGCAGCTGAACATGAGCCAGCAGTGTGCCCAGGTGGCCAAGGTGGCCAACAGCATCCTGGCCTGTGTCAGGAACAGCATGGCCAGCAGGACTGGGGCAGTGACCGTCCCCCTGTACTGGGCACTGGTGAGGCCCCACTTCGAGTGCTCAGTCCAGTTTTGGGCCCTTCATGTCAGGAAAAATACTGAGGTGCTGGAACATGTCCAGAGAAGGGCAACGGAGCTGGTGAGGGGTCTGGAGCACAAGTCTTGTGAGGAGAGACTGAGGGAGCTGGGGGTGTTCAGCCTGGAGAAAAGGAGGCTGAGGGGAGACCTTCTCGCTCTCTCCAACTCCCTGAAAGGAGGGTGTAGCCAGGGGGGGTTGGTCTCTTCTCCCAAGGAACAGGCCATAGGGCAAAAGGAAAAGGCCTCAAGTTGCACCAGGGGAGGTTTAGGATGGATATTAGGGAAAATTTCTACTCCAAAAGGGTTGTCAAGATTGGAACAGGCTGCCCAGGGAAGTGGTTAAGTCACCATCCCTGGGGGTATTTCAAAGATGGGCCGATGCGGTGCTGAGGGACATGGGTTAGTGGTGGACTTGGCAGTATGAGGTTGATGGTTGGACTTGATGATCTTAAAGGTCTCATCCAACCAAAACAATTTGATTTATTCTATGAATGCAACACCTCTGGTTTATTGCTAGCTACAGCAGAAATATCTCCTGGGCTACAGCAGATCATCTGACCTTGGGTTTTTCAATGCTGCAAGACCTAAAAGATGTGGGGTGAGTGGTTGTGGCCATGCTGGAGGGGAGATGTGCAATGGGATGGGGAGGGTGGTGTAGGAAGCGGGTTGGGGGCGATGATGCCAGTCTTCTGCCAGCTGCAGCCCAGGTTTGTCACGGCTCCTTGGAGTTGCCCACTCCCATCAGAGCCGATCACTGCGTCCTGCTTTTGGTGGGAACTGCGGGGCTTGCTGGTGGCTTAGACCCATGGCGCTTGAAGGCTTGCCGTGTCCCATGGAGCCCTGCCTGCCCTCCACCCTCCTGCTGTGGGATCTCCTGGGGCAGATGCCACCTCCAAATCCAGCTCACTGGGAGCAAAGCAGGGGGTCTCCAAGAGCGTCCTGGAGGAGTCCCCTACCATGTAAACCCCCACCAGCCCGGTCTGCGCTGGCAAAGCAGCTGCATTACCCTGCCAAAGAGCTGCTCGTGCCTTAAAACAGCAAGGCCCGTGGCAAGTCATGCCTTTAGCAAACAGAGCGCTCGCCCTCCCGCTTTCTCCGGAGCCCTTTCTCGGTGCATCCACCGCTGGCAGCAAACCCTTTGCAAAAGAAGCAGAACCTGTTTCTTCAGGGTAGACAGGGGCGTGCGTGGGCCGCGCCGTCCCGGCCAGCAGCCAAGGTGCCCCATGGCCTCAGGCAGTGCCAGTTCCCGGAATAAAACTTTCCTGTACACCGTTTGGGGAAGGGGCCAGCAAACATCCCGACAGCCGCCGCGTGTGCTGTTCTGGCTGCATCAAACCGGCTAGGATCAGTCAAGCAAGGTCTTAATGTTTGTTCTATTTTATTTCCTTGAAATTTTTTATATTCTTTTTTTCCTTCTTCTAGCAAAGGCTGAAGTTGCAGGCTGGGGTTTTCACCAAATGTTTTTAAAATACATCATATGGAAACACGGGGATTTTCAGTCTTTAGGAATAAAATCCTAACTGGAGCTGCTGGAATTTCCCACAGCACAGAGAAGCCAGATTTCCACCAGCCCTAAGAAAACTCTTGGGGGGAAAAAAATAGTTTTCAGTGGCAGCCACACTGTCTCAGTCTCATTCTTATCTTCGTCTCCCAGTTGAGGGAGTGGGCAGGGGAAAATTGTTATGTATTCTGCTGGGATCAGAGATGAAAGAGAAAGTAAAGGTGCAGGATGTGACAGCTGTGGCGGATATCCGCTTCAGACCTGGCTTCATGCTGGTCCTGGGAAGCTCCCCCAGCCAGCCTGGTGGCTTCCAGAGCTCCTACTCCTGCCCTCAGCATCAGTGACCCCCGATGGCTAAAGCCCACCGTGTCCCCAAAGTCAGGGCTGGAGCGACCAGCACAGGCTGCAGGCAGCGTGCCCAGGGAACGAGGGGCTACCTGGGGAGGCCATGGGACACCTCCTTTGGTGAGGCTCCTAAGGGGCAGCCTAGCTGGGGCTCACCAATCTACCTGAGGAACCTGTGATCCTGATTAGCAATTGCTGCCTCTTTTGGCCTAATGACCAAGAGATGCTGGAAGATGGCTCCCAAAATGGAAGGGAAAGGCTGCTGTTGCATTTGGGGTAAATAATGAGCTTAATGTGCGTCAGGGGGCTGCGGGTTGGAGCTGGGGGGAGCTTCACAAGCCTGGGGACAGTGGTGCCCTGGCAGGGGCTGCCTGGCCAAGAGAAGCGTTGGTGGAAGAGGAGGATGGAGCAGCCAAAGTCCCAACCTGAATAATTTGCCAAGGAGGCTGGCGCTGCCCTGTGAGCACTGAGAAAAGCTGATGTAAGTGTGGCCGGGGAATTCCAGGAGCTATCTACCTCCGGAGAAGGCGGTATTCCCTCCCCTGTCCTGCTTTTCCCTCCTCCTCCTGTCGTCACCCTAAGACGCGCGCGGGGGAGCTGAATAACAGCTGAGAGCCCCGTCCCGGGGCTGCACAACCCTGGGATGAGCCGCAGCAGCTGTGCAGCTCCGGAGGATGCAATAAGCACTCAGGAGTGGGATTTGCTGCCCGTAATCCTCCCCTGCCTGCCCTTCCTGCTGCCGCCGACCAACGGGAACATGAGGGCTGTTTCTTTCCAGGTCCTGTTCGTGCTGAGGGTCTTGTGCCTGGTGACCCTGGCGGGAGGTGAGCCACAGCTCCGCTTGCCACCGGGGAGCGGTGGGGGGGGAGGAAGGGGGGTGCTGGATGGGGCTACGGGCCCTCCATGGTCCGGGAGAGATCTTCTAGCAGGATCAGGCAGGGCTTGGGAAGCAGTGGGGGGAGCCTGTGGTGGCAACGCTGGAACTCTGAGCAGCTCCGCGACGGCTTTTGCCACTCCTGAGGGGAGGTGGGGAGAGCGTGGGAGAGACTTTCTGATCATCCGTGTTAGAAAAGAATGCACTTTTCCCCTTTTTTCACGTCCCCGAGGGACACGCTATGGGGGCAGTCTGTCCAAGGACGGATGCAGGCTCCTTGTCTGGAGGATGCTGGTGCTCCCATGGCTGTGGGGGTGCCGTTGCCTGCAGTGTGTGCGTGTGTGTGTGTGAGTGTGAGTGCGTGCACAGGTGGGAAATGCTCTCCTGGTCGCTGGACAAAGGTCTTTGTGTGCCCCAGGGTGGTGCAGAGTGGGGCTGGGAGGAGGTGGCACACCTCTCCCCAGGCTGGTCTCCGCTCATCAGTGATTGCTGCAGCAATTAAGCAGGGTGGGTTGCCAGGCTGGCAGCCAGCGAGTGTCTCAGCAGCGCTGGCAAAGCTGGACTTCGCCCAGGGCAAAGGGATGATCTATTCCCCTCTGAGCGAAGGGAACGGGGCAAAGAGCCTTTAGGATGAGAAGTTGTGGGTGATCATAGAATCGTAGAATTGCCTAGGTTGGAAGGACCTTTGAGATCGTCTAGTCCAACCATCAACCTAACTCTGATGATAAAAAAACAAAACAAAACCCTCCACGTCACTAAACCATCTTTTTGAATCCCTCCAGGGATGGTGCCTCAACTACCTCCTTGGGCAGCCCATTTCAATGTTTAATAACCCTTTCTGTGTAAACATTGTTCCTAATATCTAATCTGAACCTCCCCTGGCGCAACTTGAGGCCACTTCCTCTTGTCCCATCGCCTGTGACTTGGGAGAAGAGACCGATCCTCACCGCTGGGTTCTACAGCAGAAGAGGGTAGATTCAGTTTCGATATTAGGAGGAAATTCTTTGCTGTGAGGGTGGTGAGAGCCTGGCCCAGGTTGCCCAGAGAAGCTGTGGCTGCCCCATCCCTGGAGGGGTTCAAGGCCAGGTTGGAGGGGGCTCAGAGCAGCCTGGTCTGGTGGGAGGTGTCCCTGCCCAGGGCAGGGGGTGGCACTGGGTGGGCTTTAAGGTCCCTTCCAACCCAAACCATTCTGTGATTCCGTGATTTTATAATCTCGCTGCTCCTGTCTGGTGGCAGCAGGGCAGAGGACAGCTGGGGATGGGGCTTCTTCCTCTCCTCACACCTCTGGGCAGGTTCTCCAGGGCTGGCCTGAACAAAGTGGACAACAGGGGCACTGGGCAGCTTATCCTGCCCTGGGCACTGCTGCCTGCCTCTGCACTGCCTGGCTCTGCACTGCCTGGCTCTGCTCACCTGGTGCCCAGTACCCATCTCCTCTAAAGAGATGAAATCAAGCTGGCTCTGCAGAAAGAAAGGGCGGTGGTGGTCCCTGGCCAGGGTCACTCGAGGAACTGTGCTGAAAAGAGGCGTCAATGGTCTCAGTTGTGGTGCCTTCAAAGAGCTGTGGTCCCAGGTAGGTGAACTCCCAGATCCCAGATGTCCCTGAGGTCCCTTTGGCAAAGATTCAAATGCAGCTCAGGGTGGGGGACAATCAGGGCTGGCTCCCAGCTCCCTGCGACCACTCTCTCCTTGAAGGGCGCTTTCCAAGCACACCAGGATTTCAACTAATTGAAAACCTTTTATTTGTGATCTAATATCAATATCAATATTAGATCAATATCTAATTGGAGGATCAGTTAATGGTTATCAGAGAGCCTTTGGGAGCAGTCCCTACCATGCACCTCCCCAGCTGTCCACTGGGATGGGTCTGGCCCTCTTGCTGCTGTGCCTGGTTTGTTGAATGGTGCTCCTGGAGGTGGAGGACACCAGCTGTATGTCCTCTGGCTAATGAGAGTTAATTGGGAAGTCGGCTCCCCCTGAGGGAGTATTCTTGACATTATTGTGTGAACAAAGAGTTTTGCTTTGACATTACAGAGCCCTAGAGGTCGAAATGTGCTCTGTAGAGGAGCCACTGGAGCTTTTGCATGGGATTTCTTTGCAGCCATGGTTTTCCCCCACTAAACGAATCAAAAGGGCAGAGGGTGCTCCTGTAGTGATGCCCCTTCTCGCATGCACTGGCTGGATTGTCCCCATCTGAACTGTGTCAAATTCACCAAATTCATTTGCGAATCCGAGCCGTGTTGTAGCGACTGCCTGATCTAAACCAGACTCTGGATCCTTTCTTCACAGGGGGCCTTAGGTGGATCAGGGCTTGTGTTTCTAAGTCTTGCTGCCTGGCATGTCAGAACCAAGTTGCCAGGCTGTGTTGTGCCACCTCCTCTCGCTTGGCAAATGCCCATGGTTGGAGGCTGGGGGTAGGTGCAGAAATGAAGGGTCCCCAGTGGCGTGGCTGGCTTTGTCCCTTGAAGGGGTCAAGTAGGTCCCCCAGGAGGAAGAGATATGATTGATCCACATAAGGAGAGGACAAGCATCCTGCCCTCTGATTTGCACTGCCTGCACCAAGAGCAGTTGCAGCAGGTCTTTTGGGGATGAAGAAGTGTGTCTTCTGTGCACTGTGCTGAGAGCAGTCCTCCTGTGACCCAAAGGCTGCAGGACCTGCAGGTCCAGGTACTTGCACAAGGCACCTCCATCCAGTGCTTGCACATCCTATAAGGCAAGAGCTCCTAAGAGCCCCGAAATTTTCTCAAGGTTTTTTTATCAGTTTTCTGAGTATCTTATCACCTCTTTGGGTGATACAATCCCTGATGGGATTTGTCTTAATCTCATTTTAGCAGGGACTGGAAACATCCAGGGCAAGCTTTGGACTCTTCCTCCCCAGAGAAGGGGAAAAAGAAACAGCGCCAGTTTTTACGGTACCTAATGAAAAAACCAACGTTTAATATGTTGAAAACTTTATTTCAGGTCAACCCAAAGCACCTCTGAAGTGTTCAATGGTGTGTGGGCCATTTAGCTCTCCGATACCCGAGAAACGGATCAGGAGCTACCGCAGGACGGAGCCCCTCTGCTCCAGACAAGCCATCATGTAAGTGCTGCCCCCCCCGTGCCCCCTCCAACGGTGATGGAGCACTAGGCTGTCAGCAAACCCCCTTGCTTCGGAGCAGTCCAGAAACAGAGTGAATGCTGGTATTTATTTGAAGGGTGGGTTTTTTTTCCTTGATTAAAGACCAGCAGCCTCCAAGTGAGGTCAGGGGCTCATGTGCCGAGCAAGACAAGGACAGAGGGATGGGGAAAGGGACTGATGGACATACTTGTGGGCAGAGCAGGGCAGGGAAGCAGGCAGGGCAAGAGCTTACATGTTTCTGTGAAAGCAGCTATTCTCTGGAGATGGAGTCAGACTTGTGAGCTTGTCTGCAGATGGGGAAAGATCGATTTTTTTCCCCAGGATACTTGTTGTTTTCAGCTTTCCCTGAAGATGAGGCACCACCAAGACCCCTTTATTGCAGGCCAGGAGGTTGCTCCAAAGTGAGCCTGCTAGGCTGACCTTGGAAAGTCCCATCTCAGTCAATAAATCAGAGGGTTTTGTCTTCACATACGCTTGCCCCTGGGGAGCTGGTGCCTTCAGAGCTTCCTGCTCCGAGTGCTGGAGGTGAACACCGTGTCTAAACATGAGGACAACATTTTCGAAAGAGGAAAACTTCTTAAGGGGAAACCCTGCACCCATGAGTCATGTCCAGCTGCTCCTCATTCAATCAGATCTCAGAAGCACCTGTCCTTCCTGAGATAAATAACCCATCTAAGCCGGTGGTGTTTACTATGAACTTGAGAGAGTCAGTGTTGTTGTCTGCATGCCTTCCCCATCACGCTGATCATCTAAACCAGTGTTTTCTTTATCCAGTAAGTGATGTCGTTTTATTTTCAGATTTATTACTCTGAGGTCCCTTGAGATTTGTGCAGATCCAGACGCACCATGGGTAAAGAAGATTTTAAAGAAACTGGACCAGAAAAAGGCTGCAACCTCCCCACTTCCACGTGATGCCACCTCAGCAGTGGCACCAGAAGAGCCCGGTGGTTTTCAGAAACACATTGGTCTTACAGTAACAGCTCCATCTCAAAACACTGCTCCATCTAGTTTCTTCCAAGGGACCGGCACAACCGTTTTGGAGCGAATACGTGTTCCTGCTGCCAGCATGGAGGCATCCAGCAAATCCACACCAGCCATGCAGGACACCACCCAGCTCCCTGGAGGATCATCCCCTGTGACAGGGGAAGTTGTTGCCCACTCTGAAGTCACTCCAGCAGCAAACAGAGATTCCTTAAAATCTCCTGCACCTCCAACAGTTTTTGCAGCAGGCATGGTCTCCAGCCAGTTCACCCCATATCCCAAGGCTCTTGTGTATGGCTTTGACAATGCTGTAGGATCCACAGCAGAACCTGCCGGACATAGTGCAAATGCTATGGCTGATGTTCAGGACACAACTTCTCCTGCCTCAGATTTAGACCCCATGGCCATTACTAAAGAGATCGCCACGGTCGCAGCCACACCGGTTCCACCAGAGACTACTTCAGTTTCTACTCTAAACTCCACAACTGCCATAGACAAAGGTCCTTCTGTCCATACCAACAAGGTTGTCAGTTCCTTTATAGATGCTTTTGGTATTAGAGCATGGGATTATTCATCACCTGTAGGAAAGGAAGAGCCTTCAGATACATTAGTCTTTACTAATCAAGAACTCTCAGGCCAAGCCAGAGCTTGGATTAACACGGAAAGACCAAACGATCTGCCCCATCCCAGCTTCTTCTCAAGATCTCAAATGCACTTTGTCATCCCAGTCTCTGTGGCAGTTGGTCTGGCCAGTGTTGGTTTTTTTGTATGGCTATATCTAAAATTTGGAGTCAAACCAGAAGAAAAGTCCAGAGAAATGGTACAGGGCTTGCTCTACCAGCAGAGACATCAAAAAGATGTCTATCCAATGGAAGTAATCTGAACGCATGGACGATTTTGGCCTAAACTATATGTGTGTTGCTGCAGGAAAGCTAAGTTTGTGCTGAACTGGTGACCAGTAGGAAGCAAGGCAGGGAATAAAGATACCAGAGAAAACTGATCTTTCTTGGCAGAGTAGACTGTTCAAAATTATATCTAATTTGTCATTGACTGATGATGGTATTTTGGAAATAAATGAGATGGTTTTTTTTCTTCTGGCACTGTTACTTACAAAGGCTGGTGCTGCTCCAGAGCTGCTTGGTGGCTCTTTGCCAAGTGGTGGGCAGGAGCGAATTCCCCTGTTGCTGTTGGGAATTTTTCTGCGTGTCATCGTGGCTCAGCCAAGAAGCCACTCACCCGTGCTGCTGGACTCAGGCTCAGCCACCCCGAGAAATCTTAACGCCAAATCCACGCAATTTGCACTTAACAAACTCTCTGCTGCTGCTGCTTTCTTTGCACTGTCAGACCAAGGCCGGATGCTGGTGGTGAGCTGGGTGCTGGCTCTCCTTGGGTGGATCAAACACCCCATTTACTCTCACTGGAGGCACAAGGGGTGGTCTTTTCAGCATTTCAGACAGAGGCGCTGAAAACTGCATCTGAGTAGAGGACTGAAGGTCAGTGCTACAGATTTCACCTTCAGAGGAGCTGGCAACCCACAATCTATCTCCTCAAAATCAGGCCACCTCTATCTCCAGCAGCTATGGGCTGCTTCTTGCAGATTTAGTCTGAGACCTGGTTCTTGGCCAACCAACTGCAATAAAACCCTTCCGCCAGCTGATGCGCCCAGCTGTCTCCAACACCAGGGCAGGAGGACCTAAATAAAAATCTGGATTTAGTCCTATAGGAATCACTCCACCACAGCCGAGGTACCATCCTTCTGGTCCTGTATTCTCTCTGGAAACAAGCCCATTTGCTGATCCACAAAAACACCACAAAATGCCTGTTTGTGGTCCTACACTTCAGGACCTTTGCTGCATTTCAGTTTTTATTTTTTTGGATAGCACTGATCGCCAGACTGTTAAAGCACCCTAACAGTACCAATGTCTACATGTGTAGACATTGCTGTATGAAAGCTTTATCTTTTCTCTATGGTCAGTCCCTGAAAATCCCTATTAAACATTGCCTCTGGTATGAATTTTGTTGGAATGTGCAAGGGTCTTCACAATATGATGCTTTGTAGGTAGAAATACATCTCAAGGGTTAGATCCTTCTCTAACCAACCTCAGTGGATCATATCCCAAAGTGTAAATATGTATGTAGAAAATGGAAGGTAAAACCACATAATAAGCAAGATAAAACAAAAACGGGGGGCCAGCTGTAAAGCAGGGCTAGAGGAAGGCAGCCTATTAGATCCATCAGATTGCACCTTCAGGGCAGCCATCTAGCCCTGGAGGTGGAGAGGGTGGACTGCAGTGGTCTTTGTTCTCTGCCATCATTCAGTCCCTTCCTTCTGCAGTTTATTGACTTGAAAGAGGGGAGCCACCTCGGGCTTCGCAAGCACAGAATGCAATCAGGTTAATTGTAATTAGGAATTGGGGGGGGTGAAACCCTGTGCAGCCCAGCTGTGTGATGCTGGCTGGGGTTGATTTCCCTGGAGGGTAAATCGGGGGCTGTCAGTGCCAGCTCCCTGTCCCCCTGCTCCTCCACGGCTGGGGTTCGTGGCCTCCTGAGACCATGTACCGTGGTGTTATTTTTATAGGAAACTCTAGAAATTTTATTTTTGTAGTAAAGTTTTATAGCCATTTGAATGTATGTAGTGTCCTGTCCTTGCTACTGGAGCATCACGGAGTTGAGACCTTTCTGGGAACACTGGAAAACACTGTGCCTTGTCTATTTTCTTGCTGGTCTTGGATGGCTCATGCATGTCCCATGGAAGCTGGGTCACTCTCTGGGCACTGCAGCAAACAGAGTGGACACTTGTCTGGTTGGGGATGAAGTCCTCAGCTTGGAGCAATGCTGGGGAGATGAATGTGCACCAAGCAGCTCTGATCACTTTGAGTCCCACCATGGTGTTTGTAAGGACACCAGTTTCGGCTCCACGGCTGGTTCCCACCATCTTCCAGCTGGCACTCGTCAGGAGGAGCTGCTCCTCCAGCCTGGGCCCATCCTTGTGCTCACCTTGCTCCTGTGCCCGGGCTGTCAGTGGGACAGGCACCAGCTACCCTCATGGGGGGGCAGGTAAAACCTAGGGGGGTCGGGGACACACACCACTGCTCCTGCTTGCTTTTCACCATGCAATGGGCAGTCTGGGAGGGCACATGGTGAATGTTGGCGTGCAAGGACAGAGCTTGTGGGCATCACTGGGGCTTAAAATGTCATTTGCTGTAGAGCTCAGTGACTGTCACAAGCTGGGGTTCATTGCTGTAGCAAGATGTATGTTCTGTACCTTTTTTTTTTAGAAGTAATAAAGTCCTTATGTTAAAAACTCTTCTCCTCGGGTGATTCAGCCCAGGGCTGGGTGACCAAGCCTGGTCGCTGCAGAGGTGTGGGGATGAACGTGTGTGATGGAAGCACCACGGGGGGATCCCAGCATCACCAGGAGATGGCAAAGCCGGGGCAGCTGCTGCAGCCGGGCTGTTGTTCCCCCTCTTCACTGTTTATGGGCTTTCATCTTGCCAAAAAATTTGCGGGGATTGTATTTTCTCACAGGGAGTTGCCTTTCCCTTCCTGCTAAGGCAACGCTGAGAAAACAGCCAGGTTTTTGCTTTGTTTAGGCAAAGCCACGGCCAAACAGCAGCCCACAGAAGCAAACGTCACACTCCAAGTCTGTTCTGTAGGGGGGCAAGAGGCCAAGGACTGAGCTAGGACCTCTCCCACCCCAGCCAGGGCTTGGGCTGCCCTCGTGTGCTCCTCGTGAGGGTTGTGTGGGACAGGAGAGGTGGGAAAGGCAACGTGGTACAAGAGTCGGTGCCCAGGGACTTGGCTATTCTGGGGAGCTGGAAGGAGCAAAAGAGTGAAGGACGAGCATCTCCCCTGCATCCCGGGATCCCTCATCCCAGTCATGTCCCAGCCCCATGGCCCGGCGTGCTGGGAAGATGGCAAAGGCGGTGGACACTTCCCCCAGATGAGTCACCAGGCTAGAAAGTTCTTTTGGGGAATAAAAAGCTCTGCGGAAATAAAAGCTCTCTTTTTTTTTTTTTTTTTTTTTCCTTTTCTCCTCTCTGTTATGGGGAGAGGGCGGGCGAGGGAGGAGGAGGCTGTGTAAACAAGTCAGCCCCCGCAGCAATGAATCATTTCCAAGCTCTGGCACGGGCCGTTCAGGGGCTGTGGCTCCAGAGCACCAAAGGAGATATTGGATGCTCGGTCCCTCGGCCAGCTGGTGGCAGATGCTCCCCAGCTTTGTTGCTGCTCTATGTCTGACCCTGTGCAAAGGATGTCCAACTGTGCGCCTTCCTGTGCTCCTCCTGGAGGTCCATGGGCTGCCTCAGGTGTAGAATTTGGCCAAGGAGGTAACTAATGCCAAGCCTGTCATGCTCAGGTGGGACAAGGTGTGCCTTCTGCACCTAGTATGCAAGATACATGCTTCTGCCTTGAGGTTTTCTCCCCCCAGCCCACAGGAGACAGGGGGCCCGTAGTCATGGTGTGCCCCTTCTGCTCCCTTCCTGACCCACCTCTTTGGTTTCCAACTCCACATCAGTGCAAACCCTCTCCACCATTTTGTTAGCCAGCTCTTTTGATTGACCTTATGAGAATGAGGAGTCACTAAATCTCCACACAGGCTCACCTCCATGCCTTCACATCCCCCTAGGATCCATCAGATGGCACGGTAGCAGGCCTTGAGAGCACTAATTGGCTTTAATCAGCCTGACCAGCCTCAGGTATCTCTGTCCCCCCACACACACACACACTTTCCCACCCTCTGGTCAAGGCCCAGGAGCCCCATTTAAATTCAGGCTTGGAGCCTCTAGTCCCTGCTTTGGATATGTTGTAAGAGTCTGGTCTGATGTCCTGGCCCTTTCTCTTGGGTAGACCTTGGACCTATGCTATAGATACGTTGGCTCCTGGTTGGAGGGACCCTTTGGTGTTGTAGCCCTGTCTCTGTCCTCATCTCCTGCTGCTGAATGGATGTCCCCCAACCCTCCCAAATGTGACCTGGTTCCTCACTTTGGTGTGTCTGGGACTGTCGATGAACCCTGTTACCATCACCTGACTCTGCCCCTCATGCTCAGACCCTGTGGGACCTCACCTCACTCTTGAGGACACTGCCTGTGCTGGGGTTAACCTTGGCCTCCTGGTTTGTCCCCTCTCGCTGCTCCCTGCAATCTGGACCTGTCCATCAGACACCTCTGCCGTTGCCTTCTCCAAGCCCTGCCTTCTCTCCAGAGTGACGTGTGAGGGGCACAGTTATTGCTGTGGAGCAGAGACCTTGCAGTCGATGGCCTTTGTGGTTTGAAATTTGGAATGTGGCTTATGAAACGTCTGTCCCTGCTCTGCGTGGTGGTTTTCTTATGAAGTATTGGGCAAGCATGCTCACACTTAGGGCAGCTTCTGGTCAAGCTGCTGTACCACCACTTCCACGGTGCTGGCCTAGCAGAATGCAGGGTGTCCCCCCCCTTGGCTCTCTGGTTGCTCAGCCGTGGCTCTGCTGTGTGGCTGTGGCTCTCCTGCGCTTTGCGTTTGCTTAATCTTCACTTTTTAATGAGGGTTGTGTCCCTCGTACACGTCACTGCAAGGGCTGCTCTTGGAACTGAGGTCCCCCTTGGGTAAACACAGAGGTTGGTGGGACTTTCCAGGGTCATCTTCAGTGACCGTCTTGGGTGGTGGAGGAAGCTTCATTTCTGAAGAACCCTTGAATTCTGCCGGGGGCTACAATGACACAAAGCAAGAAATTTAAAAAATATATATATATTGTAGAAAGAAATGAGCTGAGCCCTCCAAAGAGGGATATGATGTCAGCTTGCCAACTCAGACCATGGCTGGCACAAATACTTTTTTATTTCAATGTCTAGGGACCTTAGTATATCTTTCTCATCACGTTCTCTCAACTGATTGTTTTTTTTTTTTCTTTTCTGATTGCTGGATTTTATCCTAATCTCGAACTAAGGAACAAGTAAATTCACAACTTGTTCTACTGCCTCCTTGGAGTTATCAGGACTGATTCTATTCAGAATTAAATAATGAAAAATTAGGCTGAAATTGCTTCCATGTCCTATTCTTTTTCCGTTATCACAATTTTGCTTGAAAAGCTGAGCTGAAGCATCTCTCCACTGCTGTCTTTAAGTCTAGGAGGGCAAAAAGGTCAGGGTTGAAAAAAAATAGGCTGAGGTCCTCAGCAAGCATCATTTCTCCTGACTGCTACCTGGCACTCTCCAGCGCAGAGTCCCCTTGGGAGCAGCAGCAGCTCCTCCTGACTCCCCACATCCATCCCTCACTTGACCTCCAGGCAGCTGATCAACCAAACTGGAGAAAAGTGGGAGAAGATCTCCTTTGTGGTGCATTTGAGGAAACTGGCATCACACACATTTTTCTCTTCCTCAGCAAAGTGGTCCCTTCCAGTTTCTGGTCCAGGCGTGTCCACCCCTGCCTCTGCTTGGCCACCACGGTGAGGGTTCCCTGCCCGGCTGCGGTGAGTTTCTGCTGTGTCCCCTGTGCCGGTGGGCCAGCTTGCCCAGTGACTCCATGCAGATAATTTCCTGGGGAAGGGCTCCTGGAGACACATCCTTCCTGAGGCCTCCATGTGTCATGACACCAGGCAGGACTTACTGCACAGCCTGTGGCTTGGGTCACCAGCTTCCAGTACTTGGTGGTCCCCAGTGTCCAGCTGAGGAAGCGGGATTTGGAAGAGAAGACTCTTATTTTCCTCTTTTTAAAGTGTCTTTCCAGTCTGTAGGACCTGGCACGGTCACACCTGGAGTCACGAGGTGAGCGCTGACTCTGGGAAGGAAGGAGAGCATCACCCTTGGCTTGTGACTGTATCCTGAGTCAACCAGAGTGCCAATATGGAAGTGGTGAGACCCTTGAGCAACCACCCCAAAGAAATGTGGAGAGGCCTTGCTCTCAGAAAGCTGGGGTTTTAAAGAAGAAGAACTAGAATGTTCCACGCGGTAAATAGAGAAGGCTCAAAGTGACGGGGCAGAACAGAAGACAACAGGGAGAACCTTGTTCCCAACCCTCCCAGCACTTGGGGCCGGGTTTCAGACCCTCAGTGATGCTCAGCCACCTCTCTCCTGCCTCAGCAGGGCGGCTGCTTCTGCAGCACAGAGCCTGTGCTTTCCCGAGCAGCACAGGGACCGTGGGGCTGTGTTTTCCAGCACGTGGGGCTGGCTGTGCTCAGTTGTCTGCTGAGACCCCATTCCCACGCGTGGGGCATGTCCTGCCCAGCTCCTTCCTCCCCACGCTGGCACCATTGCTGGTGAAGTCTGCACCTGTGGTGTTCCCCAAGCTTCCTTCCTCCTCCTCTTGCAGATTCAAGAGGATGCTGTTTATTTTTTGTGTAAACAAGCAAATTTGCCAGAGAACATTCAAATGAAAAGGGAACTTGGGCCAGCCTGTGGGGCTTTCCAGCACTCCTCATCTAATGACTGCACATCAGCCTTTCCCTTCCCAAAAAGTAAAAGACTAAACATCTAAGGGTCTCCAGGGAATTGTCTGGCTGTGTGAATTGTCTGGCTGCAATAGCGATGGCTTGAAAACCTGAGAAAGGGGAAGCAGAGCAACCCAGGACAGATCTGCTGCCAGATCATCAAGTACAACTCTGCAGAAGAAGGCCAACACAAGTGCTTTATTTCTCAAGGTCCTCTTCAACCAAAGCGGTCTGTCCCCTCCTCCCTGACCCTGGCTGCTGGGTGCCCCTGTACTTGGTCAACCACCAGCACTGTGTGCTGCCCACCCAAAGCTGAGGAGTGGTCCAGTGAACCCCCAGGCCATGAGGAGACATGCCATGGGCTTGCAGTGAGACCATGCCTGTTCATCCCCAAAATCCTTCTGTGTTGATCGGGGTCCAGCCCTTGGATGGTGGCTTTGCCCCTCATGTGGTTAGGGCAGGCTTGGTCCATAGCTGCAGGGAAGCCTGCATTTCCCCCAGCATGAGGACATCTACCATGGGTATGACAGCATCATGCCACCTGTGCTTGGTGGCCCTGCTCCTGTGCACGCCACAGGTAAGACAAAAATGCATTGGGAGCAGCAATATGGCCCATGTCCCCAGCAAGGCACTACTGGTTTGGCTGCAGCTCATGGAGGGTTGTGGTCTCCAAAAGGCTTGCCCATGGGATGGGAGGCTACTCTGGTCCCAGCAGTCATGGCCCAGGTCTGGGGAGAGGCTTCTGGAGAGGCATGTGAGCCTGCAAGAAGGGAGCCTGGGGCAAAACAGAGGTGGGGAGATGGCCGAGAAGGGGAAGGGAGCACCTGCAAAGCTGTGGGACAAAGGAAAGATGCTTTTGGGTATCAGCAGGAGGGCATGAAATGTTTATTACAGCCCAGGGAAACACTGAGTCACCGGGCTGAACACGCAGGAAGGAACAGCACTATCTTTAAAGGTTGTGGGACTTGTTAATAGGTCCCACTTTATGTTTTATTTTCAGTTCTCTGGCAGCTCTACAGCATGGGTGGCCTCATGCCAGGCCCTCCTGGGCCAAGTCATGCTTTTGAGACACAGGGACTCCATCTCTCCACAGGAGCTGAGCCGAAGCCCAGCAGCTACAGGGGTCTGAGTATATATTTTAATCATTTCTACCAGGTTGGGAAGAGCCTTGGCGTACCCCGGCTGGGCTCCTTGAGCCTTCCTTAGCAGGATATGAGTCTCCTACTGCAACTGGAGTTGAGGAGACCTGGGCAAGACCAGAGCAATTCTCAGCGTTGGGTGGTTTTCCCCCAAGTTTTTTCCAAGGCGTCCAGGGATGACACAGCCCCAGGCACAATGTCCTGCTCCAAAGGGGCAGAGGGTGGCTGGGGGTTGCCAGTGTGAAGAAGGGCTTGGGTAGCTCATGGTGGATGATGAGGGACCTCATGGAACCCTGCTACTCCACGCATCCGCTTACAGCTTGGGAAAAAAAAAGAGGGAATGGGGAAATAAGCTTCGGAGCAGGAGCTGTGCGTGACTGGCAAGGACCTGCAGAAGGGTCTGAGCGCCTGGGTGAGGAGGGGGTAGTAGAGCGTGGTGTGGAGAGGCTGTCCCCAGGTCAACACAGAGAGGCTGACCCCCCCCCCTTCTGCAGGTCCTTGCAGGATCTGGGGGGCTTCAAGGCCGCAAAGGGAGGAAGATGTTGGAAAAACACCCAAGGATTTTGAACCAATGTTTCCTTCCACTTCCCCCAGCCTGAGTCAGGCTCCTGCCCTGCCCTGAACCAAAGGTCTAAGCCGCTCTCATCCCGGAGGGAGGGCTTGGCTGCACCCTTCTTCTCCTTTCACCCTGTGCTTCCCAGCAATAAACAGGGCTTTTTGGTGGGAAAACTCATGTTGCATTCCGTAGGAACGGCATGGAATGTGACGCAACTTCAGGCTGCATTTGACATCTTGCAGCTTTCGAGCTGCGGAAGGCTGGTGGGAGCAGCTGCCACCACATTTTGCTCAGTGCTCTCCGGGAAGGTCTCAGACATCCGACCATCTCCAGAACGTTTATGTTGGCCCTGGGCTTTTCAGCCCAGTCACTTGTCAATGCCATTGCATGGAAAAGTGGGCTTTGCCTTTCCTACCGCCACTGACCCCCCTCTCCCTGGGTCCAGCAGCCCTCCTCCACCTTACGCCTCCTCCTCGGAGCGTTTCACTTCCCTTTCGGACCCTGTGGCTTTCCCACAGCCCCAATTCGATGAATGCAGAAGTTGCTGAAGTCTTTCTAGGTATTATCGTGGTCAGTAACCTTCAAGATAAGATCCCACGTGACATGTAAATCCCCTTGGCCAAAGAAAACATACAGGGCTTTCGCCTGAATTTGGCCAAAATTCTTTGGAAAAGGGCTAATCTGGGGAGGGGCTGGAGAGGATAAATTGCAGCACCTCCTTGCCTGAGCTCACAGTTGAGCTCCTCCGAAGAGGCAGAGCAGCACCCCGCGAGGAAGAGCCCTCAAGAAGCCACCATGCTCACTGCAAGGACAGTCCTGGCGCTGGCGCTGCTCCTCACCCTCTCTCTACACTGTGATGCAGGTAAGGCACCCCATGGGCCACCGCTGTGGGTCGGGGCTGGAGGTGTCCCCTTGGGGAGGTCAGACAAGGAACCCTGGTGTGGAGCTGAGGACGGTGCTGCTGCAGCAGGAGCAACCCTGCTGGGTTGGTGTGGGGCAGCATGTCCCAGG
Source organism: Tringa tobata (assembly GCA_033628505.1). Lineage (NCBI taxonomy): Eukaryota > Metazoa > Chordata > Aves > Charadriiformes > Scolopacidae > Tringa > Tringa tobata. Next base: position 291,497 of record JAHREE010000230.1, read on the forward strand.
GGGCATGGAAGGATGGAGGCTGGTCCCGGGGCCGGGGGGTTTCTGCAGGGCTGGGGGTGCTGGATGGTCACCTGGAGCATCCTCTTGCCCCAGGAAGGAAGG
>JAHREE010000230.1:301344-365478 GCA_033628505.1 Tringa tobata
TAGGAGGAGGGGGAAGGGTTTGACCCTGCAAGAGGGGAGATGGAGCTGAGATGTGGGGAAGAACTTGTTTGGTGTGAGGGTGGTGAGAGCCTGGCCCAGGTTGGCCAGAGAAGCTGTGGCTGCCCCATCCCTGGGGGGGTTCAAGGCCAGGTTGGAGGGGGCTTGGAGCCACCTGGTGTGGTGGGAGGTGTCCCTGCCCAGGGCAGGGGGTGGCACTGGGGGGGCTTTAAGGTCCCTTCCAACCCAACCCATCCCATGACTCTATGACAAAATGCAATTCTTCCATGGCACACAGCTGATCTGGAAATTTTTGACCTGCAAAAAGAGCAGTGTTGAACAAGCTGTGAAAGGCATTACACGATGCTATCGCCAACAAGAGGTGAGAAGGCCAGCAGCTCATCGAGGAATATTATTGCACCCTCTAGGAGAAAAGGTGACAATGGGAATGTGGGACCATCTGAAAAAAAAAATCATTATCAATATTTATCAATATTTTAATTAGTCTCTATCCCTTTGTTAACAAAATAAAATGCCACTCCACTGGGCATGCCAATGTTACTCCTGAGGACTGAGCACCCCAACAGCCTGGTTTGGGTGACAGGGGATGGAGCTGCGGTGACGTTCAGGGCTCGTCGAGACTCCGGGGACTGAACACGTGGTATCAGGACCGAAGTTGCAGGAGGGGGTCCATGACAAAAGGGCAGCCAGGGTCCACCCTAGAGGTTTCACCACAAGCGTGCACTGGAAGCGTCCCTTGTCCACTGCTTCTGCCAGGGCTTAGCAACGGTGGGAGAAGGGATTCCGTAGGAAGTTTTGGAGAACTGGCATCACGTGTTTTCTGTTATGTCAATAAAACCTTACAGCAGAAATATACACAGGTGTCAGCAGCTGCTGCATGATCAACTGCTCCATAAATACCTGTTATCAAGGCTGGGTATGGCTGACCTCAAAGTCTTAGTGATAATTGCTTGCTTCTCTCTAATAATTGCACATGAGGCAGCAACGCCCGAGCCAAGATCCTGCCCTGATGGCCAAGGGACCTGCACAATGACAGGGACAGGCTTCTGCTGGCGTCTGCTCACCCCTGGATGGGGGAAACCCATCCTGGAGCCAGCTCATCCCTGTGGGGCAGAGCTCAGCTCCTTCCACCCAGCCATCCGGCCCTGGGCTGATGCCTCCTGAGCCGTGGGACGTCACTTCTTCCACCAACAGTCCCTGGGCTGATGCCTCCTGAGCCGTGGGACATTGCTGTCGTAACCACCCCTCCGTCCTACCCCGTTGCGGCAGGGCCAGATGTCACCCCGTGTTGGAGGTGACAGGAGCTGCCACCCGCGCCGGCTCTGCCGCTCGCCTTCCCCAGAGACTGACAAAGCACACGGCTCCATCGGAGTTCTCGCACATGGACGTGTATTTTAATAAAAATAATTCTGTCAATATACAGCAGAACATCAATTTCTTTACCATATTTCCAGTATATTTTCATAGGCTTTTTCTCAGTTAAAATCCCCCCCTCCCCTTTTTGAAGTTTTCATGCGAAGCGTCAGATAACTTAAATTCACAAATACTAAGCTTAGACTGAACCAATGTGCACGATTTGTGTCATGTCCATTTAGCCGATGTTGTACCAAAGAGAAACCCTCCCGCCTTGTCCAAAGGTGCCGAGAAGTCTGGAGGGGCAGAGGGGACATCTGCTCTGTGGCAGCCCCACGGTGGCCGTTCCTCCAGGGCTGATGGGGAACCTGCAAAGACCTCGCACCCCAGGCTCTGGCTGAGCGTTTCATACCTGAGTTTTGAGCAACCAGCAGAGGAGAGTCAACTGGGTGGTGGGCAGGTCCTGGGGCTCGCACTGCCCAACATGTCGCGTGCAAGAGCTTCAAGTGCTGGCAGCCTCCTCCTCCTGCCCCCCTGGCTGGAGAGCCGTGAAGAGTACGCACAGGTAGGACCGAGGGAGACGATCCCCATCAAATGCCTGTGCAGAGTCCTTGGTCTGGAAGAGTCACCACACTTGTCTTTTGAAAATTTTCAATCTTTGTTATCCCCAAAGCTGCTACTGCTGCTTCTCCTTTCTCCAAGTTAGAGCTTGTGAGAAGCCCAGCCTGCAAACCCCCCTGTGGTCCCTCCTGGAGAAGGGATGGAGCTGAAGCCCTCCCGAGCACAGGGGTCAGAGCATGAGCCCAGGCCCCAGTGAAGCGACCAGAGAAAAGGTGTCTGCCTGGCCAGAGGAAGTTCAACAAGGAGCAGAGAGGTCTACGTGGCCTCCAGGAATGTTTCTGCAGCGATGCAAGTATAAATCCCACACGGGACTCAGCGCCCTGCAAGAGTTAAGCCTCCCTCTTGGAAATAAAAGAGCTGACAGGAGATGTGCTCCTCAAGCCTGGATGAACCCTTGGCTTGCCCTGTGCTGCTACAGCTCAAGGCTGTATCTGAGCTCTGGTGTGGGACACAGGGAGAGGGACAGACACGCCACGTTTGCTCATCCATCACCTGTCACCTCTTGTTGCAGGGATGAGTGGTGGAGAGCAGCTTGTGCTTCCTCTGGAAGAGGTCTCCAGGCTCTCAACCGCTCCCTTTTCCTCCCCAAATCTGCTGGAGCTCCCCCAACACTCACCCCACCAACACTTCCTCCAGCTCTCTGATCTAGACAGCAGATGGGACATGGCTCACAGCCAGCTTTTGGCTCTTAGTAAGAGCTGCTGGACTACAGTTCCCTCCATTGCTCATTCTTCTGGGGCTAAAGGGTCCCAGCAGCACACAGAACCTGTCCTCTGTCATGCCCCTCTCCAGCCCTTTTGCAGAAATAGCTAGGGACAGCGATGTACAGCTGCAGACGCACCACCAGCTTTCTACAAGAGACTTACTCCTCCCTGGATCCACCACTCAGGCTGCTCTAACACCGGCAGGGTTTGAAGGAAGTTGCTCCTTCTGCAACAGGGACTCCTGCGTGGAACAGGACCACCTTGCCAAGGAACGTGTTCCTTCTCTCATGCTGTGACCAGTTCCACAGGGTCTCACCGTGCCCAGGACTGAAACGTGATGGACCACAGTGCTTCTTCACGGAAAGAACTTCCTCATACCACGTTGCACACCATGCAGCTTCATGGCACTTACCCACTGCTATAAGGCTGGCTACCATGGTTCACCTTCTCAATCAACCCCATGATGGCTGAAGGAACTCTGAAACTTGCACCTAAGCGACACATGAGCAGTAAGAAAGACCGGTACCAAAACACAGCAGTATCACAGCAATCCACCAAGAAGGAGACAGTTCATCATCCTGATGCCTAAGGAGGTTACAGCAGCTCTGCCTCTACCAGTTGCTCAAGGGAGCCTCAAGAACAAAGCTATTTAAAGAATGGTAAAGATGCCTTAATAAGACCATGTGAAAAATAAGGACACAGCTTGAGGACAGGTTGAGATGTCACTGTAAGCAACCAGAAGGAAGCAGATGGGAAAGTCCTGGGTGTACACAACCAGGAGGAACGATAGTCCCAAAGGGGGCCATTCTCCACACCAGTCACAGCTGCATCTCCGGGTGCCCGAGTCCCACCAGGCAGCACAGCGAGCACCACCAGGATGCTGGAAATAGAAACAGACTCCAGCACCGATAACCACACACCTTCCATGTGTCCCAAAGCAACAAGATGCTGGAGGGGAGGGAGAGCAGCCACTGGACAACCTCCCCCCAACAGCTGGATGCCGCATTCCCGGTGCTTCACTCTGGAGGTCCCTCTCCCTTCCACTGGCCACAAGCAAAGCCTCAATTTCTAACCAGACTCCAAAAGAATGGCAGAAGTGCTATAGCCAGCCCAGCTGTGGGCTGATGGGATCCTGTACAGTGACAAAAAGGGATCATCCCGTGCAGATCTTGCCCCGTTGGGCCAGTGCAGCAGAAGCAAGCCCAGGAGGAGCAGTTGGAGTTGCCATGTCCATGCTCCACAAATGCCTTGCTGGCACGGACCATGGAGCTGACCCCGGTCTCAAAGCAGCTCCCACAGCATCAAACACTGCAGATACCACTTCTGGTGGTCACACAGATGGGAGAACACTGGGGACTGGGGGAAGCAAAGAAACAAGAAGAGAGACCTGGTAGCTCGAAGTTTTTTCCAAGGCTCTGAGCACGCACCTAAGGATGCATGGGAAATAGCCTGCTGCCCTCCATGCTCACAGAAGACCTTGACTTGGAGGTCACTGAACCCTGTGTGTCTTCAATCAGCTTTTGTTAAACACCTTCTAGGACAGGATTGTGAAGCAGCAACAGGTATCACCTGGAACAAGAGGAACCAAGAGGAAAAAGACTTTGCTCCCTGATACAGGAGAGATGTTCAGAAACTGCACTGTATCCAGCAGAGGCCACTAAGATGGTCAGAGGCTGGAGTACAAAGTGTATGAGGTGGATACAGCTCCCAGAAACACTTATCCCAGCTATTCCAATGCCTCCAACTCCCAAGTCAATCCCTCATCTCACACTGAAGTTCTCCCATGTGAGAGAGAGCAGTCTATGTGACTGCTCTCACTCACTGCTTGTGGGGACAAGACGAACCCTTGTCCGTGGGGAGAAAAGCCTGGTGATGGAATTCAGCTCCACGAAGCTCTCTCTGCAGGACTGAATGACACTTTAACCAAGTCTCTAGGTCTGGAGTTCCCAAAATGCTGTTTCCAAAGGGCACTGGGCTGAAAAACAAAGCCCACAATGTCCAGTTCACCACCCTTGAAAGCAGGTTTCCACCAAGTCCCTGTGAAATGTTACCCTTCTGAGAAGCCCTTGCTGCTCTGTCAAGTTTGAGGAAGGCAGGTGGTGTCCAGAGTACATAGCTGGAGGGTACCTCTTGTCACCTCTTTGGTGGTGACACTGGGCTGAGCAGCTGAGAGCTCAGACCGTGTGGTTGTGTAGACACAGCAGAGCTGGAAAGAGGTTTAGTTGTTACAGCTGCAGCATTCCAGAGGTCCTGGGCAGGAGGCCACAGCTAGAAAGCCTCTCCTGGGGCTGCACAGTGAGAAACGTTGCCTGGGAGCAGTGTCCAGCTGTGGTCTGGAAAACCTTCTCGGATCTGCAGTCAGCCCAGCAGAGAGCAGCCCACGTCAGCCTCGTGTAGCGGAAGCCCTATATCCCACACCATCAGCATCACAATGCAGGGCCACAGCTGAGACCTTGTCACCATCACCAAGAAGCAAGAAGCCAGCAACTTCTACACAATCATTTCCGCAGCGTTACTGGAGGACTTCTGGGAGAAGTGGCACCGTGAGGAACTGCCCAGTTCTGCAGGCTCTCAATCTGGGCTGTTCTTAGCTCATCTGTTTCTGAGCACAGCATGAGACAAATCACTCTTATAAAAGTAATTTTTAAACTGCACGATGCCTCTGGTTAGATGTACCACCACGCTCAAAGTTCAAGACTCAATTAAATTTAGTTCGGTTCATTTTTTAAAATGACTGCAACAATTCAAATCAAGTCTCACCTGACATGAACCATCTAAGGAGGAACACTCAAAGACCAAGAGGCTTTGACCAATAACCTGGGAAAATCAGGTCAGAAATCTCATCTAGGAACCAGGGCAGGCTGAAGTCCACACCTCCGCCGTACACTGCAAACACATTTTTCTTCCCCACACTGAGTCATGACCACGTTAGTCAGAACCTGAGCACAACCTGCAGAAACCACTAGTGAAACAGGTATGGGACAGATGTGTCACAGCAGAAAAGCCTCTGTACTCCCCCAAAACCAGAAGCAGAACACCAGGTACAAGAGCTGGCAAGTGCAAGAAGTGGGTAGCACCACTGCTGTCTGGTCTACAGGGATCTGCCGCCACGATGTGATGCGTGTTGTCGGGGCAGGAGGAGTGACTCAGCCCTGCCACGTGCAATTAATCATCATTAAGAGTGTGGACTCAGCGCTAACCTTGACACAACAGCAAGATGGTTTCTACTGGAGGGACGGTCTCCATGAGAAGCTAGAGAGACCATCCCACCATGCATTTCTTGGCACCAGAATAACCAGGTATCTAGGAGCATCTCTTGGGGGTTTTGTAGCAAAAGGGTAACCAAAACAAAAAAGAAATGCTCCAGGAGAGTCAGCACAGCTTTGCCAAGAGACCAAGTGGGGCGTTAATACGACACCTGAAAAAGAGACTTGACTTAAAGGAATCACAAAGAGAAGGAACAAAGAAAACTCAGGAAGAGATAAAGATGGTGTTTCTACAAAGATGAATGACAGGTCTAACTATAGCCAGACCGCAGCAATGGTGACCAACAGCAGAGGAGATCACCAAATGTGAAAGGCAAAGCCAGGTACCGGAGTATTTCCAAGCCAAGTCCCCACCACCAGCCCAGCAGTGTGCCAGAAGCCCAGGTGTAAGAAACGGAGAGCCTGCAGGAGAATCTCCCACCAGGACAAGTCCATGTGCTGCCGCAGGTCCAGCAGCAGCACTGGGTACGACGGGTCAGGCCTGGCTTAGCAGGTCCAGCCATCAGAGGCTTCAAAAAGGAAATTTAGCTAAAGTCTTAAAGGTTAAAGTTCTAACACTTTCAACACTTTTTTTTAACACCGAGTTAAAGTGTCTCTGCAATCACAGCGAGGTAAGGACTGTGGCCTGGGGTAATCCCCACCCCTAGGACCATGAGTAGAGCTGCAAATCAACTCTGGGGCACAGGAGCTGTTCCCCAGAACTGAAACACAAGCCCCAGATTTGCAAGTTAAATTCTTCTGCTTAGTGCAGACCTCTGCTTCTGTCTGCCGAGGAGAAAGGTCTCAGTACACAGAGCTCCCCCTGCTTTTTCCAACTATACGAGTTGATCTAATGAAAACATCTCCTCCATCTCTAAACCTCGTGGTGCCTGTTTTAGGCCCCCACAGCTCTGGCACCTTCACCAAAAGGCAGGGACAGGCGTTCCCAGCCACCTCCAGCACCAACTGCACGTTCACTGCCACAGTCACCTTCCACAGCACAGGGGACACCTGCCCCCCCCGGGCTCTGCTTTGATTTCAGACCTCACCTTTCAGCTGCAAACCGAGCCTGAAAATGCAGAAAATCCTACAAGCTCTGGGCTTGAGGTCAAGCTCTGGGCACAGAGGTCACACATGACCCTCCTTTCTTCAGCGGCACACAAGCTCTCCCGCTGCTTGAAGCCCTGGCACAGGCTAACCTCCAACTTAAGGGCAAACTTCAACACAATCTCTTCAACTTTCATTGAGACTTCCAAAAAAAAAACCAACCAACAACCACTATTCACGAACACCAGTAAAATCCATGTTGGGTCTGAGCTCTCCTGGGGTCTGCTCAGAGCTACTGACCTACAATTCATTTGGTGCAGAATCGTTGTACCTCCCCTGCAGCCAGGCTGAACCTGAAGGCTCCCCAGGGTACAGCAGAGGATGCAAAGCACACAGTGCTGCTGCACAGCCTCGCCGGTTAAAAACATATGGTCAGAGACACTCATCAGCAGATGGTTCAAATGCCAAAAGCTTAGTAGCACTCGAGTCCCTGGGCCTGATACATACCGCAGGAGGACACGTTAATCCCTCTTACGCAGAGGTTACGCACCCACAGACCTTCCCTGGTTCAGGCCTTTGGGCCTGAAACTAAAATAATTTTCTTAGTCATCCTTAAAAACACGTCGCTGCTCCCTTCTGACTGGCTCAGACATTACAAAGGTAGCGCTGACCCGAACCCACAACCTCACCTCAGCACGATGTGCACCCTGCCAGGGTGAGCACACCTCACACTGGTGTTCTCCAGACACTTCCAGGCTTCACAAGTGCTCACTGAGATCAGTGTTACGTGGAGGGGTCAGTAAAATACTGCTATTAATGAGTCTTAGTGACAGAGCCCTCCTCTATGGAGAAAAAAAAAAGGGGGATTTGTGATTTAACACAAAACCTGACAGCCCAACTGGCAGCACCCACAGATGTTCCTCGCGGGCTGACACGACCTGCTCCTACCGAGTCGGAGGTAGATGACTCCATATCCCTCAGTCCTGTCCCTCTAGCTGCTGTGAGAGCTGGATTTACCTATTTCTCAGGGCTGTGAGATGCTTTTACACTGCAGCCACTAACACAGGCAATGTCAAATCTTCCCACTCACAAAGACAAGCGTTTGAGAGCCCTGTGCTCTTCGAGAGACAAGCACCAGGAAGGACCAAGCTCCTCCAATTCCCATCGTTAGTGCATGACTGGACCTACCTCACCAGGTTCCCTGCAGGGCTGGGACCGAGCCTGTGGGCAATAAATACATCAATGACTTTGTGGAGGTGGAAGAGACCTTTTTAATAAACAGGATTCAAATAAAATTAAAAAAAAATCCCTCTGAACTGCCACTGCAAGAAGAGTTCAGATAACTAGCACAGAAGATGATGCTGTATGTGCATGATGGAGGGAGAAGGGAAGGAAAGAACAAGCTGTTACCAACTTGATGAGCTTCCTCAGTAAATCAGCAGAAACCAGCTCAGCAGAACTCTCCAGATAAAACACTGGTGGATCCATTGAAAAACAACTCAAATCAAAATAAAGAGAAATCCCTACATCGGAAGGCGCTACATGAGAATAACCAGCGAAATACTGAGCGCCGCTGGAGCTGCAGCAATGGCAGGGAGACAGGTAGGATCTGCCAGTGGTTCCTGGGGTCAGGAACGGCCACGCAGGGAGGGACCGGCTCCCTCCTGTCCCGAGCAGTGTGTGTGTGTGTGTGTGTGTGTGCTAGAGGGGTGTTGGTGGCAGGGGGGTGGGCTATCGAACGAGGTGGTGGTGTAGTGGCAGCAACGGAGGGTGAAGGGCAGCACTCAACGATGTCAACTCCATCTTGCTCTGGTGGCTAGTGCAAATAGTCGTCTACTCTGGCAAAGGAGCAGGAGCCCAAGCCCACGCGAGCCATGAGCCGCAAACACTCCGAGGCCTGGCCCAGGGCAAGCATCAGCGGGGGCTGCTTTGGCAGGTTCTGAGATTCTGTGGGGGCAAAAAAAGAAATCTGTTTAGAAGAGGCATTCTGGCCGTGTGCCGGCTCACCGACACTTGGGTCCCTCTCAGTCCCACCTGGTCACCAAGCCCAGCAGCCCTGGCAGAAGACACTGGCTCTGGAAGGAAGCTACTCCTTGCTCCTCCACACATCCCACCACCCGTGACACATCCCACATGGGGCCACAGCTCAACGGGACCTTTGAGAAAGTGCTGCTGTGGTGGCCAGAGCAAGAAAAAGTCAGCAGAGCTCCTGCTCCCTCGGTGTCTGTCAGAAAACCCTCAAAGCATGAGAGATCAAAGCGTGGAAGAATAAGGAAAGGCAGGAGAAACTGGCGCCAAGTGAGAGGCAAACTCCCCATCTCCCTGACTTGTGCAAGTCCACACAGTAGCCCAAGCCTCAGGCAAACTCACTCACTGGTCACTGCTTCTTTTCAACTTCATGTTTGCTGTGTATGCAAGAAGGGATTCTCAGCTGAGCTCGACAAGGTGTCGTGACCTGTGTCATGAGGCACATCCGGACACCACCTTTTTTGTCTCCCTTGTGATACCCCTCATCAACTTTTCCATGTTCCTCAAGCACTGGACAAACAACGACTAGAACTGAGCCACCCTGCTGGACACCCACCCATGCTGACTGTCAGGAGAGGGGATTCTCCTTCCCAAACCATGTCATTTCTGTTCCTTCACTCAGACAGAACAGGAGCCCTCACGGCTTTGTCCATCAAGCTGTTCCTTCCACCAGAAGATAATCTCTTCTGGCACGCTCCATGTGAGATGCACATTCCCACTAGGAAATCTGGCTGGGCACAGGAGCCAAGCCTGGGTTCCTGAGACACAGAAGCCATCCAGAGGACAGTTTGACCGGCTGTGGATGGACTGAGCTAACCCAGACTGGGGAGTGTCCTGTGAAGAATGGCACAGCACACGCAGGGTCTGGTGACAGGACCAAGGGCCCTGCCTAGAATCAAACAAATCCTTTCTTGCAGACTGCTGGCAGGCCATAACCTCATTATCACTGTACTCATTTCTCCACCATGGGATTTTCTGTAGCTAAAGATGCCAAGAGGGTCAGCAACGACGTGGCAAGTCATTGATTGCAAGCGAAGACTTCCATCAGGGAAAGCTACTGCATTTACTATACCAGGATGGAGGTAAGAAAGTGAACGACCACAAGCTGTTGGGCCAAGGAACATTCTTGTCTAAGGAAAATGGAAGAACGGGCATAAACATTCAGCTCTGAGGACACAGCAGAGGGTGAGAGGCTGCTCACACCTGGATCCAACCATCCATCCTGCCGACACAAGGAGCAAAGCTCACCAGAAAAAGGGGATCTGTCTTGCCAGCTGAAGAAAACCAGACCTCTGCACAGAGCTGGACCATTACCAGTCCCGATCCCAACACTGGACTGTGGGCAGCCAGGCTCTCTGAACTCCAGTGGGCACAGCACACGATGGGAACATGCAGAGGGAACGCTTGAAGGGAAGACAGACCCATTTAACTCTGCACAGCCAAGAGGAGATCAAAGGATTTATGTCCCCCCTCTGCTTTAGAGCCAACGTTACGGAAACCTGCTGCACTTAGGAGCTGCTGTGACAGAGCAACTGCGTCCCCTGCCAGAAAGCAGGGTGATGCCAGGACAAAACTCCGCCAATCAAAACAGCGTGGGAAAAGACCCCTGCTGATGCCAGCGAAGTGATTCAGGTGGCTTTGGAGCAAGAAGAGGGGCAGGAAATGCATCGAAGAGATCTCAGCTCCCTCAGTAAGCAGGGAAGGAAAATCCTGAGGAGCATCCTTGGAAGAAGACCCAAGGACAGGTGCCAAGGGAAGATTAGTTCAGGTGGATCTGTTCTCTGCAGGCTTCCCTCCCGCCTGCCTTCCTGCATCACTGCCCTGTCAGTCCCCGGCAACAGAAAGAAAGACAAAAGCTAAACAACAGCATTTCTGAACTTTTCCTGGCACTCACAGGCTTGCCCACCACAGGACAGCCCTCGAGAGGAGGATGCCCAGTGTTAGCACTCACACAGGAACTGGGCCTTACCCAATATAGCACTATTAAGAGCAGCACACACAGGTTCCCTCTGGATTGGGTCCAGCTGTTGGCCGACGGGGCAGTTCCAAGGGTCTGAGTAAGCTAACAAGCTAAACGCGTCCTGTACGAGAGAAAAGAAAGGCACGGTCAGGTCACACATGGCTGCAAACACCCAGGAAAACCTCCAAGTCCATCAGTCGGGGCACCTCCTGCCATCGCCAAGGTGACAGGTGCCTACCTCCTGAAAAGAAATGGCCCTTTTCTTCTTGGCAGCAAGGGACCACACTGGGCCATCAAGAGAGTGGATTAAAGAGGGTGCCCCCTCCACCTGGCAGGGGAACCAACATGAGAAGGCAGGTAGAGTGTCACCTGGAGAGAAGAAGAGCGAAGGCAGGCAGGAGCTGTATTTCTTCTCTCTTCCGCCGAGAACTGGCTCTAGGTGCTCCACGTTCACCGAGTTCTGACCTCTGGTCCCCATACAGGCCCCCTCTTCCTCACCAGATGCAGAAGTGGGGGCCAGCCAGAGCTCTGCAAGAGAACCCCCAGCCCCAGCTCTGGCCCAGAGAACTGCTGCGAGGCAGCACAAGGCTTACCTGAAGCATCTTTTTGTGCACTGTGTTCTTCCCGTACTCTCTGCAAAGCTGCTCGCTCAGCATCTGCAGCTCCCGGCCAAACTGGATCATTCGCTCGGTGGCAGCGTGGTTCCCTCCACAGAGCTGCCTCTGGGGGCAGCTGTCTTCTAGAGGAAAGGCAGAGGAGAAGTAATGATCATCTCCTATTCCTCACCACTGCCCGCTCTGTGTCATGCTGCCCAGAAACTCCTTCTCCTTCTGGAGGAGGGAGCTGCTCCCGGCTCTGAGTTTATCCCAGTGGAAGCTTTTTGCTGATCCCTGCACTACAACAGCCAGAAGTGGGGTTTTTTTTCATAGCATCTGTTACGTACAGGGAAAACTTGAGCTCAGTTGGTTTAATGGCTGAGGACTGCCTACAAGTCAAGTATTCTGATAGAATCACAGGAGCTCGCACCTCCCGCCGTGTTACCCTTTCATGCGTGTGACACAACACGGAAAGCCCTGGCCTAACAAACCTTGAGCCCAGAAAACTTTCAGAAGTGCCAACAACCACCAACTTCCCAGTATTCCGTGGCCACAACACCCATTAGAACCGGAGGAATCCCCAGTTTCAGAGGTAGTGTGGCTGATTAACCCCCTCCCTCCTGGCTAAAGCATCCACAAACGAGACAGTTGTAGCCGACCGTGCTGTGCTGAGGACACTTGGTGGCCGGGCAGCAGCCAGCCTTTCCAGCCCCGTTCGGTCCCCCAGCTGCAAGAACCTCCAGGACGGCTCTGAGCTGGAATTCATGACCATTCATGAACAAACCTTTGACTCCTACTGCTTCCTCTGCCCCACAACATCCCCAGCACCTCTGCGAGACTATGAAAAGCTAGATCTGGTTTTAGTTTCAGGACAGATTCATTTTCCCTGTGAAACGGGCATCCTGAGAACTTCATTCAGTGGGGTGGGGAAAGAAACCCAAAGTACATGTTTTTTCCCTGCTATCCAATCCCAATTTTAACTCTCATAGTGTCACAGTGTCATAGTGTTGTCCAGGCCGGAAGGGACCTCCAAAGGTCATCTAGTCCCACCTCCCCGCAGTCAGCAGGGACACCCCCAACTAGACCAGGTTGCCCAGGGCCTCACCGAGCCTCACCTTGAATATCTCCAGGGAAGGGGCCTCAACCACCTCCCTGGGCAACCTGTTCCAGTGCTCCACCACCCTCACGGTGAAGAACTTTCTCCTAATCTCCAGTCTAAATCTGTTCCCCTTCAGCTTAAAGCCATTGCCCCTCGTCCTGTCACTGCAGGCCTTTGTAAACAGGTTTTCCCCAGCCTTCCTGTAGGCTCCCTTCAGGTACTGGAAGGCCGCTATTAGGTCTCCCCGGAGCCTCCTCTTCTCCAGGCTGAACAACCCCAGCTCCCTCAGCCTCTCGTACTGGGTCTTCCTATTTCTCTTTACCCCTCCTGCCTCTGAGGCCCTACCCATGCTGGATTCATCTGTCTGCAGGATCTCTTCATGTTTGTAGGTGCCGTTCATTATCCTGGTGGATGAATTTTCCAGGACTCCGTTGGGGTAATGCTCAGCCTCCATTTCCATCTCGCTGTCACTGAGGCGAAAGGGGGAAAGAAAGGTCAGATGTTCTAAATTAGAAAGAGAAGAAATGAAGAGCTCAGATGCCAAATGATGCCCAGCAATGGCCAGTAAACCAGGAAAGGTGCCAGATGGGCTACAGGGAGCCAGATGGTCTAATTCGGTGTAGCAAAAATTGTTACAGGCTTCTGACAGCAACTTATGGAACAGGTTTTTGTTCTGAAAGTGCCTATCACAGTTACAGGTGCAGAGGGCTTATCGTTTTCCCTTCAGGAAGCAGTCATCTCTGCAACCACGAACAGCAGTGAGACAGCAGACACCATACTAACCAGGAGGGAAATCTTGGCTGCGATAAGCCATCAACACCTGCAAAAAGTGCAATACAGAACACAAGGGCTCCAGGCTTAAATGTTCACGACAGCAGTCTGAATAAGATTGCTGATTAACTGCTGATTAACTGATATGATGAGAAAATCTTGCTGGGACTGGGGCTCTACATTTAAAAAAAAAGGAACCATAAATCCATCAGTACCACAGGATTCTGGTAAATTGAGTCTGAACAAGTGTTTCTCACTCAGTTACACGCTGTAAGGTCTCAAGAGGTCAGGACAGAGACTACAAACTGTCCTGCAAACTGTGCTTGGCACAGGCATCAGAGGATGAGTGCCAACTGCAATTAGCTAGAGATTCTACTAATCAGAAGGATATCCTCCACTCGAGCAGGGCCTCGGACAGCCCTGCAACACCAACCAGGAAAGTGAGCCTGAAGGAAGTTCTCACCATGGCTCAATACACTCCACACTCCAGTAAATGGACTTCTCCTGGGAGAATGGAGGCTTTCTAAGGTCTGACTTGCTGTCACAAGTACGAAACTGCTGATTCAGAGGCTCAGCTGTAAGGAACTGGGCAACAGGTAGAGGTAGCCCAAGAAAAATACTCAGGAGGACAATGCACCAACACAGTAAGCACTGGAGCTGCTCCCTCACCCACTGGAGGGCAGGGAGGCTGCTCAGCAGCAGTAATTCTCCATGGGAGAACTTCTGTGCAAACTGTCACGTTGGACTCTGATGGCATCAGTTTAACAGGACAGATCGGTGCTTGAAACAAGAGCATCACAATATTCCTTACGAGATGAGCCTCCAAGCCTGAGCCAGAGCAGGGGAACTGGAACAGGCTTGTGTCTGCTGGGAACAGTAACGACCTTGTAGATTACAAAGATTGACTCGAAGATTTACGCTCTCCCACTATCTCACCCTCCTCAGGCATCTACAAAGGAAAAAAAAATACCTGGTTTCTTGGTTACTCGTACTACTGTGCTGCTGAGATTTGGTAGAATCTGTAGAATTGGACTCAGAGTAGTTCACAGATGAGGGGGAGGAGGAGGAGGAAGATGAAGATGATGAAGTCAGTGTCGGGTATTTACTGTGACTCTGTTTGCTTTTTGTGGACATGACTCCATTGCTACAGGTTGGACTATCTGCTCCTGAAAGTCAAGAAGAAAGGGAAAACTGAGACCAGACTGACAGTATCGCTCTATTGTGAAGTCAACAATTTAGCAAGAGAACAGACCCCAAAAGAAGAGAGCAAAACAAGACTGCAGATCTTAAATTATTACTCATCATTCTTAAATTCCATGGGCTTTAGAGAAAACACAAATGAATATGGAAAGAACCCCACTGCTTACCAGCAACATCTGAGCTTAAGGAAATTCCAAAAATAGGTTGTAAATAAGAGATTGGGAGAAGCAGCTCACACAAGCACAGAAATTATTGTTGAGATATGAAGCAGGGATGGTTTGTAAAGAAGTTTACAAACTCTCTTCTCACAAACCCAAATATTTCTCAGAAACCCTCTATTCACGAAAACCATGAGAGCATAGGTTTTCCAGACCTCATCTTACAGCTTGGTCAGTGAAATACTCAGTCACTAGTGCCTACACTAGAAGGCCACCTTCAAAAGCTTCTTTATTCTGAAAAAGATCTGCTCTGCAGACAAATGTCCGTGGAAAATAACTAATGCAAAACCAATTTTGTAACAGTGTAGACACCCGTGACAACAGTATGTCCTCTCAGCTGGGTGTCAGAAAGGAAAGATTCATAGAATGATGCGCAGAAGGTAGCAGGCAATGAACAACAGCTGATCTTTAACGTTTGCTCTTCTCACCAGGAGACACAGAGAGCGCACTTACCGGTACTATGAACGTGTGAGTTGCTTGATCCATGCCTAGGACTTAAGCTGGGGGACCCGGGGTAACTGTCCTGGGATCTGGGGCTGCGGGCACTGAAACACCTTACTTCGCTGTCTGTCCCATTCACCATCTCCACAAACTGCCGACACCTGGTTTCATAGGAGGGAAGAAGGAGAAAGGGGTGCGTGACAGCCAGGATGCTCTGCACTGACGTTCCCTTGGCTCCTGAGTGGAGAAGTCCTAGAAACTGCACAGGAGTTACATTTCCTGCCTTCGAAAAAGACATTTCAGACTCCTGGTACCTCTGTGTTGTGAGTGCTCTGATTTTAGTGTTCTGCTAATGAACGTTGAGACACTGCCCAAAACCAAGTTTATTTCTATTGTGTTAAGAAGAAACCGTCCCTTCACAACATGCTTTCATCTCCACTATTTCTGCAGGAACTCCACAACTCAAATATGGGGTCTTTTTTAGGGACTGAAAAATCTGCCAAATATCATAGATCCCCCACTACTCCAACAACCTAGACATGCTGGTGGCCAGTGGCAAATAGACAAGGAAGGGTAAAAAATGCAATATCCACAGTGACAGGACAGTGAGGACGGCTGCCCATTTGGCTTTACTGGGAACCGTCCTCAAACATCTCAGGAGGCTGGGGAGAGCCACTTGGTATGGCTGGGGGAACTGGGACACATGGGCACTTTTTCCCCAGATAGCCTTTTCCACACATCTGCCTTTCTGGGAACCTTCAGTGACTGCCACCTGCCCAGTGTGGTAAGATCTCCACAAGACAACTAAAGGTTATCTGTGAAGGAACTTCTGTGAGTCAGTAGAGCTAAAATTTCACTCACCTCTGCTTGACCACATGAGGCAAAGCCATACTGGGTCTGATCTATGCCTACATTGCTACAAGTACTGTGCAAAGGACTATGTCCTGTCCCCACCAGCTCCCAAAGGGCTACCAGACAGTCTGAATTCAGACCAAGGTGTGCAGCCAGCCTGGATAACCTCTTTCTTCCCTCCTTCATCCACACGTTTCAACATTAGGGAGTATAGAGCTATTCATACTTACTTTAACATGAAGAGCAGGTTGGGGTTATGTTCTAGGAGGCCAGGATAGAGCTGCTGGGTGGCTTCTATAGCCTCTCCCACTCTGCCCGCTAATACTAGCTTCTGTATTCCTGAAAGCAAAAGGACAACTATTGACACACAGGACCAGCCAAGAAGAATGGCCAGGAGAGTTGTCTCACACGTCACACAGCTCCCACTGCCACCTTGCACAAGGGCTAGGAAGAACTGGGGACCATATCTGGAGAAGGCTCCAGGGAGACCTTAGAGCCCCTTCCAGTATCTGAAGGGGGCCACAAGAAAGCTGGGGAGAGACTTTTACAGGAGCATGTAGTGACAGGACGAGGGGTAATGGCTTCAAACTGAAAGAGGGGAGATGGAGCTGAGATGTGAGGAAGAACTTGTTTGGTGTGAGGGTGGTGAGAGCCTGGCCCAGGTTGGCCAGAGAAGCTGTGGCTGCCCCATCCCTGGAGGGGTTCAAGGCCAGGTTGGAGGGGGCTTGGAGCAACCTGGTGTGGTGGGAGGTGTCCCTGCCCAGGGCAGGGGGTGGGACTGGATGGGCTTTAAGATCCCTTCCAACCCAAACCATTCTGTGATTCCGTGATTCTGTTTACTATGGATTGGGATGAAGAAACGTCTGTGAAAATGAGGGAGAATATGTTAGTAGCTCAGAAACACCAAGAATAGAAGGATCTGAAAGATGAAATGGGTGCAGTGGGGTGGAGTGCTCTGGGACTTTAGTCCTTTCATCACAGAGCTATGCGGCAGCGGAAAAGGAAGCAGGACACGACAAGTGGACGGGAGGCAGGAGGCTGCTGGGTAAATGACCATTTCAGAGGGGAAGCCTCTGGGTCACCCCCATGTTACATATTTGGGTTAGTTCACGCTCAGAAGTGTGTGTATGACTGAGCATCAGCTAAGTATTCTCAGAGGGTCTGCAGGCTTCAACCACAGCGCAGCAGCGTTACCCCTACCTCTAAGTAGAAGTAATTACACCAACAAAACTGGATTCTTGCAAGACCCACCTCAGTGTATTCTCAGAGAAGCAACGTGAGCTTGCCCTGCAATGAGGATGTGGCACCTGTAAGCTGGCTCCAAGAATCTGCTACTGACCAAGCCAGAAAGAGCCCAACAAGCTGTACACTCTGAGGAGGTGCAAAGATACAAGGCAGAAGCCACCTATCATCCTGGGTGTTCACGTCCCACGTGTGCTCCTTCAGCGGGTCAGAAAACACAAGTGCAGTACTTAACTTGGGATCCCACCCCTGAACACTCTGAGAAGCTACTGATCTACAGAGGGTCACATCTTATTTGTTTTCTAAGTGTACTTAAAACTAAAAACTAAGTGGACTTAAAACTACAAATGGATTGTATTTCCCTCTCTGTTTTTCCAGGATTCCTTACAAAAAAACAGAGGGAAGGTGCTGAATTGCCTGGGAGGTGCTTTGTAGCAGAGACTCTCATAACAACAGGTTGTGACTTTCACAAGCCATGAGCAGCTGGAAGCCCAGCCCAGAAACCCTCATTAGCAACTCCAGTAACAATCTGCAATGACTTGCCTTGGCTCCCACTTCTCGGGGTCTAACAGCTTGTTAACCCTAGCTGACAGCTCAGCCCAAAGAGGGGGCTCTCACACCAATGTGTGTCGCACACTCTCCTTCATTTCACACTGGTTTTTCGACTTATTTCCCCATCCATTTTCATGTCTCGCTGCTTCTGACAGCTCTCCTCTTTGCCTTGTTTGGCAACTCTCACAGATGTCGCCGCCTTTTATATTTTCCTCTCTTTTTGTTTTCCCATCTGTGTTTTCCTCACACCTTCTATTTAAGCCCCAACTTCAGAGCTCTGCGTTCCTTCCTTCCTTCCCATCTGCCTTGTCACCTGTCCCCGGACAATCGGGACTCGCTCTCTCGCGTGTCTCCTGTGAGGCTTTACCAGCTAAACCCACACCAGCAAGAACCCTGGCTGGGGTCAGGGCTGCATAATGCATGACCTGGAAAGCACAAAGCCCATCAGGCAGCAGCTAGAAGTTATTCTGGGGATTAAGCAGAGTCCCCAAATGAACCCGAATGCTGGCTAAGCGTGTGTGATGTATGGAGAGCGTGCTACAACACGGCACGATGCTCCCCACGCGTAACGGTCACGAGAGAAACGGTTCACAAAGGGAAGGGAAATGTACGGAGAGGAATGTAGCCTGTGTTCAACAGCCAGGAGAATACGGAAAATGCACCAATGTTCTGTGACTCTGCAGTCTCAGCCTGTGAATAGAAAAGCTAAAAAACCAGGACAGCAGGAGAAAGCTGCAAGCCGTATTCTGCAGGAACCAAAAGCACGCACAGCCTTACCGACTGAGAGATGGACAGTTGGAAGCAGCAGCAACCAAAACAGACACAAATTCTTCACCTAGTGTGAGCTAAACACATTGGCTGTGAATCTGCAAATCCCTTAGTATGCAAAAAATTTACCTGAAGACAAAACGTGCAAAGATATTGGAAGACTCATTAAGTTCTGGGAGCTGTAGTCAAAATAGATCCATGTGTCTGGGACCCTACGACCATGGAAATGAAAATGCCCCTGATGCAACAGACTACATAGGAGAACCCAAATCCAAAGGGATGCTGGTACATAGTGACCTCCATTCAGGTAAAGTCCAAGGTAATCATACTATTCTCCACCAATTTGGTGCTACCTCCAAGAAAGCACCTTCTGCCCTAGGTATTGTGTGTAGCCTGATGTGTGAAACCGCTGGTCTCCAAGCTGAGAGTCACCTCATCTCTTCCAGGATTCACCTATTCATTTTCAACAAGACTGAGGAAAATTAACCAAGCTGATCAGAAAACTCACTCTCTTCAACCCATGCAGGTCATTTCACGGAGAGGCAACGGAAGGAATAGGGCACTTCTTCAGGCAAAGGGGACAGCGGTGATGGGAAAAGTGCTCCAAGCAGCAGTCCCCGAGCTCTACTGAGCCACAGGCAGCAACACTAAGTCAGTGGTGTGCTGTGGACAGCTTTCTACTGTCGGGGAATAACTCTTCTACTTCCACAGCACCTCATTCCTCTGCGGGGTCCCGAAGAAGACACATGGCCAGCAGGAGACACCCATAGAGAACAAGCACCCAGGGGACTTACTTTGTCTGTTCTTTATTGAGGTCTGTTCTTCCTGGATTGTGGTGTCTGTGACTCTGGCAAAGGCAGTTGCTGTTGAACAGTACCCATGATGAACCAAATAGGATGAAACCATACTAGAAAACAAGAAAACACAAACAGTTGAAGAGGCATTGGTAAAACAGGGTAATCATGCAGGAGAAAAAAACATCAACGCAGCAGAAATTGCGATTTTAGTGACCAAAGTCAGCTTACTTAGGCCAGAACTAGGATCCTATTTCTGGGTCCAGACAGTGTAAATTTACTAGATAGGTATCTGGTCCTCAGCAAACAGAAAAAAAAGAAAAAAAGAATAAGTGTCCCAATGCATACACAGTATTTATTTAATTACTGCTGCCCAAGGGTCGCTGGTAAGAGCTCAGTACTGAGACGTAAAATCTGAAGCTCAGAGAGGCTCATGGCTTTCAAGCAGATCTCAAAAAGAAGATTCTGGTCCTGAATTTCTTCCATCGTTTATTTTGCCAGCAATTGTATCTTTGGCAGTTGAAGCTCCTTATGAATTCTACATGTATCTTTTATCTGCTGATTTACAAAGAGTAGACTGTCAGCATTGATTTTACAAGCACTAACACATTTTTAAGTTGTATTTTCAACTGGTGGGGAAGGGGAAGCAGTATCACCATCAGAAAACAAACCCAATAAAAATGTCTTTCTGAACAGACCATTTCTAAACCATTTGTGCCTTCTCAGGATATGGTGGGTAAATGTTAATGCTCACTGGATTTTAACAAAATCTAAAAAAGGATTTCAAAGCTTCTAGTGATGAATCTCAACACAGGCTCCTCATGACGAAGCTGGTACTGATGCGACCAAGTCACAGCTCAAAACATGCCATCACCTCAGCTACTTTCCGAAGAAGAAAAAGGTATTTTAGGAGTTAGCAATAATTTTCAGGCATAAGACTGTAAGCAGGTGTGTCACTTTTAAAACTTGTTTTAAAAACAAGTGTTTCTGGCCACTGTTGGTAGAAGACATGGTGATGAAGTGGTCCTTCTGTGCCACGCGTGGCAGCCAGGTCGCCCTGGCTCAGATCGGGGCTGGCAGGAATGGAGGGGAAAAAACAGTTCTTGCCTCAGTGTAATTCAGTAGCCAGAGGCTGCAAAGATTTACATGCTCTACAAAGCTGCACAAAACCTGAGCTCCTCCCTACACCCGTGGCACCACAGGACACGTCTCTGCGTGGGCACAGATCAGTGTTACACACTGGTCATGACGCCAGGCTAATTTTCATTAATCAGCTCTGTGTCTCAGTGCTGCACGCTCTCAAACATTCAGCAGCTTCTCTGCGTCCAGGGAGACCTCTCCTGAAGTCCTGGGGGAACATGTCACACTCCACTGTGACCTATGTGACACGTTCATGCAGACAACACAAATCCCAGGTTCTTTAAAGGAATAGCTTTTAACAGCTTCGGAGCCATGGTTGAAACATGTTGTGAGCAGAAGTCCTCAGATCACAGCTCAAATCTCTGTGCTGCATCTAGGGGTGCTTCTCTCACCTGGAGCGGTCACAGGGATGGTAGAGAGCCTTGTAACGTCTGTGGCTTTTCTTTTTCAAAACAGAATGTGACTGCACACTTCTCTACATAAAGTTCTCCTTCTGCATGGGACCACTTAGATCCTCACAAGAACGACGCTGAGTCCTCCTGCTTTATCAGAAATAAGGACCTACACCCTTCCTCCTCCCATAATTAACCACACCAGCTGATCTCATCTCATCTCAGATGACTCCTACTCAGATTCTTCACAGCAAGAGCTAAAAAGGTGAGAGAACCTACGAGACTGTACCAACAGTCCAAAAGAGATATAAGGAACTCTAGAGTGCTGACCCTGATACCTCTACCACACACGTCCAAAGAAACAATTCTGGAGAACACAAGGAACAAACACAGGGACAAAGTGGTCCTACTGCAGACAAATCAACAGCTTTTGTAAAGGGAAGTCCTGGCTCTCTAGTCTGGTGACATTTTTGGAGGGTGCCTGGAAGCAGGCAGAAAAGAAAAAAGGCCTTTTGCAGGCCACTTGGTTGTCCAAAGGTATTTCACAGAGTCTTTCAGCAAAGCCTCTCAAAGAAATTGTGTTACCACATGAGAAAAGGTCCAACGTGGCTAAATAATCAGTTAAATAATGGGGTGGCAAAAAACGGTCAGTTTTACCAGAGAAAGCAAAAAACACTCTAGTGCTGCAGGAACCCATGCTATTAAATTATTGTTAAAACAGCTTGACAGACCAGTGCTCTCAGCCAATGCAGGTGCTTTTATATCAAAGATGCAAAAGATGCAGGGCACACACTTTTTTCTAAACAAGTTGCTTTTTGAGCACTACAAACTAAGTATTTCCATTGAAATATCAATGAACCTCTTAATTCTCTTGGATCCTGCTTTCCAAAAGCGGACCAGCTGGCCCACAGCTGGACAAGATGCATTGTGGAGAGTGAAATGACCCCAGAGAGACAACACTCCTACACATCAGAATGAAAATTAATGTTAAAGTCAGTGCCAGTGGTTACATCACATCCATGCTGGGTCAGACCAAACATCTGACAGTAGGATCTGACATAGGACAAGGGGTAATGGCTTCAAACTGAAAGAGGGGAGATGGAGCTGAGATGTGGGGAAGAACTTGTTTGGTGTGAGGGTGGTGAGAGCCTGGCCCAGGTTGGCCAGAGAAGCTGTGGCTGCCCCATCCCTGGAGGGGTTCAAGGCCAGGTTGGAGGGGGCTTGGAGCAAGCTGGTGTGGTGGGAGGTGTCCCTGCCCAGGGCAGGGGGTGGCACTGGATGGGCTTTAAGATCCCTTCCAACAGAAACCAGTCCATGATTCTATGATGATCCAGTTAGCCCAGTACTTGTACCTCCCAAATGGCAGAAGCAAAGCCCTAGGAACAAGGCACATGTGAAATGATACTTTTCCCCATAACCCTTCCAGGTTCCAATGATTGGTCAGATACTTCCTGTCCTAGAGGTGGCATCTCTCTACAACGTAGCTCCTAAGATTCTTCTTTCTAGTAATGTCTCCAGTCACCTTTTGATTCCATGCTGTTTTCATGGTATCATATGGCAGAGTGTGAGAAAAACCCTCCTTTATTTTTTCTAAATGTGCCACCTGGTTAACTTCACTTACAATTGTAGAATCATAGAATTGTCTGGGTTGGAAAAGACCTTTAAGGTCATCGAGTCCATCTGTTAACCCAGCACTGCCAAGTTACCACTGACCCATGTCCCTCAGCACCACGTCTGCCCAGCTTTTAAATCCAACTGCCCAGGGAAGCAACTCCACTGCTTCCCTGGGCAGCCTGTTCCGGTGTTAGACAACCCTTTTGGTGAACAAATTTTCCCAATATCCATCCTAAACCTCCCCTGGTGCAACTTGAGGCTGTTTCCTCTTGTCCCATCGCCTGTTCCTTGGGAGAAGAGACCGACCCCCCCTGGCTACACCCTCCTTTCAGGGAGTTGGAGAGAGCGAGAAGGTCTCCCCTCAGCCTCCTCTTCTCCAGGCTGAACACCCCCAGCTCCCTCAGCCGCTCCTCACAAGACTTGTGCTCCAGACCCCTCACCAGCTCTGTTGCCCTTCTCTGGACCCGCTCCAGCACCTCAAGGTCCTTCTTGTCATGAAGAGCCCAAATCTGGACACAGCACTTGAGGTGGGGCCTCACCAGTGCCCAGTACAAGGGGACGGTCACTGCCCCAGTCCTGCTGGCCACGCTGTTCCTGATACAGGCCAGGATGCTGTTGGCCACCTTGGCCACCTGGGCACACTGCTGGTTTATATTCAGCTGGCTGTTGACCAGCATCCCCAGGTCCTTTTCCACTGGGCAGCTTTCCCTTTAATTCTCGCAGTACGATTGTTCCTTCATCACCTTCTCAAGGCTATTCACGATATTTTTACCGCGCTTCTGCCTTGGCCCTCACAATCGTTTCCTTCAATGCTGTGGGTCTGTGTATTTGTTCCTTGACTTACACTCACCCCATACCTTTGCACATCCTGCCCTGTTTCTTTCCCCATGCTTTTCTCACTTCTACCACATACTCTTGGAGAGAAAGAACATCACATGGTATTCACATTAAGGGTGCCTCACATATTCACACAGTGACAGAATCATTTTTCTCCTCTGTTTTTCCTCCAACAAGTCCTAGAATTTTTAATTTTTTTTTCTGCGTGCTGGCAAATAAATGAGCTGACATTTCTGTGCAATGATTCATCATAACCCAAAGACCTCATTCCTTCCTGGAGGACCTCTTCTTCCCAGTCATTTCTGAACACCCTCAACATCACAGACACTACCAGCACACATCCAAGTCTCTCTACAGACTCCTCCACTCCAAGTGACAAACTCTTTCCCGCTCATTCCCTCTCTTCTCTCTCTTTTAAACAATTCATAATCCACACTGGGCATGTGCCCTCAGCCTCTGCAGCAAGGGAACTTCTCAAAAGCCTTTTGGGCTTCCAAGACAAAGACAGCAGCCCAAGAACCATACCCACATGTCTGCTGGCTCCTCTTGGCAAAGCTCACGTCCTATTTCTCCATGTGTCCAATGCATCTACCCTTTAGCAGTGCTTCTGCAGATTTGCCCAAGCCAGACATCAAGGTTCTCTCAGCCCATCGCTGCCTGACTCTCTTCTGAAACCCTTCATGAAAATGGCACCATACACACCATCCTCCCCTTCACTTCTCTTTGGAGAGAAACTTTGTTCCAGAGCCACAAGCTCATCTGTTTTCTCCTTAAGTCCCATTAGGAATCTGGGTAATTATCTGATTCAAGAGACTTTCTCCACTTCCCCTCACCTATTGCTTCCAGTGCTTCTGTGACAGAAACTTCAATTCCAGGCACAGCCTCTGACAAGTCCCTCACAATGAAGGGTCCCAGCATGACAACCTACCTGATTTCTGCACGCAGGGGCAAAGAATTCAACTGGATATAGCCTCTTTTTATACTGCATTCTCTATAGGTCCTACAAACTCCCTGGCAGGCCTCCTGCTCCTTATTTTCTTGAAGAAGGATGTTATTATTTTCAATAGCTTATGCCAGTTGCTTGTCAAAGGCTTTGCTGGTTGCCCTGAATTATCTGCAAATAACTAAATACAAGACCAGCAGAAAACAAGAACAATGGTGCGATGGTGCGGTGATGGTGCGACCATCACTGCATCCAAGTCTCCTGGATGACAGTGACCAGTATCAGGTGTTTAGGGAAAGAGTATAATAAAAAGGTGAAACACAAAGATATTTGTAACCAATCGAAGATAGAAGCAACAGCCACAGACTTGGGGGTTTGAAACAGAACTATGGAATTAGCCTCCATGAATTACTGTGAATAGTTAAAAGTGTATCTTTTAAAATCCACTTATACTTAAATCACAACAACTTCTTGCAGCAGCAGCAGGTCCCACAGTTTCATATAGTCAGGGGGAAGAAAAACATATTTTGTTTTTAAGCCAGAAAGTGCTCTTTCTCAAATTCTTGTGTTTTGAGAAACCGTGAATAATCAATTTCTAGTGATGCTCTTCATGGTGTCAACGACTGACAGACAACTGCAGTCCACCTCCCTCGGTTACCTGTTTCTGAGCTGTGGAGCCTTAGCCAGCTCTGTCTTTCTTCAGGCAGAAGATACTCCTGACCTCTGACAACTCTTGTCAACTGTTCTCATCAAGTTCCACTCAATCCATTTTGCAATGGGAAATGCATTCAATAATCATAACTTTATAAAGTGCCATAATTGTGTTTTCAGTTAGGTTGGGTTTGGAAGCCTTTGGTTTAGGCTATTTCTTGCTCTTTCATTTCTGAATTCAGCTGACTTACAAACTGGCTTCGCTCCTACGTTACAGTTTTTATGGTGGTGTCCTCTCCACTCCCCTTCCCCCAGTGCATCACCTCAACGTGTATGTTCTTCCATTCCTACAAGCTTTCATGCAGTCTTTGGCTGAAAACTTCTCCCATATCTTTTACATTTGAAACAGCAGCAATCTACACAGGAAAGACTATTAAACAACAAAACAGAGGGTAAAACAAGTTGAGCAAAAATGCACGGACTGACAATTTTTGCCATAAGAAAGCACAAATTAGCATTTAAAAAAAAAGTATTTTAATCCTAACGGACTGAAAGAAGCCGAACAGAACAGTGACTTACTTCTGCAGCATGGCTTGCCACTCGCCTAGTCTGTCTCCTATGGGAAACCGCTTAATGGTGCTCTGGATCTTTGCTCGCCACTCCCTCATGTAGTCCTCAATGTCGAACACGAAGGGCTGCTGCCCAAAGTTGGCATCCACGATCTCTCCTGGCGTCTGGAGACCCACTGTCGGGTAGAGATTTGACTGGGAAGGAAGAAAAAGAAACCCGTATTAAACCCAGCTTTCTCTCTCTGGTTCCAGTTACGTGGTTCGGTAAAGGCAAAGGAGCTGCTCTTTGCATTGAAAAATGGAAGGGGCAACAGCCCTTTAGGTACAGCTTAAGGAACCCCATGAATATCGTGCAGTTATTAAAAAGTACAAAACCAGAACAAGGGGTTCAGTCCCCAGCGGCCTGGGATCAATGCCGTGGCTGCTCTCTATGGCGTGTCCACTTTCTGCCATTTCTACCAAAGTTCAAGAGCCAGCAAATAATAACAACAATACAATGAAAAGGGCATCATCTCAATCAACAGATCTATGCGCTCTCTGCAGCTTCAACTGAACTTTCTTATTCCTTGGAAGCTGCTTTCTGAATATTTTACATCTCTGATGAAAAGGGAACGGATGGTAGTGCAGCTCTGAGGTTAGGTCTTTGATGATCCCAAGACAACAAGCCATCCACACAAGAAATTCCATTGGTGATAGACAAATTTCATTTTAAGAACAAGCATATGGATCCAAATGGAAGCTTTGACCTGCCACCAGAACGTAGAGGGAGGAAAAAAAAAGGTTACAACCATGAAAATACCCCTAAAGTTAAGCGAATAAATCAGTTTCCAAAGATGATGTAATTGAAAATAGGTGGTCAAAGTCTATCTAGAAGTTCAGGCTATTTTAAGAATAAGCTTATGGATATGAACTGAATGCCTGAGCCCACTGAAACGTGGGGAACAGAGAAAAGGCATCAGAAAAGGTAAGGGGGTGCCTGGTTCTCATCACTCTGGATCACATTTTTTAAGAGAATGCTGTGTTCCCTGTCATGTCACTTCTCTGCAGCACAAATTACTTTTCTGTTTGCAACACAAACTTCAGTAAATCCTCTGCTTCAGGGCACCTGCTGATGGCCTGAGGGGTTTAGGAGGAAATCTCTCTCATGAACTGCTTGGTGTTGGGTTTTTTCACTTTCACACTGGAGACTGCCACAGCCAGATTCCAGACACTGAGCAAGGCACACGGACGGATGGGTTTTGTCAGCGTGAGGTTGATGGTTGGACTTGATCTGAAAGGTCCCTTCCCACCCAGACAATTCCATGATTCTATGATGCACCTAGTGAAGGTGAAGCCTGGAAGGTGCTCGGTGCAATGTCTTGTTCATGGTTGAACCCATGTCAGACGTTAGATCAGTGAAGGAGCAGACCTCTCTCAAACCAGCAAGAACTACTACTGGTGGTTAGATGGTCATCCTAAAGAAAGCCAGGATGGTTCTCTTCACCTCTATAGCAAGGGGCATGGGCTTTCCTACAATTATATGGAAAATTTATTCAACTAATTCTTCACTATTGCAGAGACCTGAGACATTGGTAATGTCCTTGATCTCCCCTTGAGACCTAGTTAATTGTGGATTTTATTTTTTAGTAAAGGTATTAAGATTGTTATGAGGCAGAACTCAGCAGAATCCTAATCATGTTGGCAAAAATGGAGCCAGTGAGTCATGGGAAGTGATTACTCCTCTCTGCTGTCACTGGCATGGCTATGGCTGGGATTTCCATCTCCTCATCCACAGCCCCAGGACAAGAAAGACATTCCCAAAGGGAGTCCAGTAGAGTTCTGTTAAGATGGCCAGAGGGCTGGAATGCCTGGTGTACAAGGAGAGGCTCAGAGAAGGCAAAAAGGAAAAATCTAACTGCAAGTCTCCCACTCCCAAAAGGCAGGTGACAAAAAAGATGGAGACAAATTCTTCTCCAAGTAGTTCAGTGAAAGGACAAGGGATACAAGCTGCAGCCAGAGGAATTCTGATGGGACATAAGGAAGAAATTCTTCCTTGTGAGTATGATTAAAGACTGGAATAGGTTCCCAGAGAGACTTCAGCGTCTTTGTTCTCAGTGATTTCCAAAACTCAACTGGATAAGGTCCCTGACCAGCCTTCTCTACCTTTGAAATTATCAAATCTCAAATACCAAAGAAAAAAAATTAATCTATAAATACAGGATGGGAATTGACATGAGAAATCAGGATGATTGCATCACTGCTGACTCAGTGTGCCTCTTCTTCTCCCATTCTCACACCAAGGAAGTTTCTGGGATAGAAAGGTGTGCAAATACAGCATGAGAAAGGAGGAGCTTCCAGAGGAAAATGCCATATTTGAAGTCAGGCTCTCCTTTCTTTCAAACCCAGCTCACGAGGAAATATCTCTAATGATGGATCAGATCTTTTCCACAGATCTGATTTTTTTTATTAACTTAACTTTTTAGTATTAAGAACCCAAGGACTTCCAAAGCCAGGAATGGGACACCCAAAATACTTGGAAGTTAAAAGTAAAAAACCCCCAAGTTATAACATATAATGTATTTTTCAGACACTTTGGGGTATATTCATGTTTGAAGGGAAGCTGCGTACCCCCAACTTCTCTCAAACCACCTCCGAGTTAAAATGCTATTTTTCACATGTGGGATGTGTCCTCTCTCTTAAGCAACTGTTGGGAACTACATGTATCTCCACCACCCTGCCAGACACGAGGAGACATCATCCCAGAGCCCACTGACTGGCCAGATGCTTCTCCTGCCAAGTTCTTCAGGCATGCTTTCCCAATGACTTTTGGACCACCCTCTGATGTTGGTGGCCAGTTGCTCACAACCCCCTCATTCATCTTGACTTGTTTTTTAACCTCCTTGTCCCTCTGTCCCCCTGCAATCCAACCCTGGGCTCTTCCACATTCTGCTTTTTTACATTTCTTATTTCAGCAAACCACCTCAGGATAAACCTGAGAGGGGCTTCTGTAAGTAAGAGAGTTAGGCCTAAGCATTAACTTAAATTGGTGGAAAAGGGGAAAACTCCCTCCGTGGGATATAAGCAGCTATTTTTGTATAAACTTCAACCTGTGCTAAGCCAAAATGCAATTTTTTCCCTCATGTATATTCATACAAATGCAAATACTCTTTAGAGGGAACTGAAAGAAGCTGAAGCAAATATGCTTCACTGTGTGTGAGAATTAGCATAATAAAATGTGGTTTTCGACGGAAAGTATCCCTTTCAACTTCCTAATATTGCAAATATTGCAAAATATTGTCTTCATCATTTGCTTCTGAAAGGAGAATCTGGCAGTAGGCACTTCAAGGGAACAGTTTCTACACTGGTAACACATTGAAGGGGCAAATTAATTCCAGGTGTAATCTCACTGAAATGCCAACCCTAGAAGTTATTTAAGCTTTAAGGTGTAAAAGACATGGGCCTTACTGGCCAAGCTTCTCGCTGACATGTGCCACCAGTCAGCCTCAACACCACGTAAGCCGTAATGCAAAAAAAAGGCTTTCAATCTCCAGCCTCTTCCGGGAGGATTTCAGTGATCAGGTGTGAAAAGCACCAAAAAAAGGCAAGTCAAGCTGCTCAAACCAGAGAACCTCAGGGGTCACTCAGGTAAGACTGGTTTTTCTGTTCCCATTTGCAGTTAGATTTTCAGACTGCAGCCTTAGAAGACAAAAAACACAGATTACACTCTGTATCTTTCATACGATGGATGTTTTCTCTTCTTTACCTTCTCAGGAATGGACATTGTGTTCAAGCCTGGATCACAATGCTACAATAAATGAAAAACAGCACTTGCAAATTATATCAACTTCAAATTCCCTACTACCTCAAGATTTCTACCATGTCTGACAATAGTCATTACATTTAAACCAAAAGTCTGCCTTGGGTTTGGCATCCCCTTCTTCCAGAAAGGACAGTAACTTCAACTGTTTGGAAGAACAACCAAGAAGCCATGGACCGAGGGAGCAAAAAGGGCCAAAAAAAGGGCACAGAATACATCGGTGCCTGCAAGGGTGAGGGAAGAAGGCAGTAATTCAAGGGAAGAAGGCAGTAATCCAATGGAAGGATATTGGAAAAAGAAGATGGGAATGATAGAAGTTGGGTGCAGGCATCCTTCGGGTGAAGCTGCCAACACAACAGCTGAGCCATTTAGCACATGGAGAGGAATGGCCAAAATCCACAGGGAGGCAGAAGTCTCCTGTCTTTGCTCACAGCCACCATCAGGGGGGGAAGTGACCCAGTCAAGCTTCTCTTCGCCCACTTTTTAAGGAGAATTAGCTCATGGAGGATAATTCACAGTAGTAGGAGGCCTACTATCATAGTAGGAGGCCACTGCTTTCCTTCCTGGCCCAGAAAAACTGTGTTATGGATCACTTGCTGCTGTAAAAGCCAGAAACAGATTTCCACGGAAAACAACTCGGCAAACCTATGGCACCACTTCAGCTGCAAACAACAAAACAAGGGGGTGTGTATTTTGGTGTGTTTGATAGCTATTTTTGATTGGTGAGAGCCTAAATAGTAATTAACTATCTATCACAACAGGAAGACTGCTCTCAGCTCAGAAAAAGAGGCAGCCTAACCAAGTGAGAATATGAAAGAGTGAAAAAATTAGAAGATATTCCTTTTATTAGAAGATAAAACCATGACTCCTAATGTCATCTATTTCCAGAGGGAAAACAAAGAGCATCTAAAACTAAGGGTTGTACCATAGAGGTGTCTTCTTGCCACGGATGCAACGTTGTCACAAGACCTCACTTCCAAAAGGTTAATATTCATGGACAGGTAAAATAATCATTTTACTTTAATAAACTGTACTTGGACCAAGTGAATAAATCACTGTGAAACAACCCACATAAAGAGGATTTCTGGTTGCAGAACGCACTGCAACGTTACCAAGTTCAAAGAGCCTAGGAACTAGCGAAAAAAAAAAAAAGCTGTAGTGACAGCTGATGTGAAAAGGCAAATCAAGTAACTGGAATGTCCTCCAGCCTAGACATTGGCATATGAGAGAGATGTGTAAAGCCATAAATCCCACTAGGAGGATGAATGGGGAGTGCTAGTCATTATTTCTCACAACACAAAAATTAGAGGAACAAACCAAAATTGTTGGCAGGAGGTGTAAAACAGAAAAAAGCAAGTTTTCTTCCACACTCTGTGAAGTCAGCCAAGAAAAGTGATCACTTTGGAGGCTTAAACAAGTTATGGAAACTGAGAAATTCCTCAGAGGAAATTCATGTGGGGTTATTAAAAACAAAGACAGGAGGACAAGAAGTTCTATGTATGAGAGAAACGATGCAGTGATGTACTAGTGTATGCCTGACCTGGTTTTATCTTCTTTTCCTAAACACCTGCTCTCCCTCCAGGAACACTTGGATCTGAAAAAGAGCAACCATTTTTTTTTGTTCGTGACCCACTGTGGAAGTGGTGGGTGAAAGCTCTTTTTTTTTTTTGTAAGCATTTTGGGGCACTCTGATGATGAGACATGAGAGATTTCTCCATGACTTTGCAGCGAGGGATGAGAGGAGGCACGTGAGTAGCCCACAAACCCAGCCACAGGATTATGAAGTTTCAGAAGAAGGAGCACTCACACCATTCAGTAAATGTGTGTTACCATTATTAATTTTTTTTTTTAACAGGGCATCAAACAGAAAAGAAAAAATTACACCCCTTCACTCTTCCCCCTCCCTTCTGTTTGCATCCTTAGTTAAAATATCGAAAATTGGAGTACTTACAGGGAGGTCTGTAAAGGCTATACCTGTGGGGGGAAAAATATTAAGAATTAAAAAGACAAAGGATTTTTTTTCCTTGCTTGGCTACACCCTTAACATGCTACAAAGCGCTACTGCATTTCAATAAACCCCAGTTCTGACCATGTCTTTCCCCACTTGTAATTTTTAGAAGTAACTTCCCTCCCCAGTACCCTCCTCTGCAAGGTTTTGCACCTGGAGAAAGGTTCAGGGAAAAGCCTAATGTTTCAGACATCTTTCCCAAAAATGTGATTTTCTAAAAAGCACCTCCTCTTTTCTTTGCTTCTCCCCGTGTTATTATGAAGGAGTTTGTTTTCAAGGCTCCCTTTGGCTTTAGAAAACAGAGTTTTACTATAACATTGCTTCAGTTTAGGCTCTAACTAGTTCTTCTTACCAGCTGGAGAGGAAGGAATGAACATTCAACCCTTTGCACTGCAGCCGGGGACCAGCCCTGCAACGGGACGGAGCTGCAGCCAGGAACACCCGAGAACCACCGGGCAAAGAACTGCTTCACCCTCAACTATGCTGCTACGGCCCCAGGTATGAGAGATGGGAAAAAAAATGTATGGTTTCCCTTTTTATTTACATTTGCCACGTCAGGAAAGAGATATTTAAGCAGTTGCTGAGGATGCTAATGGAGTTAAGGCTGGAGACAACGCTCGCCTAGGGTCAGGTGGGCACATCCCAGTGAGGTGTGAGGTACCGCTCTGAAGGAGGGGTCCCGTGGTGTGACCCTCCATCCACCATCGGCCAGATCCACCAGCGAGGCAGGAGCACGGCGAGACAATCAGCCAGCCACAGGCTGAGCTTAACTCACCTCCTAAGCTGACATTTCAGGAGCTTCCTTCCTAAGCTTCCTTCTGGAAGCTGCAGCCTTGCCCCATGCGCTCCCAGCAATGCCTTCTGTCCCCAGCCAGAAGAAGTCTGGTAGCCACCCACACCAGGATGCCCATTTCTGGCACACGTCCCCCCCTCCCAGCCACGCAGCAGCCCCTCCTGCCTGGCACCAAAACACACTACAGCCTGCGCGGACACGAGAGCACATCCTTCTCCAGTTTTAATGCCAGGGCTATTTTAACCAAGAGCTGGGATGGAACGTTACCACGTCAGCCTGAAACGGTAATTTAAACCAATTTGAGGAGTCAACATAGGAAACAAACATTCCAAATAGCACAGAACCAAAACCAAACTCAGACTCAGATTTGATTCAGGTTGATGGTTGGACTAGATGATCTTAAAGGTCCCTTCCAACCTAGGGGATTCTGTGATTCTGTGAAATGCTTGGGGAAAAAATCCCGAATATTTTACTAAATGAACAGCCAATAAGGTTTAATTAACACCCCAGCAGATAGCCAATACAGTTTAATTAACATCACAGCAGTTTGGACCTTGTCTGCTGAGTACCCTCTCTATAACCCAACCAAAAATTGTGCATAAAAGTAATGCTGAATACCTGACTGAGAAAAACATTCAATAAACATTCCTTTCATTCCCTCTCTTTACCCAAATTCTATTGTTCCTCACTCAAACCCATTTTCCACTTTGCACTTGTTTTGCTCAGCTGGATGAAAGCTTGTTTCTACCCTTACACTAGAATGAGGCCAAGGTCCTTGAGTCTGCAGCCCACTGGAGTCCTCCTCTGCCACCAAGGGACACTCAGAGCCAGAGGTGGCCCAGCTTTCCTATGACAACACGTGGAGCTGCATCTGGCACACGGACAACATATGATTTTTGAGTGGACTACAAGGTGGGTGGAAAATTGGCTGGGCTGTCAGGATCGAAGGGTTGTGATCAGCAGCTCAAAGTCCAAGTGTTGTCCCTAAGGGATTGATGGTACAGCCAATTAGTCTTTACTAATGACCTGGATGATGGACGGTGTGCACTCCCAGCAGGCTCACAAATGGGAGAGAGGACAACACACCGGAGGGCGTACTGCTATTCAGAAGGACCTCAACAGGCTGGAGAAACGATCCAGCACAAATCTCACAAAGCTCAACAAAGGCACCTGAAGAGCCCTTCCACCACGTTGTAATATTCCCAGAAAACAGGACAGGCTGGGGCTGACTGGAGAGAAAGCACATCTGCAGAACAGGAGGCAGGGGGTCCTGCTGGGCAACCAGTTGACCAGGAATCAGCAGTGGGTCCTTGCAGTTAAGCAGGTCAACCACATCCTGAGCTACAACAGTAGGAGTGTAGGTTAAAGGAAGGGATTTCTCCCTTTTCTTCAACACTTGGGAGTCTAAACTTGGAGTATAATGTCCACCTTTGGCCTCCCCTGTACAAAATGTGAGACTGGAGCGACTCCAGCAGAGGCCAGTAAGATGAAGGGAAAAGACTGAAAAGTCTTAAGAACATTAGGGAAGACACTTATTGCTGCCTACAACTACCTTATGGGGGCTATAAAAAAGACAGAGATAGACTTTCCCCAGAGATGTGTGGTGACAAGAGGCAACAGAGACAATTTGCAACATGGGAAATTCTGATTAGACATTAGGTGGGGAAAATTCAGGATGAATGTGGTCAAACACTGAATTCAGGGACCAGAAAAGCCCTCTGAGGGATCTCCATTCTTGGAGACAGTAAAAACTTGATGAGTTTCTGAGTAACATGATCTAGTTGGTCCTGCTTTCAGGGCGGGACACGTGGCCTCCAGAGATCCCTCCCAATGAAAATTACTTTTGACTCTATAAACAAACTTATTGCTTTGCCTTTAAATTAAGGTATTTGTATGTTTTTCATCCTGTTACCTAACTAAGACCACTAAAATGCTTTAATCATACAGAACTAGATCTGTTGCACAAACGTGTCTGCTTAGAGAGTTCATCCTGAATCTGCACTGCTCCACACCTGCATCCAACGTGGCCAACAGCAGAAAGCGAAGGGATGGCAGCTCTAACTGGGCAGCTGAATTGGAAACTGCTCTTTCTCTGCAGCACCTTCAAAGTCTGGATCCTATTTAAAATAACAAACCTCATACATTTAAAGATATATGAACTAGATAGCTCAAGAGGTCAGGAAGTGAGATTGAGTGTGTGAAGTCCCCTGTAAGTCCATGGGACATGGTTTGGTGGTGGTTTTGGCTGTGTTAGATTGATGGTAGGACTCGATGATCTTAAAAGGTCCCTTCCAATCTGGATGACTCTATCATTCTATGATATTAACCTGATCATCAAGGCAGTGATATAAAAACATTAAACCAAGGTTTGATGCTCAGGGACAGCATGATTGACACTTTCCACCTCTCCAACTAACACACTTATCCACGTCTCCATGCACACAACGTGCTTGTGGACCTTCTCACCCAACTCTACCGTTCACCCACCAACAATCATCCCATCTGCCTCACCAACAATCATACCATCTGCCATGATACATTTCAGAATTCAGTTTGCACAAGACAACATACATGGGAGTGATCGGCCACAACACTCTATTTCCCATACGGCGGGGTACTCCTCCAGCTTCTGTTCAGGCAATCACAATTCAGAGAATGCCTAGGCAGTGCGGATCCACTGCAATGTGCAACAGCAGCTTCAGCAAGACGGGCATCTTAAAGAGTAGAGTAGGAAACATCAGCCCATGAAATACTTGAATACTTTTACAACTTGTTGCTGAGGAGAAGCAGTATTAAACCCACACAGCTCTACACGCTCCTGGAAACAGTTATCATCTTGATAAGCCACATGGGTAAAACTGTTCTTACAGAAAAAACAGGCTGCAGCCAAGTTCGGTATTTTCCATTCATTTTAGATCTGGTTCATCTTTAAAGTCTTGTTTTAAACCTCCCAATGCTCTTGTTCTCTGCCAACTTGGTTTGAGGACAAAGCTGTTAAACCTGGGCAAAGCTGGGATGGACATCTGTGCATCTCTTCGACAAGTAAATTTCTTCATTACTTCTACTGTTCCTGTTAATCTTCACACTGGTTGAGAATTTCACTTTACAGGTTACCTTGGTCTTTCCAAGTGCCTGCACTACAACTCAGACTAGAGGAAGTCTTCTGTGCCAAGACTTCAGAGGGCTGCATGCTCTTTTTATAGCCTTGCTGCTCCATTTACCTTGTTGTCGAAGCCTGAGATCTGAAACACTCCCACACCAGTCTCTGAGTAAACTCATCCACTTCATCCCAGAGACCTGTAGTGGTCACATTCCCTCAGCACATCCCGTGTCCAAGAGCCTCTGCGTAGTGGCTGGAGCCCCAACAGTTTTCACATTTCTCCTTTGTTCTCTCCTAATTCACTCTCACCACACTTCTAGCCACATCTCATCATGCTTTTTATTGCCAGGACTCTGCTCAAAACTTGTCAAAAGCATTTCATCAGCAGCCAGAAAACATTCAAGACATTTTCCAGAACAGAGAATCAAGACTACATAGGATGTCAAACAGTTTTCATGTGACGTCTCCAAACAAAGTTCAAGACTTAGCTCCAACCAGAACATCCAGAATTTGTGATGGCCAAGAAAACAGCTCTTATACAGTGCTCCTGATGGATCTGATTAAATGCAAAAGTATGGAGACAATGGAAGATCATAGTTCAGCAACAGGAGAAATTGCAAGGAAAACAAAGTGGGGGTGTCTAATTAACAGATGAAAAGGAGAGGATGAAATGGTGCAGAGAGAAACGGTGAAGAGAGAATATCATCTTTAGGGAAAGACAAAGCTACAGTAATCCCACTAAAAGTGAGAAAAATTCAAATTCCCAGAGGCAGGGCCCCGAAACCCTGACGTCAAGCTAATGGCATCACAAAAGCCCTGATTAGTCTCATGAATATTTCTGATATCTGCAGCAGGATTATATAATGACCTAATTTCCTAAGAGGAGACAGATACAGCTTCAGTGGCTTTGTGTCAGGGAACATCATGAAAAAGCACATTCATCCCTTTCCTGGTAAATCTTGGGTTTACGTAACACAGAAATTAAAGTCTCAGGTTAGCGTAAATGCCGTGAAATGTTGAAGAGCTTCATGGAGATGCTTCCACTAGGGCAGAAAGTGTTGTGACTTTTAAATAAAGCATTGCTGCCACCTCCATCTGGTCTTGGTTCCTCTGCTGAGACACATTTCCCTCATATCTACCTGTCCAATGCTCATGAGAAGCTGTGATGAGAAGCTGGATGACTGGGACCTACTGTCTTACAGGGCTCAGACACATTCTATGCAACATCCAATGGGAAACACTTCTCTTGAATAGTGTGTTTCTTTATAAGTGGCACAGACAGACACTACTGACCCTTAACAGGAGTCTTCCCAGCTGAGCTTTTCATTCTGCCTTTGTAAAAAGACAGTAAAATGATCCAGCAGCTTTTTTTGGGGGGGTCATCCCAGCAATGACTGATGGTCTGCGACTCCTTAGTGCTTCCACCACTGCCTCCTCTGACCACGTCGTCTCTCCAAGTCCAACCACTCCAGCTGAAGGAGGAGCTGATGCATGAACAAGTCACCTGTGAACGCTCAATAGAGTCTCCAACCCATCATTTTCTCATACCCTTCATGTCTGTACCATGCATCTGAAGAGCCCAAGAGGAGGATACTCAGGAGACAGCAATGCTCATAACCTACTGTTCTTCAAGCACAGTATAATTTAATTCCCTTCTTTTCCTGTTTCTTCCCACTGGCATTGTTCACTGCTGGGGTAGGCTGCTCCCCAAAGGATCATTCAACACACAAGCTTTCTACCCAAAACCCCCATCTTTGAAGGAAAAGGAGCACTAAAAATCAAGAAAGGAAGAACAAGCAACTTCATTGCTATAAAGACCTCCAAATATCCTACAAAACAAACCTCTGAGCAGGACACAAGGCAAAGAATCCGAAGATGGTCATGACAAAATGCAATACTGAAGTTATGGAACTGTGCTCCTAATTTGGCTTCATCTGCCCAGACATCCAGGGACAACACGGCCCTGGGACCAAAACGGAGGACAGAGTATGGGCCAACTTTTCAATCAACATGCCTTCTACTCTGCAGACTCCTGGTCACTAAAAATAAATTAAATTTCAAATTATCAAATTTGTATTCATTAAATAGGAGACCTGGCCTCCTCCTAACCATCACACTTTTGGTGTGTTGAAAAGTAATCAGGCTGAAAAATGGTGAAGCTGGAAAACCACCTACTCAAAGGGAAACAGTCAGAGGGAAACAGCACAAGTCACTACACCTCTTCTGTGGAAACACACACTACAAAACAAGGACAGCAACTAATAGGACAGATTTTCTGAAATCTTTTTAACTATTTCAGCACCTTAGTCACTGCTGTATGGTGAGCTTCTCTCATTCCTGAGCAACAGCTCCTACTCTACACCATCAGCAGTTGCTTTCATACCTCTATTTGTCTTCCCAGTACCAGAGCGACAAGAGCAATGTCCACCGATTACGAGTTAAAATTAGAATAATCCAGCTAATAGAAGTCTGGGCAATTAACTTATATTCATGGACTACAAATGACAGTGTCTCCACTAGTGACTGATCTCGCTAGGTTGTAAACAGCAAGTCCTCACTAGGAGTCCTCCAGCATCACTGGTTTGGGTTGATAAACAGTTATGATTTCAAAGAACAAGCCAGATCAGACACTCAACTCTGAGAAGCTCCCCCACTGGATCAAGGCTCCATTTATAAAATTAGAATGTTAAAAACAAGTCCCAAAGGATGCTCAAAGAGGTTTTTTTTTCCATTCAGAGCTGGAGACCTCCTGACATGTTGCAAAACATCAGGACTAGCTGCTTCTCAGAAGGCATGCATCTCATTTCTAGGCAACCATCCCCTCACAAATTAACAAACGGTGGGGATGAAAGTAGAGGAAAACTGAAAACAAATTTCCAGAAGAAGTTTGTCTGCATAAGCACCACGCCTTTCTGCATTTGCCTCATAGAAGGATCCTACTTGAGATTTGAGGAGGAAAAGCCGTTATCTCAGATCCATCTCTCTGCCATACCTGTAGCACAGCGTGCTGCTTCCACAGGCTGGCTGAGATTGGAGGCACCTCTGGAGGTCATCTGGTCCAACCCCCTGCTCCAGCAGGACCACCCAGAGCTGCCTGCCCACGACTGTGTCCAGATGACCTCTGAATACCTCCACGGATGGAGACTCCACAGCCTCTCTGGGCAACCTGAGCCAGTGCCTGGTCATTCTCACAGTCCAAATGTCTCCCAATGTTCAGAGAGAACCTCCCGTGTGTCAGTTTGTGCCCATGGCCTCTGGTCCTGGGACTGGGCACCACTGAGAAGAGCCTGGCTCCATCTTCTTTGTACCCTCCCCTTCAGGTATTTATACATAATGATGAGATCCCCCCATGAGCCTTCTCTTCTCCAGGCTGAACAGCCCCAGCTCTCTCAGCCTGTCCTCACAGGACAGATGCTCCAGTCCCTTTGTCATCTTGGCAGCCTTTTGCTGGACTCTCTCCAGTAAGTCCACCTCTCTAATACTGGGGAGCCCAGTACTTTTCCCAAGAGCTTACCAAGAAATTGTGGACTATCCAGACACACCCTGCACTCCAATCCCACTCCTTCCTTCAGCCCAGCCAGTAACCCCAAACAACTTTTGTTCTGGTAGGTATTTTCAGTGGGGTATTTTTCTACCAGCTATTTCATCTTAAATTCACCAAAGGAGAATCGACACAGCAAGGAGAAGCAAAGGAAAGGAGTGCTTGACCCTGCCAAACCAAACAAATTCCAGCACAAAAAGTGAGATTAATTTATCAAAATTTACAGCATGTCTTATGTGACCAAAAAAAAAAAAAAAAAGACAAGGATTTATTTCATTTCTTTCTTTATGTCATCCAAGGAAAATAAATTCTAAGTGAAAATGGCTACAGTTTCTCTCCTAGACAAATCAGATACAATGGATGCCTGGAAAACATCTGCGAGATATTCCTTTGGGGAAAATTTTGAAGTCCTTAACTTTAGGAGAACTACTGAAACAAATGTGGAATGAACCAAATTAGAAGTCAGTACTTAAGTAAGACTTCTTATGCTGAATTAACATCTGACTTTGGGAACGCTCGGACCAACATGTCAAGGCTTACAGATCAACAAGCCCCTCTAAAAAGACCCTGATACAGGGGTGTTTTTAGTCAGGTGAATAATATACTAACTAAACTTCCCACTTCTTTATTTCCCTGCCCAGCCATCAGCCATCTTGTCCCACCTCTCCCCGGCTGCGCAGCAGCAGAGGAAAGGAGCAGAATCCTAACCTACCTAAATGAATGGAGCCGCACAGAAACCATGTTACGTGCTGGAAATATTTATGTCTTGGAGCCAATTTACATCTCCTGACTGCTGCTTAGTGCTCTTTTTCTCCCCTGTTTCTTCAGTTTTACCCAAAAATCTGGGACGGAAGTTATAACCCGTGCAAAGCATTAAACAGCAGCAGGGAGAGCAGGACAGGAGCATCCCCCTCCTGAGAACACCTTTCTTTACTTACCTAAACTGTGGCCATTTTTTGTGTAAAAGCAGGTATTGTTGATAAGGTTAACGCAGCAGCCAATCACATCCCCAGTGGTGAAGGTGGGGCCATAGGGCTGTCCTGTCCCAGAAGAACAGAAGGAGTGCCCATCGTCACCGTGGTACCCGTACGAATGTTTATCCCACCCTGCAGAAGACAAGAGAAGAGGTCAGCAATGAAGCCAGTTCAGCAGAACGACATGGCAACCACAGCTCTCACAACACAACTTTCTGGGAGGAAATTTGAAATTTTGATTTCAGCTTCTCATACATCCTATTAATTAATTCTCACATACCGGTAACTGAAAAGAAATTAATGATCGTCAATCATAACTCATCATTTGGGTTTCAACTTCATTTGTCCCTTATGAGAAATAATAAAAATAGATTGCCAAAAGTCATGCTGACAATGATTTTTTTATTAAAAAAAAAAAAAAAAATTAAATCTCTGCCTCTGTTTTATCTTGCCTGTAGTGAAACAAGCTCCTCCTTGTAAAACATTTGTGTTTCTCACTAAAGCAATCTTCTGGCAAAACCGTTTAATAAAATAACTCTTGTCCAATTGCAGCTTTGTCCAGAAGTGCTGCTCGCAGGCGTAACGGGGCAGCTGGAGGCAATGCCTGCACTCTCACAGTCACATTCCCTTCTACCAGTTTATAGGGATTTCTGCATTCCCCTCAGGCAACAACATTTCCCGTTATGTCGACAGCTTAAAACACAACCCTTAAATGCCAATAGGCAATTTTCCAAGTGGTCAATTCTAACATGAGTATCTTTTATTCCTTCTGCCAGCAACACCACGCCAAGGGTTAAAGCTGGGCTCCGGGACTGCGCTCTGCCCACCTGCTCTTCTCTGCATCTCACAGCAATTCGGAATTCCTGATTTCATTCTGTTCTACCCCAATTCTGCTGCAAATTCTTTTCTGGATTTCTTACATGTAGAAATCCCAGATAACCAGTAACCGCTGCAAAGAAGAGAGTTTAATCCATCCTTTAAAAGTTGAAGTGTACCTCAAGCAACACGCCGGGCTGCTCTTTCCAGGACTCTTGCAGAAGAGGACAATGCTCCCGTGGTTGTGGCCACAGAGCAATTCAGCAAATGCCACCTGAATCTACTGACCCAGCCCTGCCAAACTCACAGCTACTGCTCAAGATGGCTTATCCTTGCCTCTCTTTAGGAGACCAGCCTCGGCAGGGAGGGAGTCATGGGGAACGTCCTCAAAGAGCCTAAAGAAAGCATGGGGCACTCTGTCTTATTCTAAGACTTCAAGAAGAATCAGGATCTTCTCCAGCTCTTTGGAGCCCTCCTATGAATTACACCATCAAAACCACACCTTGCACAGAGATGCACTTCTATCAAAAAGCCTGAGACAGGCACAACATCAGTAACAAACACCTTTTTTTAAAGGGCAGACCGGGCCAATTGAAGTGGAAGTGAAAGAAGGTGCTTTGGCCATCTACTGACCTTGTACACCCCGAGGGTAGTGCAGCATCTGCTCAATGTGGAGCAATGGTTTTGGCAAAAGGACTGCAGAAGAAATGCAGCGACCATGAGAGGAGAGGGGTTAAAAAGTAGAAAGTGCCCATTCTGCAACAAGGAAAAAAAAGACCAAGCACACTGCAAAGAGGAGCCTGGTGATGGTGGGCTCACTCCTGCGAGCCATCATTTTCCTACAAAAACAACAACAACATGAGGGCACAAGAAATTTAATCCCAGCAAAGGCTGCTCTGCTACAAGCACTCAGGTATCTTATCCTCAGTGGGACCCACATGCTTGGGGTTTCTCAGAAAAGCACGAGACATTTGGTGCACGCCAAGGCCCTCTGTTTGTTGCACCACAACTACATGAATGCCAAGGGGACAGTCAGGGAATGGAGCGAGACCAAAACACACCACCATCCGAGATTTTGGACCTCGGGGCAAAGTTTAGAAGTGAGAAGCATGAAGGACTCCTCACAAATCCCAGTCTAGAAACGGTGAATAATTTCCTCTGTCAGTCTCAGACACCCCCAGGAACAGACTGAGATATCCCAAGAGTCAGGTCCATCTCCCCTCAGAGCAGCTCCCAACACGCTGCTGACAGCAGTGCCCGTCCAGTTTCCTATCTCCAGGAGAGACCGGGGCAGCAGCACCGCCAGCACCCTCGGCAGGCTCAAAAACGATGCCAAATTGGGCTGCCAAAAACAAAGGAGGGAGCGATAGGGCCTCCAGAGTCTGTTGTCAAACTTCCACTGCTCACATGCCATCCAGCAAAAACATCACTGAAATACTGAGTTTTTAAGATTGTGGCTCCTTTCCACTATCCCTTTTGTTTTCTCTGCTGCTGGCCCATGAAAGGCTGCCATCGCTGATCTATTATTTTAGTGTCCCCAAACACAGACCAGTTACATGTGTGTCAGTTCAGAACTTCTCTGATGAAGCTGTTGGTAACTTCAGATGATAACCCTAATCAATTTACCTCCTAAGCTATTTAATAAAACAATCCACATACAAACTCCTAGCTCTTCTGCACACACAATATTCCTGGTGTTACAAAGCATTTAATAAGAACTTGTCATCAGTTCCATGGAAGCAGTCAGATGGACCAGGTAGGGCTATCGTGAGAAATGCAGCAGTGTGCTCAACCATGAGGAAAGGCTGAAGAACTTGGGTCTTTTTAGCCTGGAGAAGAGAAGGCTGAGGGGGGATCTGATCAACACCTATAAATACTTCAAGGGAGGGTGTCAGGAGGATGGGGCTGGTCTTTCTTCAGTGGTGCCCAGGGATAGGACAAGAGGAAATGGGCACAAACTTGAACGTAAGAAGTTCCACCTAAACATGAGGAGGAAGTTCTTTCCCTTGAGGGTGGCAGAGCCCTGGAAGAGGCTGCCCAGGGAGGTGGTGGAGTCTCCTTCTCTGGAGACATTCCAAACCTGCCTGGACACGTTCCTGTGCAACCTGCTCTGGGTGGACCTGCTCTGGCAGGGGGTTGGACTAGATGATCTCCAGAGGTCCCTTCCAACCCCGTGTGATTCTGTGACAATTTCACAAAATACTTGTGCCAATGCAGATTCTACAGATCCTGTAGTATAAGATAAAAACCCAAAAGGTCTCATTACCTACAGATCACAACTGATCCTACTGAAAAAACCTCCTCCTGCTCCTGTAAGACTTGTGTTTCACAGCATCGGTACTTGCTGTGCCACTAAAAGTGGTGACAGACTCATTGATGAGATGAGCTCCAGTTAGAAGTGACTGCATAAAGGCTTTGAGGGAAGTGTCAAATTCAGTATGCATTGCAACGGTGCCTGGAAAACGCTTGATTTGAATCATATTCTCCATAGACAACCACTAAAACCACCAGTTCAGGAAATCTCACTCACCCAGCACTTTGCTAATCGTACACAGAGTTAACTTTTTCAACTGGAATGTTGTGCAGTGCTGAACCTGGACCTGACACAACACTAAGTGTTTTAGATTTAGACTGTCAGCCTTATCAAATCACCATGGTCATCTTAAAAAAACAAGCCAAATTTGTTTGAGAGAACTTACTGTACTCACCATAAACATAAGCTCAGTGGCGTTAATTATATGCCTAACCTTTAGTTATTTATTAATCAAATAACTTATCAGTATTTCTAAAATTCTGCCCAGAATAAACAGGAGGGCAAAGGCACACAGGTCATTCCAGCACTGGCCAACCTCAGCCAGTCTTCTGAAATTTCCTAGTAATCTAAATTAAAATAACAATCAGCACTTCTAATACTTCTAGGTCAAAGTTATCTGGGCCTAGTGATTTAAATAGCGCATCCCTATCGAGTGCATTTGACGTTATCTGGGATTAGCAGCAGAGTGGGGAGTAACTTATCGCGTGGATTTTGCCAAAACATCCTCCAACTTCTCTCCAAATACAAAAACACTTGCTGAAAACTTTTCTGCATCATTAACAATTTACTATCGCCACCTAGTAACGCGTCTACAACATTACAACCTTTCCTCTGACTCCTGTGACATTACTCACGCCTCCGGTCACTCAACAGCCTCTTCCTTTCCAAAATCTAACCCTGTTTTCATAAGGGCTGAATCAGATTTCCTATACGCCTTCCCCACACTTACATCTGCAAAGTCTCCAGGCAGTTTAATATCCGTACCACTTGTACTCAAGTATTTCAACTTCTGTTGGGACCCAGAAGGCAGAGATGAGATGTTCTTATCTGCATGGCCTTAAAAGGAATGGCCATACAGGATGTGGGGTCACCCCAGATAAGTGTCCTGTTCAAGAAGTGGATGCTTATGAGATGGTGTAAGTGTAGGACGTGCATATATCTTGCTCTTACAGAATAATGACACCACTTTCCCACCACCTGCAGCACAGACGTACCGAGCCAGATGGAGACTGTGCTCCTCAAAGGATTTTCTTTCCATTACATTGTCCAATC
Source organism: Tringa tobata (assembly GCA_033628505.1). Taxonomy (NCBI): domain Eukaryota; kingdom Metazoa; phylum Chordata; class Aves; order Charadriiformes; family Scolopacidae; genus Tringa; species Tringa tobata. The sequence continues at coordinate 345,614 of JAHREE010000230.1, forward strand.
CTCCTTCAAGCTCATGTAAATATTCACACCATCCACTGTGTCCTGTCCCAAGGCATTTCACAGCGTAACTGCAAGCTGTGTGAAAACCTGCCTCCTGCTACTTGTATTTGACAGTCGGTAGTTCTTGCACTGGGCAAACCGTATTCAGCCTCTCCAGAACATCCACCATTGTATAGACCTCTACAAAATCCCCACAATCACCCCTTTTCCAGACTGATGGCTCCTGGTTTATTCAGCTATTCCATGCATTTCTGGCCACCACCATCTGAACCTTTTTCTGGACTGACTGTGTGGCTTTAGCGAACGGAGACGCAGGTGCCCCGTGGAGAAGGGAAGTGGCCGGAGCCTTCTCTGTGCTGTTCCATAGCCCTCTGGGAGTTTATCCCAGCATTTTCCCCTTTATTAGCCTTTTTACCACTGACGTTTCCATGAAGCTATTGTAAACACTCCAAAATGCATCACCATTCTCGTGATTGTGCCCTCTCTGCGTGGATCCCCGTCTGCCATCTCCCGCAGCCCCTGCCCGCTCCCACAGCTCCTCTCCAGCACCCTCCACCCCACCACCCTCGGTGGCTTGCAATCCTCCAGCCTGGGCTAGCGAGGAACAGGCAGCTGCTTCTCAGAAAGCCCTGCGAGTACCCATGCACGGGCAGTTTCTGATTGGCAACTCATTCCAACAAGGTTGTGGGGTTTAAATATCATCCCATTTCAGTCTCTGGGTGACAGCTATGTCTAGAGCAACGGACACTTCACACCTACGTGCAGTTGACCAAGACTAAAAATTCTCAAATCCAAGTGCAGATTCCTTACAAAATTCAGAAATCTGGACAAGCAGCTTGGACAATGTGCTTTTCTTTTGCTTATAAAAAGCAGATCACGGACCCTCGAAGGACCTTACTCTATAGACTGACATCTAGTGAGCTACAGTGTGGTTGGAGGGTCCAGTTAGCACAGCTCTCTCATTCCTTCCTTCTCCTTCCCCATCCTCTCTTCAAAAGCACAAAATGATTGTAAAGAGGGGAGAGAGGCAGAGGACAGAAAGGATCTGACCAACTGCCCCATGACAGTGGTCAAAGCAGAACCTAAACATCCTGCCTCCTTTGGCTCCTGTTTTCACTACAGCTCCTTTTGAAGACGAGTGCACCTTGAACACCAAATATAAAGATGCAGGTAGGACCTCAGCAGCTAGTGAACAAAAAAAGGTTAAAATTATATCCCCTTGAATTGGACACTTCAACCCCCAAACGTAGGTATGGTATTTATTAACAGACAGACAGACAGACGCAGAATAGCTCAGACTGTGCAATCAACCAGAGAATGGGCAGAAAGGAAAACAGAACCCGTGAGTAGAGCCTGGGAGGACCTTTCTGTATGTCCAGCATCAAACTGAAGTTCTGCTTGGCCTGTTAACAAGAAAAAAAGCAGATACATTGATCTTCTTGGCAGAATACCTTGATCCCAACACACAGTGAAAACAATGAACAGCAAGTTCCATCACTGCTGCTCGATAAACAGGCCGGAATGATGCAATGCCAGACCATGTGGCAGAAAAGACTTGAGCTACTTCAGGACACAGTTACAGGATCAACTCATAAATGCTTATCTTTAAGTGAGCACTGGAGTTCGATGAAGTGTGCTACTAGTACCCCTAGCTCTCCTACATCCAGCCCTGCTCAGTCCCACCCTGCTCATTCAATGTCCACCCTGCTCTACTCTAGACTTTTTGGGCAGCTCCTGTGATGGACCTAAGGTCCATACCTGAGATCTGGCTCTGCCTCCCAACACAGGGACTGGGAAGTGGAGCTACTGGGCTGGGACACCATGTGCCTCTTAGCGCTATGGAGACAACAAGGCATTTTAGCTTTCCATTTCAAGAGTGTCAGCACTGTGCACAGAACCTCTTCCAGCAGGCACTGGGTAAAACTGGCAAAAGGTCTGTCCTGGCCTGCAGCTCCTTCTGCACAGGGTGTGGAGAAGAATGGAGACTGATGACCTCCTGCATCACAGTTCAAACATGCCAGAGGCGCCAGTGGGCACAGGAGAATTGGGAAGGCAACATTCCCTTCCACAACATCATGGAAATGTGGTCGCTCCAGTATGTTACGGCCTGACACCTCAGACCCTTCCTGCTCTGCCAGGCTTAACAAGATGGCAGAGAGATGGACTTTACTAGTGACACGTGGACCATCCCCTGCCCATGCCCATTCCAGGGGACAAACGTGTCCCACTGCAGCTCAGCCCATGTGGTCCAGGAAAGCGGCACCTGGTGCAGAAGCTGCTGCGAAGGGCAGGGCCTTGCTCACAACAAATTCAGTGGTGGCCTGACCTGTGATGGTAAAAACTTGAAACATCTCAAGAAGTAAGTGATGCCAGTGAAGTATGTATTTGGCCACAGAAAGACAAGATGAAAGCTCCTCAGAAAGAAGCTGAAGTAAGATTTGTAAATAGTGGGGTTGTCTCTGTTATATCCCAAATAACGTGGGACTTTGGAGGCTTATTCTTCAGGCCAGCCCCCAGTGACTGCTCCAGAGTCTTTGCAGTGTCTGCATCTTTCCAAATTTTAACTTTCTTCTCTTTGTATTTTGAAACACTTCTCACTTTTCTCCCCTCCCTGTTCCTGTCCCGTATTTTGCCTGTGGCATTCCTCTTCCCACTCTGCTGGACAGCAATTCCAGCTCCCCACAGCTGCCCGTGCCAGGGCATAGAGTATGCAAACGCTAGCCACAGAGGGACAAGAACTTGTGTCAAGATGCTGAAATAAACCAAACAAAATGATTTTAATCAGATTTATTGAATCCAAAGTCCAGCAGAAACAGATGTACAAACTTTTGCTTGTACAGTGCTCGGGGAATGGGATGTTGAGGGTGGAGCCAGCTACGGAGCCCAGAATTGCTGCTGGACCACATTTCTGGCTGGAGGCTGGGCCATCTCCATGTGCTGCTGGTGCTTGGCCAGCTCTGGGTCTTTGGCAGCATCAGAGCACGATGTCAGTGGAAGGGAAGGTACATTAAACAGAGGCTGAACAGATGAATACGATGTTGGGAGAAGTAGCAATGTTGCTGTTCAGAGTTGCATCTACAATGTTCTGGACAGAGCAGTCCCAATGAGGGACTGGTGTCTGCAGGGCCAGGACAAAAATGAAGATGGGGAAGAAGCCGTTACAACAGCAGAATTAGAACCACCCTCTGTTGACTGCTCCACCATCTTCCAGTGGACTTGGCTCTGCCAGTGGATGTGTCGCTGGCGTACGTTAGCCCGGAGCAGTGACAGCATGTCTTCGCCTCTAGCAAAGGGGAGGCTGAGCAAGCCCCTTTGCTCCTACAGCCTCAGAAGGTAAATGCCCTGTCAAAAAAAGCCTGTTGCCCCCAGAAGCATCTGGGGTGCTGCATCATCTCAGCTGAATGCCAGTTTTATGACAATTACGCTAAACCGTAAGAAGTTGCATAAACATCAGATGCTTGGGTGACAGCAAGGAGGCACTTTTGTTTTTCTTCCTTCAACCATGCTTCAGAATCAGACCAATTATTAATGTTACAACTCATCTTTCTGTTTCAGTGACCAGCCTACAAAAATAGCTGCTCAGTGCCCACGGCAACCTATGCTGTAGATCTGGGGTTTTGGGAATAGGGGAGACATGGTCCTGGCATGGCACAACTATCTAGGTACAGTCACACCACCAGCTGCAGGACAGAAATAGGACCAGGGAACAGTGTGCCTGGAGTATTAGAGCATCTTCCTGGCAGAACTTCAAGGGCCTGGACATCTGCCCAGACACGTCAAGGAAAAAAAGATGTCCCTAAACCCTGCTTACCTAGGAACATTGGGAAATGAAGAAGCCCTAGCTGGTAATAGCCCAACTTTTTCTTTCTCGTAACAGCTTCTGCAAGGTGGCAAAATGAGTTGGAATGCAGTAGAAGTCCAAACCCAGCACCACAGAACCAACGTGTATACAAAAAAATGAAACCACTTCAGCCCAAGGAGGACAAACTTCCTAAAGCAGGGGTTGGATGTGCTGAGGTCACGTACTATTTTGTAGCATCCCACTGAACCATGTCCAAGGTAATGGTGCAGTCACCACACCAGCACACACATCCCACTGAGGGACTGCTGTAGAGCCACCTCCTCTCACCCCAGCTCCCAGCAGATAGAGCAGAGTCAGCCAAGCCTGATTTGGCCCCCGTGGAGCAACACCAGATGATGCTAATCGAAGAGAGCAGGATTCTTGGCAGCCCCGGCTGTAGGTTTGGCTCAGAGGCTATTCCATGTTTTTAATAAAGTACTTGCGCTTGCAACTGTAAACGAGACAAAGCTCAGACCAAGGGGGACTTAAATGCGGCAAAAATCCAAAGGAGAGGGGGGAGGAAACAAAAATAAAACAGAAAACATAGAATCATAGAATAGTTTGGGTGGAAGGAACCTTACAGATCATCTAGTTCCACCCCCCTGCCCTGGGCAGGGACACCTCCCACCACACCAGGTTGCTCCAAGCCCCCTCCAACCTGGCCTTGAACCCCCCCAGGGATGGGGCAGCCACAGCTTCTCTGGCCAACCTGGGCCAGGCTCTCACCACCCTCACACCAAACAATTTCCTCCCCACATCTCAGCTCCATCTCCCCTCTTGCAGTGTCAAACCCTTCCCCCTCCTCCTGTGGCTCCCCTCCCTGATCCAGAGTCCCTCCCCAGCTTTCCTGGAGCCCCTTGAGGGACTGGAAGGGGCTCCAGGGGCTCCCCGGAGCCTTCTCTTCTCCAGGCTGAACCCCCCCCAACTCTCTCGGCCTGTCCTCCCAGTAGAGGGGCTCCAGCCCTCCCGGCATCTCTCTCACATTAACAGTAAGCAGGAACAAAAGGACGGAGTGACCAAAGATCAAAAACACTCCAAAGAAAGACCTCTCAAAAGGCCTGCAAAAATTTGGGAGGTCCCGCAGAAGGTGGTTGCTAACGAGCACTGCCTGACCCACCACAGAGACTACAGCAGAAAGCGACACTGTAAAATTTCCTATTTTAACAATACTGACCTGGCACTGGTGATTTTTAGACCAGATCAGCAACTCCTACCATTTGACATCTACTGCATGTTAACAAGGCTTCAAAACAACATCAAACCACAGTTTAAACCTAATTATATAAATTGACACTATCCATTGACTCATAAAGTGAAAAAACAAAACCAGAAGGCTCTGGATGGCTGCTACATGGGCAATACCTGTCAACAGGAATGGTCTGTTCCACCTGCCCCAGAGATTTGTTAATTAATCCATTTCTCTATTACTTAGCACGCACCTCATCACAGAATACAGTCATCAAGATAAAAGTCCTACTTCCTTGAATGAATAAAGACGGCAACTCCCAACCTACAAGTTTGATGGGCCATCTTCTGCCAGAGTCACAACATGATCTGGTCTTTCCTACACTGGAGAGACCAAGACAGGCCACAAGCCATTTACAGCCCTGCAAAGAGCACGACTGCGTTAAAGCACGATGACAAAACAGGTTTGTTCTATCAAGCACAATGACAGGTTGGTTCTGTCTACAAAGGCAAGGCTCAAAGAGCTCTCTAGCACAATCAGGCCACCACTGTACTATTACATCTATTATATCCCCTGACATCCCCCACCAGAGGGGGTGGGGGGAGGCGCAGGGGGTGCAAAACAAGGCAGGACAGGGATAAAAAAGAAGTCAGATGAGTTTTGCCATTTATCTAACAAGTGGCAGGGGCAAAGAACAGGCTGGATACATTATCTCATACACAGGCTTCAAATCTCATCATATTACATAATTCACATTTGCATTTATAGGCCAACTTTTAGCTGATGGGCAAGGATACCTTGATAAAATATTAAGACACCTTCAGAAAAACCTTGCAATGTAATGAGCAAAAGCCATTTTTCAGGGACACTGAGGCAGAGCAGCCAAAGGATGCAGCTCCAAGCCATGTTAGAGCCCCATGGGGAAAGCAGCGGGTGAGCATCCAGCTGCTATTGAAAACAATCCCTAAAATGGTATTTAATGAGGTAAGGAAATTATGAACAAAAAAGTATTTATATAAACACAAGACCTTATGGAGAGAGAAGTCTTCCAGAAGAAGCACATCTCGTGATGTTAGGGGGCTGTAACAAGGCCTTCTAGATTCTAAACTCAGGTCCCTTAAATCCTTTCCACATCCATTAAGGTAAAGCAACAGGGTTTTCTGAAGAGGATCATGTTTATCTGTCAGTAAAAATAACTGCTATCCATCAGTTTGAGCTGTGGTGAGATTTAGCTTTGTGTCGCTGTTACCTTTTATCTGAAAGGCTCAAATAATAGGTACAGCCACTAGAAAGAACTATTTTTTTTAATCTGAAAAACTAGCAGTGCTGATTGCAACTCTTGTTGCCCACTAAATTGCTGCCTCTAAACTGCCAGTCTACTCTTACCTGTCACTGAGATTACCTGGATTGTCCATAATCTGTGCTACAGCTGGAGATGCAACCTGTGGGAGGGGTGAAGGCCAAACCACAGACCCCACCATGCCATGCCGTCCCTGCTCCGCTTTGGAAACTCTTGTTTTCACAAGGTACAAACCCAACCCAACCCAACCATGATGACAGAAAGCTCCACACGAAGGCAGGCTCCAGCGTACTCGTATCCTACATTTCTGAGAACACGCTGCACAAGGAAATAGTGCAGAACCTCTACAAGGAGGCAGCCCACCTCTCCAAGAGTCACGACACGGAAATCAGGGCAGGGAAAGGCACAGGACAGCCGGAACCCCTGAGTGCGAATCACTCCTTGCTCACCCACACCGATGCCTGAGCACTTAATAGCCCATGGAAACACCTTCTCTGGTTGATCTGCCAAGGGCAGGGCTGTCGCCTTGAAATCCCCATTTCTGGTTTTGTTCAGCTTAAATGATGGGGCTCAGCACCGTCCCACTCACTCCCGAAATGAAACACGGGTACTGAAGGATCAGCTTTCCTCCGTCTGCCTCCTCCATTCAGACCCGGAGTCTGTGTGCCTAAAAGCTCGTCTAATTCAAAAGGCCAAAAGAAAAAAAAAAAAAAAAAAGAAAAAAAAAGAAAGAAAATAAAACCACCACCTCCCTAAAAACCCAAGTGGCTGGCAGGGGTTCTTCTGGCTGCAGACCAGGCAATCGACACAAACACATGAACCAAAGGTGGAAAAAGGCAGTAACTTTTACTTTATACAATCCTAATTTTCACATAAATAAAACGTGAGATTAAGTCTAACCTAAATTCAGAAGGCAATTCACCCCAGTTCTATGGGTCAGGAGCCGGTTTTGTTACTCTCCAGCTCTGAACACATCTGATAGAGGGTGTCAGGTCTGGCCATACTTAAGGAGTGCCAGGTCTGACCTCATTTATGGACTTGATCATCACCACCCTGCTGTCACCCTTCAGCGAGTGTCACCACAGCGTACGGGAGATATCTGCCCAGCTCCTCCCTGCCCTGCCAACCTGCCCAGTATCAGCTCTTAGCAGAAGGCTCACGTTTTAAAACATGACCCACCCTCAACAAGTTGTATCCAGCTATGGGCAAGATAGCCTAATTAGGGGAGGCACACCTAACGAGCAGGGCACAGGAGTGCATGGGGACAGAGGCTTTGGCAGCTATGAGGGTAAAGAAAAATTGCACATGCTTCCAGGCACAAATATAGCCGTATTTCTTGTTTCACCAATTCTTGAGAACTTTGGAGTCCATCCACTACAAATTACAGATCTTACACACCACACGTCAGCACCATGACTCCCCAAAAAAAGACCTGTTGGGAAGAAGGAGGGAACGGTACAACTAACACACACGTTTGTGCACTTCTTGCAGTTCCCGCACAGCACATTCATAGTGAAAGTTGGCCAACATCTACCCAACAGCAGAGTTCAAGTGTCTCAGCTGGGCTCCTCCATGTCCCTACAGCTTCCCTTCAGCGGGTGCTGTAGACATGACGCTCTTTTTCCAGTGTCGATTATGAGCCGACCTTCTTCACCAGGCTCCACAAAAGCCATGTCCCACAGAATCCCAGAATGATATGGGCTTGACAGGGACGTCCAGAGATCATCTAGTCCAACCCCCCTGCCATAGCAGGTCCACCCAGAGCAGGTTGCACAGGAATGTGACCAGGTGGGTTTTGAATGTCTCCAGAGAAGGAGACTCCACCACCTCCCTGGGCAGCCTCTTCCAGGGCTCTGCCACCCTCACAGGAAAGAAGTTCCTCCCCATGTTTAGATGGAACTTCTTACGTTCAAGTTTGTGCCCATTGCCGCTTGTCCTGTCCCTGGGCACCACTGAAAAAAGACTGTCCCCATCCTCCTGACACCCTCCCTTTAAGTATTTATAGGTGTTGATCAGATCCTCCCTCAGTCCTCTCTTCTCCAGACTAAAAAGACCCAGGTCCCTCAGCCTTTCGAGTCCCCAGACAGGACCGGCCACATGCACAACACCCTGCCCAGACAAAGGAGAGGCAGGACGCAGAAATGCTACTATGCTCCTCAAGACCAAAAATCTTGCAAACTACTGCCCTTCAAGACATTACACACATTTTAAAGGAATGGCTGATCTGACTTTAGGTCATTCCAACACCCGAAAAACACAATCTAAAATTATCAATTCACCGAACTCTACCTGTATTACATAACGAAACCATCACAGCCATCCTTCCCCTCCTGTACCACAACACACCCACACTCTGCACACCCCTAATCCTTTTAATCCTATAACAGTAAGTTTTAACTTTGGATGTCTCCAAAATTTAGATCTTGCAAATCCAAACTTTATCAGAAAGACTGCTATTGATATATGAAACATTTAAGAATGTGGAAGAATGAATTTCCAGTTCTTCCAAGAGATGGGATACGAATGAATTCACAGCAAATGCATCAAATCCGTTTCAGTATTCCAGCTGGAATTTTCACACAAGTTCAGGCGAGCTCAGCACACAGAGCAGGATCCGAGAAAACAGACTGGAAAGCGAGAAAGCTCATGTGGGATGAGGAGATGGTGGCTGAGCAATTAAGAGGAGCTCAGCAGACCTCCATTGGTAGGAGGAGAGGTCAATCATAAAACACAAGATGCGCAACGATATGTAGAAATTTTCTGGTTTTTCATAAAGATCATACAATTTTGAGAAAGAACAACCATTTTAAATGGTGTCTACTGATCTGCAGAGAGTAGAAGCAGGAAGAGAAAACAAGATGAGATCAAGTTAAGTAACGCCAGAGGACCTCGGAGACCACGATTCTTTATCACAGATGCAGAAAGGCACCCATCGTGCATTTAAAATTTGGTCAGGCACTGCAAACATATAGAATTGAGAGTGTAGAAAAAAAAAAAGAAACAATATAAATGAACCGGAGATACCCAGAATAAACGGAAAAGGGCTATTTCTCAGATTACTTTTGTATGATGAAATTTTACATAAACTGAACACATGAAATTGATTCCATACTGGAAAAATTATTACACTAAAAATATGCGAAAACTTAAGTTCAAAGGAAATCCTTTTGTTTTATTATAAGAAACCCAAATTTCTTATCCATTTCTTTAGCATGGCCTTCATTTGGACTTAAATTTAAAAATAATAATCATCATCAAAAGCTACTTTGGAAGCAGCACATGGTGCAGCACAGGAAGAGCAGATCCGGAGAAGGAAACAACCAGTTTCAACCGGTCTCAGGACACTACTTCTCCAGTATGAGATTTTTAAACTTTTTTTTTTTTTTAAGGCAGATAGTTACCTTGTATTACTTAGCCTTGTCCTGTGGACTGAATAGTTATTAGCAGCTGGAGTGCACTAACTGTGAGCCTAGAGCACATCTTCTAGTTTAGTTTAGAAGAAATCAGGGTAGCACAACAGAAGATGTAAAGCAATGTAGAGCAAGCGGTGACAACTGGGAGACTCACTTAAAAAATACACCCCACTTCCAAAAATAAGAGATTCATGTAGACAAATCCAAAAGGCTCTGACTTACAAAGGCCAGAAATCTTAAATATTGGAATGCGTATCCTTTTCTTGGCAGTGTATGTTTATTATTCACCACTGTGGTAAGCTCCACAGGAATCTTCACCCATCCAAACGGGTGAATCCCTCTAAAAATGTGTTCTGCACGCCCGGATCACCCAGCAGCTGAACCGCCACGCTGACCCACTTCCCTCACACTTCTTCCATGACGCAGCACCAAAACCTGCCATTTCCAAACATACCGATAGCCTCTCAGGATGCTGAAGACAGATACGAGCTACTTTTTCAGGTCAAAACCTAGTTAAGTTGGCAGCAACAAGGCTGCCCAAGCAAAGGTTTTGGAGCAGCTCTCAGGCTGCTTTTCCCCCCTCAGCTCCTACTGAACCTCAGATTTTAACTGCTAACTGCTTTCAAGTGGTGTTACAAGTGGTGTCCCTCAGGGATCAGTGTTAGGACCATTTCTGTTTAACGTCTTTATTGATGATCTCGACAAGGACACAGGGTGTATCATCAGCAAGTTCACAGATGACACCAAGTTAAGCAGGAGTGTTGATTCCCAGGAGGATAGGGAAGCTCTACAGAGAGACCTAGATAGATTGGATCATTGGGCCAGCACCAATGGGATGAGTTTCAACAAGGGCAAGTGCCAGGTTCTGCACTTGGGCCACAAGAACCCCCTGCAGCGCTACAGGCTTGGGGAAGTGTGGCTGGAGCTGCCTGGAAGAAAGGGACCTGGGGGTTCTCATTGACAGGCGGCTGAATATGAGCCGGCAGTGTGCCCAGGTGGCCAAGAAAGCCAACGGCATCCTGGCTTGGATCAGAAATAGCGTGACCAGCAGAAGTAGGGAGGTGATTGTGCCCCTGTACCCAGCACTGGGGAGGCCACACCTGGAGTGTTGTGTCCAGTTTTGGGCTCCTCAATACAAGAGAGATCTGGAGGTGCTGGAGCGAGTGCAGAGGAGGCAACGAAACTGGTGAAGGGGCTGGAAAATAAATCATATGAAGAGAGGCTGAAGGAGCTGGGACTGTTCAGTATGAGGAAGAGGAGGCTGAGGGAGACCTCATCACTCTCTACAACTACTTGAAAGGACACTGTAGAGAGGTTGGTGCTGGTCTCTTCTCCCAGGTAATTAATGATAGAACGAGAGGAAATGGCTTCAAGCTCCAACAGGGTAGGTTTAGACTGAACATGAGGAAAGAATTCTTCATGGAAAGAGTGGTCGGGCATTGGAATAGGATGCCCAGGGAGGGGGTTGAGTCACCATCCCTGGATGTGTTTAAGAGCCATTTAGATGTGGTGCTGAGGGATATGGTGTAGGGGAGGACTTTGTAGAGTAGGGTAGATGGTTGGACTCGATGATCCCGAGGGTCTCTTCCAACCTAGATGATTCTAGGATTCTATGATTCTAAGTAACCTGCATTTAAGCAATAAGACACTTTCCTACATGCTCCACATATATATATGTAGGGTTTGCCCAGCCTGGGGAGGCAGAGACAGCGGTGGTGGGACTGCAGCCCTCCTCCCACAGCCACCCCAGGCCAGCTCTGCTTCAGTCTTTCACGTCTCTGTATTTTGGAGTGATTAACAGCCTCCCCCTCGATTTATTGCAAATGAGCTTCTGGTGGCCTGCGCTTCAGACCACTGAACTCCTCCGCAATGCGCATCCTTTGCAGGAAGTCACTGTCCTTTAATTTCAGATAACTTCCTTCACTGCCATTGAGACAATTCCTGTAGATGCTCATCCCATCATATTCTAGGGCACTAATAGCCACGGCAAGCACGTGTACACCACGGCCTCTTAAACATATCACCAGCAAGAGATCAGACACAGCCAGAAGGCATTTGGCCCAGAAGGTTCCCAAGACACATTCTCCTCCATCACCTATGTTTGATTTTTCCTTAGGACACCCTTCCATAGCCGGAGCAGCATCCACCACACAGAGACAGAAGATCCTCTGCCCATACTTTGGAGAAGCTAACGAAGGCTGCATCTTCAACTAGCACCACAACTAGCACACAGCCCTCCTAATAATGGCCAATAATAGCCCTTTGGAGCTCAGCAGTTTCACAAACCTTCAGTCCCACAATCGTTTGGACTATAAATCACCAGATACGTAACAGCAAAACAAACATATGCTTTCATTGACATCTGTTTTCACATGACTGAATAAAACAAAGCTCAGTGCAAAAAAAATCCAATCAAGTTCAAATGCCATCTTACTAATCACCAAAATGAAGACATCCAGCCATCATCTTCAAAAAATTTTTAAAGTGGCAGAGACAGATCAAACAGTAAAGAGATGCGGCCAACAAATCTGGCTTCAACCCAGTATGCCCCAGCAAGATGTTCCTTCAGAAAGTCTCCATGATCAGCGGATAACTTAACTGGAGGGGACGCTCAGCCTTTAATTAAGGTTTTTGGCATACGTCTTTGGTGGGAGTAATATTTATTTCTATCAAAATTAATCTCAGACCACTGCTACCCACACATTTCTGTAGAATAAAGTTTCATAGAGGAGTTGTTTCGACCTGCAGTACCTGTGTGCTCAACTGGGCCACAGAACAGATCCAAGTTAATAACAACCCCAAAATCAAGCAGTGCCCCCCTCCCACTATTATTAGCCCAATTACCTGACCCAGTTCACAGGCAGGCCCACAGACTGGTTTGCAAGGATAAATGAGAGGGTACCCGCAGCGTAAGCAGCTTTGTGGGTAGGAACTGGCAGAGCCAGATGAAGGACTGCATCTGTAATGAAGTCCTGGAGGTGTGTCCATATGTCATTTTGGGGGAATGCACTTCTATTTACTATTTATTCAAAAAAAATCAGTATCAACCCTATATTTTCCTTAACCTGACATACAAAAATGAACTGCTAGCCTCTATGATTTACACAGATACTAAATAAGTGATGTCTTTATGAAATTCCTTATGGGTACTACAGTTATCTACATGCAAATCGCACACCAAAATGAAAATCTGGGTACTATTCAATCTGGGTTATACTTACTGCACAAGTAAAATAAAGCTCCTGACAAGTCAAATCTCCTCCTGGCTAGCAAGGGGAAAGATTTAAACATAGAATGGCAAGCAGAGTTGGGTCATACACTAACGCTTCCTTGAGTAACTCCAGCAGGACATGGTTATAGACAGTATCGCCATTACCAATCTAGCAGAAGTAATGTTAACAGATCCAAATTGCCATAAAAGGTATTAAATGTTGAACCAAGTATATGTTTTGGTAGCACCTTGATTAAATTACTCAAGTAACTACTTTTATCCCAAAGCACTTATCAAACAGCACTCAAAGGTTTCCATAGCACTTACTCCTGAAGAGAACCCAATGAAATGCAAGTCAAAAATAAAAGAAAAACAGGCAAGAGAAATAGGACTATAAGCAATGATCAGACAAAAGCTGACTCAGATCCCTTCTAAGAACTAACAAGGCTTCCTTCAGCCATTTTTGAATCATTTGAGTGGTTTAACTAGAAATCTCAATGATTTCAAGACCTCCATGAAGATCCACAGCAACACTAAGAACAGAACTGGGGTTGCAGAGAAGTAAATTGAAGGCCTCCATGCTTTTTTACAGTATTGCGCCTTCCTTATGGATAACAGAGGGAAGGAAGAGAATTCAGGTTTCCCCATGGTGCTCCAAGGTTCCCTACACACTCCAGTGGCATTGACCCCAAGTAGCTTTCCTTCAACCTGATGTGCCCCGAGCCCAACAGGGAGCTTTTGCCCAGCACCCGACATCTGCTCACTCAGCCTCAACACACGGAGCCCACGCTGCCAGCAGCCTGGACTGCCACCACCTTCTCGTCCTTTTTTCCACCCATCTGCTTTCCTCGTGTGTCAACAAGTTGCAATAAGGAGAGACTACATAATTAAAATTGCATCTAAACGAAGAACAAATCCAAGTTTTGCTCTATTTCCTCAACACAGCAACTAGAGTAGAAGAAAAGTTCCATCTGAGGCGTATTTACTAAAGAAACAAGAATTGCGAGTATCATTGTACAAGGCTTTGCTTAAACACCGTATGGAAATCCCACGTGTGACTTTGGGCAACTGTTTTTCAGGACAGTTCTGGAAGAGCTTTGCAGCAGGACAAATACCATGAAGTGTTTTAAGACAGATCTCGATCAGCTCCATAAACAGTTAAACAATCTTAACAGAAATTACTTCTAAAGACAGAACAATCAAGCTGGTTGTCCAAAATGCTGATTTAGCCAAAAGTATTTGAAAGCAGCCTGAATCACTATTTGTTTGCCAGATACTGTTCAGATATTGAATCCCATACTTTGGAACTTCTGCTGGCTGCTCTAGAAGCCACGGGGGAAGGCCCTTCTTTTCCCACCTAACCATCTGCTTCTCCCTCCCCTTTCTGCTGAAGCCTCAGAGGCTGTGGAAGCCTGGCAAGGGCTTCCCTTTGCCCTTGTTTGCAGCGTGGGATATGAGCTGCTTCCTGCACTTGCTCTGAATTTTAATGTTTTCTTTGACCACAGGGAGCGAGACACTGGTGCTTGTGATGCACCCAGCGGATAGAGTTCAGAAAAGGTCAACAGGAGTTGTCACAAATCAAGAAAAGATGACAAATAGGGATGGAGTAATGAGCCAGAGATGTTTTGGGCTGGAGAGAAGACCACAAAGCAGTGACAGAGTTCTTCATGTACATGGCTACAAAGAGGAAAGGAATTAATTATTCTCCACTTCCACATGATCCAAGAGTAATGGACTTGGACTACGTATGCAGCTTTGTCATCAGGAAAAGTTTCCAACACAAGGACAGTGCTGGAAAAGTTGCCAGAAAGATAATGAAAGACTGGTTTAGAGACACACCTGTCAGGCAGGACTGAGGTATAATTGAATTAGCTTCAGATCAGATGATTTGGTGAAGTCCTATCTTCTATAATTATTATATTTACCACTGGGACTAAGTCCTTTAGCACAGGCCCTTCGTTTGTCATTGGAGTCACAAAAAGTGACAACCGAAAGCAGAAGCTGATACGTGGAAATGAAGTTCTTTAAACTCACTTGAAATAGAAAGATGCCCTGGCAGTCACAGAGGAAAAAAAAAAACCAAACCACACAAAACCACAGACACAAAAAAACCCCCAAACCAGCTAGAAGGAACATCTGGAGGTCTCTAGCCAAGCTTCCCTGCTCATAGCAGGGTTAACTGAAGAGTTAGATCAGGTTGCCTGAAGCCTTGCCCAATGAAAGTCTGAAAATCTCTGAGGGTAGAGCCTTTCTAATAACCCATCCCCAACTCCAATGGGGAGTAATATCTTATTTCCCATGAGAATTTTATTTGTTGCAACTAATGCCCATTGTCTCTCTCCCCTGTCCTGTGCACCCTGAAGAAGAGTCAAGGTCCATGTTCTCTGCAAGCTCCTTTCGATGGTGAAAGGCTGCTACTAGATGTCTTCTCAGCCTCGTCTTCTCCAGGCTGAACAACCTGGTTCCTTTAGTTTCTCACTGGTTCCTAGAATACAACATCGATCCAGCCTCTCTTCTCACCTGCCTAAAAAACACTTGTGAGCATTCCAAGAGGAGAAAACACTATCTTTTTCCTCCCAAAGGAAGAAATGGGAAGTCAGATTCCTCAGTAGCCTTACTCCCCCTGCCTGTGTCTCTTCTGATAACGTGCAAGATAAAACAAGTAGAAATAAAGTCCTGGCTACAAATGTCAACAGAAGAATGCAAAGGAAAGGAAGGGATCTCCAAATGAAGTTAAAGTAGAAAGCCATGTTGGTGGCTTACAGGACATGTGGCTTTCACAGAGGAGGGCAGCATGGGGAGGTGCTAATTCCCAGTGCTCATTTTTATTTTATCTACGTATCTCCAGAGACAGATCAATCGAGGGCCCTTTGCTGAACAGAGACATAGGACAGGTGGACAAACTCTTTCTGGTTTTGCTGACCTGGCTTAAGGCATCACAGCCCCAGAAGCCAAACCCCAGTATGGAGCAGGTTTCTGAACACCACATTCTGCTGGCTTATGTGGCTGCACTTGAATTCAAGTCCATAAAACATTCCCGAATTTGAAAGCTTATCCTTTGATGCAGGAGTTGATGATGTTGAGTTTGATGCAGGCAGAGAGTGAATAAGTCAAGCAATACCTTTTCATTTGAAAAGTAAGGTGAAAGAATATTCAAAGTTTCATAAACCAAACTACTGCTGAGTGAAGCTCCCCTCCCTTTCACGCATGCCATGACGCCCAGCGGGGCCGGTCAGTTATTAACCAGAGGGTGTTTAAAGTCTCCAAAAGTCATTGGTCAGATCCTGTCTACCGTGTTTCAGAAACTGAAGCAGGGTATGCCCAAGGGCATGTTTTCACAACGTTTTAGGCTGAATTAAGACCTTGCTGCTGCCATAAAGAATCATCGCTCTTCCCCCTCTGCCTGGCTGTATGTTCCTGCTGGGTCACCCTCAAAGAGCAAGAACAAATGAAATGTTATTTCTCAACAGCATGAAGGACTCAAACCAATGCAGGGGAGAATCATCTCCAGCATGCACATCTCATCCATACACAGATGGGAACACCGATCTTCATTTTGTGAAAGTCAGGTGAGGCCCGTAGCAAACCATCAATGCATTTTCAGATAGGCTCAGAGAAACTTACTGGGTTGAGGGCTAAACAATAAAATAAATTAAAAAAAAATTAAAAGGTCATTTCAGATATCACATTCAGGATGCAAAAGTAGGAGTTTTGCTCCACGAGCTCTGAAGGAACCAGCCACCACCCACAGAATCACATGGGGTTGGACGGGACCTCTGGAGATCATCTAGTCCAACCCCCTGCCAAAGCAGGTTCAACAGGAACGTGTCCAGGTGGGTTTTGAATGTCTCCAGAGAAGGAGACTTCACCACCTCCCTGGGCAGCCTCTGCCAGGGCTCTGCCACCCTCACAGCAAAGAACTTCCTCCTCATGTTTAGGTGGAACTTCTTATATTCAAGTTTGGGCCCATTTCCTCTTGTCCTATCCCTGCGCACCACTGAAGAAAGACTGGCCCCGTCATCTTGACACCCTCCCTTGAAGTATTTATAAGCATTGATCAGATCCCCCCTCAGCCTTCTGTTCTCCAGACTAAAAAGACCCAAGTCCCTCAGCCTTTCCTCGCAAGGGAGATGCTCCAGGCCCCTCATCACCTTTGTAGCCCTCTGCTGTACCCTCTCCAGCAGTTCCCTGTCCTTCTGGAACTGGGGAGCTCAGAACTGGTCCCAGTGCTCCAGATGGGGCTTCACCAGGACAGAGCAGAGGGGCAGGATGACCTCTCTCGACCTGCTGGTCACACTCTTCCTGATGCCCCCCAGGATGCCATTGGCCTTCTCGGCCACAAGGGCACATTGTTGGCTCATGGTCATCCTATTGTCCACCAGGACTCCCAGGTCTTTCTCCTCAGAGCTGTTCTCCAGCAGGTCATCCCCAACCTGTCCTGGTGCAGGGGGTTATTTCTCCCCAGGTGCGGCACCCTACACTTGCCTTTGTTGAAGTTCATCAGGTTCCTCTCCTCACCCCAACATGGCAGAAGAGCAGCAGGCTCCTGCCAGGCCTGAGAGCTCGGCTGGCCATGAAGGTGCCAAGGACCAGAGCCAGGGGCTTGCAGAAGGGAAGAGGAGGGACTGTGCAGCAGTGGGAGAGGGGGAGGAAGGGTCAGGTTTCTCTCCTTTGATGACAGTGAGTTAGATCAGCTCAGCTGTAACATGTAATCTCATCCTCAGATACCAAAACGCTTTGCACATGCGGAAAAAAAGTTGTACCTGGGGAAAGCAGCGAGCAGCCGTTTCAATAAAAGCAGCACTTCTATTAGTAAGTCCGGTAAATGTTTTTTAAAAGCTTACAGAATAATAATTTTTAAAAAAATCATCAAGACATGCCACGGTCACAAAAGTTGGCACTTCAATGAAAACCCCACACTAATGTCAGAGCTGCTAACTGAATTTCGAAGCAGAGCCCACAGAAACCTCCAGTCACACAGGGATAGGGCACCCCCTTTTTAAAAGCAGTCCCTGCTTGCCTGGCAGAGAGGGGGAGGTTAAATAAATGCTCAGGTTGCTCCAGCCACACTTCCAACCTTCTGAGAAAGCTCAGCTCTACCCCCACCAGCACAGAGCCTGGGCTGAAGCCAAAATAAATTTGGCATAAAACACAAATGCCTCGGGGAGGGGGGAAGCAGGGGGAAGGAGTCTGAGACAGAACCCAGGAGCAAGACTGTCCTTTGAATGGGGTCTGACAGGGTGCCAAGGATCCCCACTGAACAAAAAAAGGACCAACTTCGGCTCCCACACCAGGCATTGGGCTCCCAAACCACTATTTGCTGTGGGTCAATGCACTGCCCTGCCAGGACACCGAGCGAAAATTGATCTGTGAAAGCAGAAGTGACTTAGAAAGGGTCTAAGGAGACAAACCTGACAGGGTTTCAGGTCACAAAAAGTTAAAATTACACTTTGACACGAAGCCAGGTCAAGACTCCAAAGTCTGTCACTTCTTTGTGAGCTCTCACATACTCTGTGCTGCGAAGGACTGATAACGGTTAAGCCTGACAAATGTTTCTCACTTCAGTCACTTGAGCTATATACTGTAAAAAAAAAAAAAATCAGGCTCATTCTCCAAAAGCCAGGAAGGTCATTATTGAGCTGTAATACGGAGCCATGCAGGTCATTATACACAGATGATGGGAGATCGACCTAACTCTGCCAGCAGAATCACTCTTGGCAGCATAATCCACATCTGATCAAACAAACAACAGGTTCATAGGATCAAATTTGTCCAATTCATTGCTAAATAAGCACTGTCTGAAGTCTCAAGTTCACTTTATGTTTTATTTCGCTTGGTGAAAAGAGTTCCACGTTTGCCACATGCGCTCTAGAAATAATAGGCACTTTGATTCAAACTGGCCACAAAACACTGCACATGTTGCTCTTGGGCTTTAAAGCCATTTATCAGAAGCGGTTTGGCTAATTTTTTGCCTCTAAAGGGGAAAAAAAAAAAAAAGAAATTATGCTGGCTGTTCAATTTCAGGACAGCGCACCCATGACATCCAGAACATATCACTTAGGTTAGTATTCAACCATGTTTTACATCTATATATCTGTGTTATAATCTCAGGAGAATCCTAGGTTAAGCATAATCCAACCATTGTACAGGCCAAGTCTACAAGACAATCCCACACATCCTTCCATCGCACAAGCCAGACAGTCATTTCTTGAACAGAACACACTCCCTTTACAGCCAAACAGCTCCTCTTCCAAGCAGCCGAGCGCTTCAACCCTGGGAAGAGAGACTCATGCTCCATTGTGTACATGCACACAATCCACTTGGGTTGGGAGGATTCGGGGGAGAGGGAGCGCAGAGAGAGGAAGAGTCTGAAAACTGAGAGTTCTCCAGAAGTCACCTAGTCCAACCCCTGCTCAAAGGAGGTCTAATTAGATCAGGTTAGTCAAGGCCATGTCCTGCTGAGTCCTAAGTATCTCCAAAATTAGAGGTTCCGCAAGCACTCTAGGCAGGTCTGAAATTACCAGAGGAAAAACCAATGCAAGGAAGGTTGTGCCTCAGTCAGACCAACAGGTCTCAGGAACTGCCTTTGGCAGTGGCCAAAAGAAGGCTCTCAAGGTTGATCAAACATGATCAAGTTGAGAAGCTCCACACACCCCGGCAACCTGCGCTGGAGCCCAGAAACCCCCCGCACCCTGGGCTGCATCCCCAGCAGCGTGGCCAGCAGGGCCAGGGGGGGATTCTGCCCCTCTGCTCCGCTCTGGGGAGACACCCCCCCAACCAGTGCTGCCTCCAGCTCTGGGGCCACCAACAGCAGAAGGACATGGAGCTGTTGGAGCGGGGCCAGAGGAGGCCCTGGAGATGCTGGGAGGGCTGGAGCCCCTCTGCTGGGAGGGGGGGCTGAGAGAGTTGGGGGG